>CM034535.1:73989271-74073100 GCA_020002185.1 Paraescarpia echinospica | reverse complement strand
TCCACGTGTACTCCCTTGTCGCCCTCTCTGTTGCTGCTTGTGCTTCTCTTCCTAGCTCATCCACGTGTACTCCCTTGTCGCCCTCTCTGTCGCTGCTTGTGCTTCTCTTGCTAGCTCATCCACGTGTACTCCCTTGTCGCCCTCTCTGTTGCTGCTTGTGCTTCTCTTGCTAGCTCATCCACGTGTACTCCCTTGTCGCCCTCTCTGTCGCTGCTTGTGCTTCTCTTGCTAGCTCATCCACGTGTACTCCCTTGTCGCCCTCTCTGTTGCTGCTTGTGCTTCTCTTGCTAGCTCATCCACGTGTACTCCCTTGTCGCCCTCTCTGTCGCTGCTTGTGCTTCTCTTCCTAGCTTGTCCATGTACACTTTCTTGTCGTGTCGGGTGCTCCGTTTCACTGCTATGTTCTTCTCTCTGCATCCTTGTGCTATCGCATCATTCTCTTCTGTCCTGCAGTCTAGCAGACGATGCTTGGTGGGTGGCTCCTCTCTCTTTGATGAGCATCCAAACGTGGTCCGAGGTCCATTCTTTCCTCTATTTTCTGTGGTGTCCAGAATGTCCATACTGACATCCAAAAAAACCTCCTGGATCTTCTGGCATTGATCATTGAGATCATCTATTGAGATGTCACTTGGGATTTGGAACCTGTTGAGTAGTCCCACAGTGAACTGTTTTTTGCACCTTGGGATCATTCAATCTTTGGGAGTTGAAAAGCTGTTCTGTTGTTTTCTTTTTGGGTTTTCTAAGCCAGCATCTGTTTTTCTGGTCACTTTGACATCTGGCAAAGACAGCTTCCACTTCTGGTTGATTGCGATGTGATATATTTGGTTACTTGCTCTACCATCAGAACTGGTCCATGTTAACTTTCGGATTGTCTTATGTTGAAATATGGTACCACCAATGACTAGTCCATTCTCTGAGCAAAGGTTTGCGACTATCGGGATGTCGTGTCGTGGTGCCTTGTCAATTTGCTTCTGCAGATGGTCGTATAATTTATCAGAATGTAGAATTGCTCTGATGATACGTGAGTCGACTGGTTCCCATTCTATCAGACTTTTCTTGGCGAATTTTTCATGACAAGAGCCACTCCATCATTGTGTTGCCCATCAGTTCGCCCAGAATAGCAGATGGTTTCTCCTGAGTAAAGCGCCTTGTTGCCAGAGTCAGTCCATCTCACCTCACTCAGCCCCAGTATATTGATGTTATATATTTTTATTTCACTCATCAGTTGTGCAGTTCGTCCTGTCTCATACGTCGTTCGCACATCCCACGCTGCCACTCACACTCTTTGCTTGGGTGCTACCAGTGACTGCGTAGGAACAGAAACTTCCTTACGGCTTTCATCATTGATCGTTATATGCGGCATAGTTGCCTCAGCCCCCGGTTGGCCACCCAAGACTTTTTGACCGTTTCAATTTATTCACGTTTCTGTAGCGAGCTGTTTTACGTGGTGGGTTGCTAGCCCAACGCACCACCCTCCTCCTTTCTCATCCTGAACTTGGGATCAGGCAATGGTGGGGTTAACGGTGTCTATTCTTCTACAATTTAGGTCTTCCACTGCATGGAGAGAGCAGATCGAGGGATGGCAAGTCGCAAAACAACCTTCAGAAGACATCAAAGTGAGGTTGGTGAGATTCGCCCTTGGAAATTCCCAAATCGTTCAATCAAATGCTGCCGAAAAAAGCCTACCAACCATTTTTTTCGCTGTGTCAAGCAATTGGTACTTTTATTGGTCATAAAAAACACGAGGTTGTCTTTCATCTGAAAACATTCTTTTTTCCAACCCCTTATTTTTTCCGCCAATTCCATGGAGAAAACTCACTAAAGTGACATATATGTCGTCAGAACCGTTCAGCCAACGAACACTGCATGACGGAACAGTCGTTACCAGTTGCTTATATTCTTGATAATTTCAATACCGCGGGTCATCTACAAACAAGCCACGGACCAATTTTTTGTCACGAGCCAGGGTTTGTGAAACTGTGATCAATGCGATTCTTGTTGGTGAAGAAGAGTCATTGTAGCATAATTAGAGCAGGCCTGTAACCACTGGGGTCGGAGGGTTCGTCCGAACACCCTTTAAAAACAACCCCCCTCGAAACCTCGTCTACATCCTCACCCCACCCCTATTTTTCCGCTAAACCAGCTGCATATCAATCAAAAAATACTTAGCTGTTCAGTGAAATCTGTTCAGAATTAAATTGAAACCAAATATGATAGCTTTTGCTTGGGAGGTTCGGACTAATCCCATGCAAAAACGAACTCCCCCGTTCGAACCCCTCACTCCCACCTCCGTTCTCCCGCTAAACTAGCTGCATAGCCATCAATAAGTACGTTTAGCTGTTCAGTGCAATATTTGCACAGAATTAAAACGTATAAGTATGATACATGTTGGGGGAGGGTTCGGATTAATCCCACTTTTATTAACCACCTCCGAAAACGACTCCCCGGTCGGAACCCTCATACCCACCTCCGTGTAAGTGCCAGTACTGTATGACGTCTGGAAACGTTTCTCTACGCTTGCACTGATGCACATCCACTATGCTGTTCCTGTTGGTGTAAATCAAACGGTGAATTGTTTTGCAGACCGTTTCCCAAGGAAACTGCTACTAAAGAGTCTCCTGTAATAACGCTAGTGTGCCACCAAGGCAGCCGAACAGTTTCAAGTGAATCAGTTTGAATGTGCCAAGACCACCTGTCTTCACTACCCCTTCTGTTGCACATTAATTGTGATATCCATACTGATTTCAATAAAAAGCAATCATTTTCGCATGTCGTGCCATTAAAGAACCTTTTATATGAACGTTAAATGGCGTTACAACTGCTGTTGTTATTTTTGCATATATATCAGTAGGTTTGCTGTTTATTTGTTACATCACTCATATCAATAGTGAAGTCCAGAATATAAATACCTTGATCTGCTTAAAAACATCGGTCTGCCTAGCGCTGCGCTATATACATATCTGGTCAGCGTATGTTGTCGCTAGGAATATACATAGCTGAAGTTACAGCGCCGCTGTAACTTCAGCTTCTCCAGCTTTTCTCCGCTAGCTGCCTCAACTCAACTGATGACACCCGAAGACGGGGGAGAAGTGAGAAGGGGTGCTGTTGGGAAATTTTCCGCGCCGCCTATTACTATTACCGCAGAAACCCATATATGTCTGTCCTCCAAATTCACCCACCTTTCACGATCGCCAAAATACACCTTAATTCCTCTCGTAAAACATATATTTCGACCCGCCATTGACACTCGCTACAAAAACATTCACTCTCAGATTTTTTAGGAGCAGAACCATACGTCTGCCCCCAGCGAAATTCCACGGGGCATGCAGCTGCCCTTGCCCCCCTGTTCCCGCGCCTGTGACGAAACGTGTATTTTGTAACGCGTTTGTAACGCGAACATACTTATCACACACAAATGGGAAACACTCGTCATGAAAAGCTTGGCATTTCCCAGAGACGTGTGTTTGGGTCCCGCGCGTTTGGGCATTTTATACCGTTAGTCTATGACGTATAGGAAGAAAACAAAAGCACAACTACGACCGTTGCTGATGATACAAAAATCTATAGAGAAGTCACCAACCAAACGGACCAAGAAATTAAGATGTTTTCATGGAAATAAGAACAAAAATTTTTACACTGGCGTCATGCAGAACGAAATTAATATTGAGGGTGCTGGGCCAGGTCGGAGCTTCACTTCAGCACTCCTCCGCTGTCGGCGTCGGTTCATGATATCGGAAGACGGGGGGTGGGGTGGGGTGCTGCTGCAGTTTTTTTTCGCAACGACGTTCTTAATTTTGAAAGCCCACCAACAACTTAGAATTTGCACCCCCAGGTTCGTCAAATAATCCCACCTCCAGGCTTTCCAAAATCTATATTTCCACACCCACTTTACACTCGCCAAAAACATCAAATTCCATCAAAAAGTATACCCCCTGTCATATATATTGGTGTGGCTAATCATATCTCCAGCCCCCCACCATACAATTTCCATCCTAAAATGCACACCCTTCCTTAAATATTGGGCTATGGTTAATCCTATCTCCAGCCCCTCAACCAAATAAATTGGGGGACTCAACCCCCAAGGTAATGGCCCCATGTGGACTTGCTGGTCAAAATCACTACATGTTGTAAAATGGTGATTTTATATCCTGTTTTACATATTTATTTAATGATTTCTTATACTTTGTATAACTTTTTCTTAATAACTTTTTCTTAATTAACTTATTAACATTTGTTTTACCTACTTATACATTTTACTTATTTATTAAACATGCATATTTATACCTATTGTATGTATCACCAATTTGTATGTATTATGGTGAAATAAATGTATTCGTAGTTCTAGAAAACTGTGTAGGTCATAATCGTACGCGTCAGTACCTATCACTGGTCGCCATTTACACCCTAGCGATTTGTAGCGCTGTCATGTGGTGGTAGTTCACCCTAATACCGCTAGAGGATATTGTGGAATTTGCTATTTACGCAGAACAGTCCAACAGAGGGCGAGATTGTTTACACTTAAGCGAGAAGTGATTCTGTAACGGAACAAAAGTTTGTGATAGTGGGTGGGGATGGCATCATCAGAGAAAGGTATGTTAATTCAGTATAATGTTCAGTTTGCAGTAACTAAAAAAATGTGCGTTTATCACTTCGTCGAAGGCTGCAGCGAAGACTGGTATACTGTTGTTACGAAGTAGCCGAGTAATGATGGGCGATAATAGATATTGTTTTCATTCCGTGTTCAGAACATCCACGACATGACGGTTCTCAGCGCCGAATCTTAGGTGGATATCTGATAAATGATGGTGCGTTATGCATTGCATTATAGCACAGATGAAGTAATGTTATGATACCGTTCGGAAAAAGTGTTTGGAAGACAGCAATAAAGCCAGGCATGCGAACAATAAAAATAACGTCACGTCATTAAAATTGTATTTATCATTTATGAAACAAATACTAGACTTTACTGCTAATACGCCAGTTATACGAGCATTAGCCCATAGTAAAATTTCATGATCCTATAAACTGTGCATTGTGTCACAAGGGGTAATGTAGAGTAATTAATATCATTTACTTGTGATGTTCAGGCTATTGTGTGTAGCCCTTCATAATGTAATGTATATATGACATTAATTTGTTTAAATAATTTAATGATTAATCCATGTTTAATTATCAGACCAAGATGTGCCAACAGAAGGCAACATTCTATCAAGGGTGTCTCCAATGTCAGTGAATGAGAAAACAAAGGAGTGTGAGTCACTGGAAACAGACGTGGATGATGCCAACTGTCCAGCCACAACATCACCTACACCAAACCATGACTGCAGCAAGCAGAAAGATGAACCTTCATGTGGTAAGATCAACACTTTGAAAGAGAGTCTTTTGAAAAGGTTACATAGATTAGATTATAGAAAACTCAGGTGACGGGCCAAATTAGTCTTGACAGGCATCACCCAGACAGAGAAGTGCATTAAACGCATTTTGAAACATTTTATTTGTGAATGTTTCATACAAAGGTATTACATTTTTCCAGTACCGTGTAAATAATTAGTACAATATAAAGTTGTGTTTAATTAATGCTGTGTCAATCTTTCATTTTGTAATATTTATTGCCAAAATCATCTGTATTTTAACATTTTTAAATTTTATTAAAACTATTGTGGTGAAATTAATACTTGGTACATGATCATCCTTAAAATAGAGAACAACTATTTGAAAAAAATTGTGGTTTTTTAATTTTCATTTTAGAACTATATAGCTTTTGTTATCTTTTAATATTACAACCCATGTCTAGTAAGTAGTCTTTTATGCCACATTGCATAAGGAAACAACATTTACACCATGTGTGGTATGATATCAATATCACAAGGAATGTCTCATGTTGTATGTTTTGTCTGTTGACAGCTGACAGCAGCTGCAGTGTAGAGGTAGACAGAAAGACAGAGGATGAGAAGACAGAAGAGAAGACACCAACAGAAACAGTCACATTTAATGTGGTCTTCAAAAAAAAGAAATACCAAGTCACATTACCAGTAGACAACACAACGACAGAGCTAAAATCACACTTAGAAAACCTTACAGGTATGACTAACTGTCATTAAGTGAAATGGCGTTTGTCAACACCAGTGATCATTTTGTAGAAAAACAATAGTTTTTATTAATGGCATGTTGCATATGTGTGTAGTGTGATGATTTAGATGACAGATATGATTCAGTTAACAAGACATTGTATGTTGAGCTGCTATTATATTAACACTGACTCTGGTTCATAATTGTTTATATGACCATCTATATAAAATGTTATGTGTGACTTATTTTTCTACAATGTACTATTTTAAAGCAATTCTTTGATAATTTTAAAACTATATATTGTACACAATTATTAATTAATCCTGCTAATATGACCAATTCATGTAATACTATGCATTTATTTTATTATAATTATGTTTTATTAATCACAATATATCAATATAATAACCCAACAAATGCACAGTTTCCAGTTCACGCTAGCATTCGTGATCCATATAAGGCATGGTCATGGATATTCGGTACCGTCCGTCATACTCCGGTTACCTCCACTGAGTTTTATGGGGCAAGAAAAACATCCAGCTGCTGTTTGTCTCATTGATTCGACAGCGAAAAGAAATAAACAGGAAAGGGACAATCTATGGAATAAACGGAGAGTGAATATAGCAGCAACCCATGTCAGATGGATTCATTTAAAAGTGTGCTTCACCGAGCATGCATGCATTCTTATAGTCGGGCTGCATAGATTATCATCCACATGGCAACAAGCTCCAAATGTGGCTTTCCGTGCATGCAAGACCACAATTATGCATAACGTGCAAGAAATAAGTGACAAAGAATGTACTCAGTTATGGGATAATATCATGTTTTGATACAATACATCTTGAATGTATTATTAGCTTACAAAGAATTGCTGCATTCTCTCTATATAATTTTATCTCTCTGTTGCACTTTTTTAAATGCAGTGAAAAGTTTTGAAGGATGTGCTGTGTAAATATTATTAAATTGGTAGACAAAAATGTTTGCGAAATTAATATCTGTTTTCAATATTGCAGGTGTACCCACAAGCATGCAGAAAATTATGTTTAAAGGTTTGTATAACTTGTTACACTTAGATTCTTCATTATATTACTGACAAAGGCCAGGGAGAGTTTACGGGGGTTCAGCATACCCCCTTTTTGCGAACCACTTGGAAAAGAACTCCACAGTTTCAGTAAAATATTGGGTTATGAACACAGCAATTGGTGGGTATGACATGATCAATCATGTCCCCCATGGGGGTGAAGTTGGAGGTCTCATTGAATATTGTTTGTGATCGTCATTGTTGTGTCTCTTATATACCTTTGACAGGTTTGGTTATCACTTCCGATAAATACAAATCCTCTTTGAATAAAACCTGGCCATGGCCCTGCTAACTAACTCATTACCTAAATACTAAAACTATAATTAATCCTATCAATATAACCATGATTAGTAATTGCTGTAAATAGTATTTACTTCATAGACATTGTTTATCTTTCCACATCTTTTGACTTATGGCACGCTTTTGTAAACTCTAAACTGTAACCTTGTGCATAGATAATATTGGATATAAACTAAAAAAATGGAATATACTTATGTGCTTAATGTCATTAGAATGAATATAACCTGTTTGTATTGACACTTACTGTAATTATAATGCACTTCTATATCAGGGTTGGGGTAATTTAAGATCACTTCACAATTTCAGTTAATTTTTATATCAAACGGTATGTCTATGGAGTGCATCTCCTGAAAATTGTCATCGCAGGTGCAGCACATAGAACTCGACAAAGCAATTGGCTGGATCCAATCATTTGAGTTACTCTGCTATAACTCAAGGATTGTTACAATGGGGCACAATAAATATATCGCAATTTGACATGTTTAATGATCTTAGTAAATTGAAAATTGTGGATGATGTTCTGTATCACTGCATTCGACTGTCATTTGATTATGTACGCATTCAAGTATGTCAAAGGGGTACCACAAAACTGTGTAAATACAGATATCTCCACAACATTTTCAAAAGGGTCATTATCACACAATGACGTCAACATCGTGACATCAACAAAATCTGTCTGGTTACAAAATCACACTTGCACACTGTTATCGGATAGAACATATTGCATGTATAATCCACCATTGAATTGACCTTGAACCCCACTCACTCTAGGTCGGATGCCAGACAAGGCCACTTTAAAAGAACAGAAGGTGACACCAGACTCAAAGATAATGCTGGTTGGCAGCACAGTCACAGATGTCATGTCAGTGACAGCTCCAGACCCAAAGGTTCTGAAAGAGGAAGAAAAGGCAGCAACAGCGTCAAGCAGCAAGGAACCAGTCAGCAGACTTAAGGTCTTGTGCACATTTTGTCTGCAACTGGATAAAAATCTGATAAAAACGCCACTTTTGTTAAATCAGATATATACATACTAAACATCTGTGCAGTTATTTCAATAGTTGGTAAAATGTTATTATTAGATACAACTTTTTCTCAAATTTTGCATAGACATATCTTAGGGTACTGCCACTATACACAAGAAATCTGTATTTGATTGAATCATTCTAAGGGGACTTCAAATTGCAAAATTTTCATACTATTTCCTTGCTGCTGTAAGCCTCATGCACTGATCTCTATTTATAACTGGATTGTGGACTATCTCTGATCACTGTGGTGGCTGACTGGAGAGATTATGCTAAAACCCTCTGTATTGGACTAGCCTAGACTCACTGCCTGCCATTGTCCCAGTGTCAAATGAGAACAGAAAATGTCTGCACATTTTTTTAAACAACCTTTAACTGTGCTACTTGCGAGACTGCAGTTCACCAACTCTCCTGCAAGGTTTCTACAACCACTGGAAATTGGCCTAAATAGCAGAGTATCGGGGAAAAAGTATACAGTATTTTTAATAACACATTAACTAATGTACACAATCTTCACAAAACGGTCTACTCGAAAATGTTACTTCCATCATAACCCTTAATGATCTGTAACTATGTTTCGCAAAAAACATTTCATTAATAATTACAAACTCACAATATAGTCCAAGGGACTTCAGGGCCTCTGGGCCCATTTTTAATGTGTGGTTGGTATCAGTTTTATTCATCTACACTGAAATGTTGGTGGGTAACAAGCATTGTCAGTTTTGGAAGTATGAATTTCAAGATGGTGGTAGTCATGCAGCCTGGCACTTTTGGACAGGTCGACCGAAAAATTGATTGTCTTGTGCCTCCGGTCTACAGAGCTAGGGTCGATTATGTAATTGTAAGCAATTGTAATCGATTACACTCACAGTTGTAATAATAATCAACTTTTTCTAAGGCAGTGTATTCATAATCGTGTCCTGTAATTGTGTAATCAGACTCGATTACATGTGATTACACCTAATATATTTTTTGAACAGTGATTAAACTTGTCATAATACTTTTGATTCCAATATATATATATATATATATATATTCATGAATAGAAACCATTTCTAAGTCAATAATCTCAGAAACTCTGGTGCACTGGTCAGTGATCCCAGCACATGGGCCATGACTAACTGCATTTTACTTTTATAGGTATCTCACTGGTCACTGGCCAGCCACTGCTAGTGTTTGCACAGATCCTTCTGAGGATTAAATCCTTTGGTTTTATTCACAGTTTGTCAGAAGAGTCTTCATATGCCTGGTTCTGATCTGGCCTGGTCATACCTGGACCACCGCTAATTGCAATTTACTTTTATTGGTTTCTCACTGCTGGGGTTTGCACATATTCATAAACATCCTTCTGAAGGATTACATCTTTTGGTTGTATTCAGTCATGCCTGCAGCCTACCCTTTGAAATACAATTGTGAAGTGCCTGCAGTTGGTCAACTGCACAGTTTGTCAGAACAGTTGATATGCCTGGCCAAAAATGTAATCGTAATTGGAGAACTGTAATCGTAATTATAATCTATTTTTTTCCAAGTGTGTAATCGTAACCAAATGTTCCAAGACAGTACTCGTAATCATAGTTGTAATCATGAGTGTGTAATCGACCCCAGCTCTGCCTCCAGATTGGCAGTGATTTCAAACAATGGTTAATATGCTTTCAGCCACACAAGACAGTGTTGGACAAGTACGGCAAGCCAGACGATGTGATGATTGGCATCAAGAATGTGAAGGAACCTCTGCCGCCTGTACCTCTGTCTGGCATGTATAACAAACATGGCGGCAAAGTGCGACTTACCTTCAAACTGGAACATGACCAGCTTTGGATTGGTACAAAAGGTTAGTATTGGAAAATGGTTTTCCACAATGTTTTTTTTTATAATTTTGGTCCTTTTTTAAAGAATCTGTATATATTAATACACCAACTTTGGTGCGTTGTAAGTCTGTTTCCTTCTAGGCGCTGAGGTCCACTCGCCTCTTTCTAGATTCAGTTGTTTCCTTTCACAATTGGCCTCTGATCTACCAACTGGTGATACAAAAAAAGATACAAAGGTACTTATTTATAATTATTTACTTTTTTCAGTGGACAGCCTGAGTTGTCAGTCATTGGTCAGTTCCCTGGTGGCGTCACTGAGGAGTTGTTAAAATTGCACTTGACGACAGTAGAATTTAAATGGTCATGGGAACAAGTTTAAGTTCAAAATACTGTAACAGTGACAGTTGCAGACCCTGGTTTGTTGTTGCATGGGTAGGTGTAAACTTGTGTATTACATTGTATGTGCATATATTTATGTTATATCATTCTATATGACATTGTGCTTACAGGTGTGTAAGTGTATGCATGTATACTTTATTTTCTTTTTGAGTTTTTACTTCTTTTTTAAAGCAATGTGACAATGTTTAACTAAGTACCTCTTGATAGATTTATATAAAATATTCAAATGAGAAAAACTGGTGATGAAATACAAGTCTAGTAATAGTTAAGTAAATTACTTTGAAAATATTGATCTCAGTATATGTGTGTGCTGATGTCAATGCAATAATGCATGTGAAGTTATTTCATTAAAATACATTTTAAAGTTTTGCATTATTGCATACCAGTTGTGTGCTTTGTGTACTGATGTAAAATGTTGGTGTGTGACTTTTTCAGAGAGGACAGAAAAGGTGTCAATGGGCTCCATCAAGGCAGTCATTAGTGAGCCGTTGGAAAACAACGAAGAGTATCATTTGATGGCAAGTGTTCCTCACCGTAGGACGATGGTTTCAGCTTATCTTTTCAGTTTTAATGCATTTTGAATCTGACCTGCAAGTGTCACTCACTCACTCACTTGATCGGAAGGTCATAGGAGTGCCATGTCCACTTTCGGTCAGTGTCAGCCTTGTCTGAGTGACTCATTAGCTGTGTTCACACTTACACTTTTTAACTAATCCAGTCAGAAAACACACATGTGAACGCGATTTAGTGCTAAAACGCATTTGATCTCGCGCCTCGTCGCTTCCTGTCTATAACGTAAACATAAACAACATTTTGGCGCAATCCTGTCTTCGACTTCGATCGACGCAAAATCTAAAGAAACGCAAGTGCGACGCGACAATTGGGACGATGGGGAAGTTTGGCTGTTACTGGAGTTGTGGGGAGACGATCAGGTGCAGTCTGATTTAGAAGGAAATATAATTATATATCGGTGCATTGCCAATCGTCTGAACCGCGACCTGAGCGAGGGCGCTGATGCGGGGTCAGGGGGACATCGTTAACAATGTCAATGACAACTGCATGGCGGTAACGGTATCGCTGGTCATTTTGTTATGCTAGCTTGCGCATGTGCGCATACTAACTTCCTCCTTAAAACGGTTTAGCTATTGCATGTGTGAACGCTCACAATTTTCAAACATGAACCGGTTTAACTAAAACGGTTTAGCTAAACCATTTTAATTCTGTAGGTGTGATTGCATCTTTAGTCTGTCTTCTGTGGTATGCAGCAGGGTCGTTAGAGTTCAACTGGGCCACTCTGATGTTATCCAGTCAGGTTTTCTTCTGGTGGCCCTATCTTCTCTCGCCCTCCATGGTGCCTTGTATAGTTTTTGAGATGATGTTGTGACTGGTGACACATCAAAACCAGGAGAACTTGCATCGATTTACTGTTGACAGCTCTTGTTTTCCAGCAAGTATCAGAAAGATTAAAACAGCTACTCAAAATATTATTGTTATCTGACCAAATATCATTGATATCTGACTGAATGGCATTGCACTTTGACTGAATGTAGTTGCTCTTTGACTGAATGTCATTGATCTTTGACTGAATTCATTTCACTTTTACTGAATGTCATTGCTATCTGATTGAATGTCATTGCTCTTTGACCGAATGTCATTGCTCTTTGACTGAATTCATTGTACTTTTACTGACTGTCATTGCACTTTGACTGAATGTCATTGCATTTTGACTAGAAGTCATTGCTGTCTGACTGCATGTCATTGCTCTTTCACTGAGTGTCATTGCTATATGACTGAATGTCATTGCTCTTTGACTGAATGTCATTGGTTTTTGACTGAATGTCATTGGTTTTTGACTGAATGTCATTGGTTTTTGACTGAATGCCATTACATTTTGACTGAATGTCATTACACTTTGAATGCATGTCAGTGCTATATGACTGAATGTCATTGCTCTTTGACTGAATGTCATTGCTCTTTGACTGAATGTCATTGCTATCTGACTGATTATCACTCCACTTGGTGTAACTTGCAGACATTACCCTGTTCTTTATATGACTGTTCGATATATATATGTGTTGCAGGCACTTCAACTAGGGCCAACAGAAGCATCCCGCTACTGGATTTACTGGGTACCGGCGCAATATGTGGACAGTATCAAGGACGCCATTCTTGGAAATTGGCAGTTCTTTTAGCAGGAGCCAACCGAGCTGACGTTAGCTGTATCTGATGCAGTGTCTGTGGAATCCCGCCACATCGTTGTCAGACAACTACTGTGCCTTATTGGTAACAGAAACACAAATTTCTATTTTGGATAACTGATGGCATATACTTCATTATGGTGTGTGTTCCGTTTTTGTAGCATGCGCCTCTGCTATGTATCACTTAATTCGGAATGTGTACAGCACAGATTTGTGGGAAGTTCCAAGAACAATGTTTGTATAACCTGCATACTGTTTTTCACGAGTTTACACCAATGTTGTCAAATGTTTGTCTTAAACCTCAGAAAATGGTGCTTCTATAATAATCACAATCAGCAGATGCATTGATAAAAACAACAAGGAATATCATTTAAAATAGCGATAATATGTTGAAATGTAGTCTAATCTCTCAGAAAGAGTTTGGGTTTAAACAATGGTATTCAAAATATTTATTGCAACACAGTAAAGACAAAAGGTGTGAATGTTTCTCACTGCATTGAGTAGTTTATTATTTTTCATTGCATGCTTCTGGTCTACATTTTGTTCTATGCTTGCGATATGAGTACATTGGTGTGGTTAAAATGGGATGCTTTCCACTTGACGTCGAGTGATTTGATAGGACTGACTATACAGTATTTTTTTCTTTCCTCCATTTGCAACTAAAACATGTTTCTTGTTATTGTTCCCTTACAACAATACGAAGCCTTCTTTCGTGGAACTGGTGTAAAGCAATATATTTATTGCACGATGATGCCGACAACAATTTGAACCCAATTTTCAGTTTAAACGAAGACCAATTTATAAAAGTCGTTGAGGTCATTGTGTCTGCAGGAAATCGTGAAAATTGACAGTTATGACTGAACGATGTTTCACTTCTTGGTTGCTCTTGCTGGCTACATTATAACATTTGGCAGAAAGCAATCAATTATTACTGCCGCATGCATTGAATGCCATGTCATAATGCTCTTGGATGAATTGTAATGTCCACTACTGTTGTAATGGTCTTCCCTGAATAAATATGTTGAAGTTGTTTGGAGGATGCTCGTTGTTGCCTTTATGTGCATGTTAGCATGCATCACGTCGCACTATACCTGCCAGATCTCCAAGAATTTATGGGAGTCTCCGTATGGGTGTGTCTCCCTATGGGTGTGTCTCCCGGAATACAGACGAAGAGAGACAGCGCGTCACAACGTGAGACGTACGTAGACGTTCTGAACCGCGGTTCCGGCGAGAAATCGCTGATGAATCTCCCAGAATTAAAAAAAGTTGGCATGTACAGCTGTATATTGCACGTAGACAACGTGGACCAAAGCCAAACACGACACTGGACTTGTTTAGTCATGCAACATTGTTAATTAGACTGAAGATGGATCAATTTGTTTAAAACTTTAGGTGAACATAGTTTCAGGATGTTTCTCTATAAACTGCTGTTTAAAAATGGTGTCCTGTGATTATTAAAGTGCCCAAGCTTTCATGATCTTATTCCTAGGCAGTAAAATGTTGTAGTGTAAGTTGATTATTCAAACTCCGCTACGTGACGCCACCATTTGTAGCACGCGCGATGTGATTATCTGGTCAGAAGGTAGTTCCCTACTTACCTTACCCTCACAGCAGCCCTACATACAGGGACTCTAGGCGAGCGTACGCTACAAGGGGTCAGAGCACAGTAACCTTCCTATTGTGTTTCAGAATAATACAGTACTTAGAAAGGGATAATATTTATAAAAAATTGGGAAATTAGTGCAATAGATCAGGCATAGGTTTATTAATCATAGTATTAGCTGGTTGAATGCTAGCATGTATTGGCAGTGAAATGATGCATATTTGGAAGAGTGTAGTTGGTGGAGTGATTTTTTTGTAGTTTTATTCACATAAAACTCGTGGTTGCAGAAAACATGGCTGTTTTGGTCAATACTGACGGGCAAGATACAATATATGTATTCACAGATTACATGCACCGTGCATGTATGCGTTTTAAAGGAACGTAGTCCGTTCGTCTACCCGGAAACAGCGGGAGTAGTCATCTATAACTGGAAGTCTGCTGTGTTGACCGTGGAAACTCAGCATCGTTGAACATCAAAGAATATAGCAGTTAACTCAGTCTGACTCGACCGTTTTGAAACTGAACGTTTTGTTTACTATTTGAACATGCACCCCTGGTCGTGCCTTCAAATTGCAATCGTTGTCATAGGCTTACTAAATACAAT
This sequence comes from Paraescarpia echinospica, assembly GCA_020002185.1. NCBI lineage: Eukaryota > Metazoa > Annelida > Polychaeta > Sabellida > Siboglinidae > Paraescarpia > Paraescarpia echinospica. The sequence goes on along the minus strand of CM034535.1, from coordinate 74,058,016 downwards.
TTGGCGGGCAGTATACCTTCAACAAAGTTAGCATAGTCTTAAGAATATTATATTAATTAATACATAAAAGAAACTTGGAACAGACTACGTCCTCTTAAAAGAGCTGGAGGTATATGTGGTTTTGAAGAAATTTGTTATCAGCGTATTAGTGATATGATGACAGTGGCTGTGAAGAAATTTCAGATTTTCTCAGTTACAATTCTGTTGCAATCTGACAAAACGGTAACACGGCCACCAATGGGAAAGTCAACAGTTCTCTCTGCTCTCACAATAACATACATCCCGAGACACATCTGTGGGCGTAATTATTATTCTTACGATTACATAGACAACATTAACATACCACGGGTACAACTTCAACTACACCCTTTTGACACCTTCTCAATAACCCCGGGACCCCCGAGCGAAATTCGACAATTTACAAGTCTACGAACCATTCCGATGGTCCACCGAGCATGTCTAGTTTGTATATCTTTTTCGTATACGCGTATGCGAAACTAACCGAGACATGTGGGAACAAAAGGCAAAGCTAATCAAACTATAGTTTAGAAATATACTTTCGTTTACATAGATCATTACAAGACAGTTGCCTACTAGGATGACTCACCAGAATCTGCCATTTTGAGAACACATTCTGAGAAAATTACTGGCGCTATATTGTTGATTACAGTTGCAAATAGTTAGTTTGTATAACTCTTTTAGATGCACCATGGGTGACTCGCGTAACGACAACCATGTCGACATATCTAATCTGCGCTGTCAGGATTTACGACTATCATCAGCGTAAGATATGCTATCGAAGGGCCGAAAGATAAGGCACCACCGTGTAGCATTTTAATAATCACGTGCGCGCGTGAATAGACAACCTATGTTTACCACTCATCGCGTCAAGTGGTGTGTCAATTCCGGGTTTTTCTCAAAAGCATCTAGAACCAATGCAACATTCGACTGATACAATCTGAATAATATGAAACTATAACATTTTATGATCTGCCAACATTCTGTCAAGACATCGGATAATCTTAGGCAAGTGTTCCGCTCGAAAAGTTCCGCTCGAGGCCAAGCGGGGTGCAGTTGAAGGTTTTTTGGGGGTCTCGATCGCGAAGGGTGCAGTTGGATTATTTTAGTCCCAAAAGGTGCAATGGAAAGTTTTTTCGCAGCCCAAATCAAATGCACGCCACCCCCAAATCCACCATGGTACGGGTTTGCATATATGTAATTTAAGGCTTTAACACTTGTCGATTGTATAGATGCTCGGCGTGACTGAACATCGGTTCACCGATGCGGACGAACTTGCGCCGATACGCCTAGCGTGCGGCTGCGAGCGGCCAAGCGATAGCGCTCAGTCTCGCTCGACACCAGTCTGCCGTCGGTTCGTCTACCGGTGCTGTCCGCGTCTAAGGTAAGTTACAAACGGCAAAGTTCGGCAATCTAGCAGCTAGGATCGGTAAAGTACGTGAAGTGTTTCTTTATCAGCATAATCCGCTGTTCTGGGATCAGGGCGAACAGGGAGCGCTAATTGGATCAGAACGCCTAATCTACACTACGTCGCCGGGCCGGGTAAAGACAGCTAGCGACCCAAACTCTTTCGATGACAACCCTTCGTGCTAGCAGCAGCCGTGTTGGCACGTCTCGATACACGCGCTGTTGATTTATGACAAGAGATCGTGCGACGTGTGTCTTTCGGATATGCCAGACATACATTTCCCGCAACAAACTCAGACGCAGCGTTTTTGCCAGACGCAATTGCAAGCACCGACATCCTTAGCTGTGTTCGTTCCAGCCAGATTCGCTCCAGTTCATATTTACTAATAACCATTACTCAAAGATAATGGATTTTTGCTGCTGGCGTTATCAGTAGCATGTTATTTATAAATGGGGTTGGCATTCAGGGGGTTAATTAGCGTGTTTTGCCCTACCGGGAAACCTGCATAACAGCGATAAGCGTAATCCGCTGTTGCATGGATTTGTGTTGCACCGACCAGACAGGATCAAAACTCACGACTACCAGCCGTGTAAGCGGTAACAGCAAATTAAAAGGTACTGGCCAAATCGTTTTGAAGTGAATAAGTCCTCTTCTAATTGCTAGATTAGTATTATCGCCCTTCTGTACAGATTTACCATTATAGGCCTATAATATGTCTCTTTGTCGTACCACTCGGCATGACGTAGACACGTATGTTTCGGAGTCAATGTAGTCGCAGTTGTAGGTTACACTGTAAATTATTGTTTCATTCGTAAGGATTTATTACTATCCTTTCTAGTCAGGGGCGGTAGAACATAGAAATATATACCGTAGTTATATCACACTTAGACCTACCTCTGTCGGGGGCGGTAAAACATAGACATATATACCGTAGTTATTTAGTTACTAAACTAGTTACTTAGACCTACCCCTGACAGTTATACTACACTTAGACCTACCCCTGTAAGGGGCGGTAGAACATATAAATATATAGGCCTACCGTAGTTATTTAGTTACTAAACTAGTTACTTAGACCTACCCCTGGTAGTTATACTACACTTAGACCTACCCCTGTCAGGGGCGGTAGAACATATAAATATATAGGCCTACCGTAGTTATTTAGTTACTAAACTAGTTACTTAGACCTACCCCTGGTAGTTATTACACACTTAGACCCACCCTGTCAGGGGCGGTAGAACATATAAATATATACCGTAGTTACTTAGTTACTAAATTATTTACTTAGACCTACCCCTCGCATTTATTCCCCACAATGTGCTTTTGCTCCACTTGCCGTTCTTCCGTGATTCTAGGAATTAGTTCAACTTCAAAACAGCAATTCAATTTAAAGAAATAGGTCTAGACGTCTATATCTGTTATTAAATGATAAAGACTACAACATTGAGAACGCATACAACATTTATAAAGAAGCACTTAACCAAGCTGCAACTGAAATTAGAAATTCAAAGGGAGACTATGAATACAATTAGCTTGAAACATATAAAACGAGACAGCAAACGTTTTTATGCATATGTTCGGAGCAAACTGAAAGTTCAGGATAAGGTCGGTCCTTTAGCAGATAGTGCAGGAAATATTATATCAGAGGAATTCTTAATGGCAGAAGACCTGAATTAGTATTTTAGTTCGGTGTTTACCAGGGAAGATATTAGTTCACTGCCAGTACCAGAGGTTAAGTTCAAGGGGACGACGGAATTATACTATTTAGGAAAGTTAAGCATTACTCCATAAATGGTAGCTAAGAAAATAAAAAAGGGCTATGAAGATAACATTATACCGTTATTTTAAAAAAAGGTTTGAGAAACAAGTCAGAGAACTGCAGACTAGTGAGTTTAACATCGGTGATTTGCAAATTATTAGAAAGTCTAATTAAATATCACATGGTGGATTTTTTTGTTAAACATAACAACATGGGTTGCTAAAAGCGAGGTCGAGCTTAACAGATATGTTTTTTTTGAAGATATCACTAAGTGGGTTGACGAGGGATCACCACTAGACATCATCTACTTAGATTTCCAGAAAGCTTTCGATGAAGTGCCAAATCAAAGATTACTGCTTAGACTAAAGGCCCATGGCAGAGGAAATAGTATAATTAACTGGATAGAAAAATGGCTGATTGACAAAAGAAAACGGGTACAAGTTGATGGGGAGGCTTCAAACTGGAAATCAGTTTTGAGTGGGGTACCACAGCGATCAGTAATGGGACCTATATTATTTTTAATAAATGTCAACGATTTGGACGATGATATAACAAGCAAGGTGTTGCAATTTGCGGATGATACAAACGTGTTTAGAAGGATTAAACGTGATGGAGATAGACAGCATTTACAAGATGATCTTGACAGATTGATCAAATCGTCTGAAAAGTGCCAAATGTTGTTCAATTTTAGGAAATATAAATGCCTCCACACAGGACATGGGAACGAAGATGTAGAATATACAATGGGGGGTACTGTACTAAGTACTACTGTAAGAGAAAAGGACTTAGGGTTAACCATTAGTGCTGATATGAAGGAGCATCCTTGGATTAATTAGACGAAATATAGCGTATAAGGAAAAAGAATTAACAACACCACTGTACAAAACAATAGTTAGGCCTCATTTAGAATATTGTATCCAAACATGGAGGCCATATCACAAGAAGAACATAGATATGCTAGAAAGAGTACACAGGAGAGCGACAAAAATTAGATCAAAACTGAGGGATCTTAGTTATGAAATACGCCTAAAAGAAGTGTATAAAATATTGAATGGTTATAAAATATTGATACAAATATTTTTTTCTCAGTTAAGAAAGATAGAAGGACCAGAGGACATGAAGTTACATTAGTAAAGGAGCAGTGTAGATTAGATATAAGAAAGTTTTCACAAAGGTTTTTAAATGAATGGAACAGATTATCTGCTGATTGTGTGGGTGCCAGTAGAGTGAATGTTTAAAAATAAAATCGACACATATCTCAGAAGGGCGGGATACACATAAATAAAAAGGGTTGGACTCTCGATAAGCCAAAAGGCTTCCTTGTCCACCTGCCATCTAGAATTAATTCTCTTGGTGACAATCTTGCTAAATCTTATGAAATTATCCGATCAACGATGGCGGTTAATGGCAGAAACCAAAAGTTAAGAGCCCTTATGTAATCCCAAAACCCACAACCCTAAAACAGCGGTTCCTGGTCCCTGGGTCGCGACCCAAAATTGGGTCGCCAAGCTATTTTGTGTGAGCTGTTAAGTGAGTTGTTTTTTGGGTTAGCTGTCATGAGTCTCCAGTGATTGTCCGTAGTTTCCTTTATTGTCCTGCTTGCCCGTGTCATATGCACACGAGACGAACTATTGATTCCAAAAGATTTATGAATTTGTTGTCGGGTGACATTTAAAATTCACGGGACAAGTAATTTACCAACATCCTTCGTACGTTGTCAAAATCAAGCGATCTTTCCGACTTTGTCTTCTATTTTTACGTTCTGTTTGAAAGGAGAGTCCTCTTCCTGCGTCGATAAGCCAATGAGCGGCGTTAACTTCGTGATGCCTCACTGCTCAGCAAACAAACTAATAAATGTTTTCATTTATTTTATTATTCCTATTTATTTTATCATTATCTGTTTTATCATTTATCACAAGTTACTTGAAAGCATGGGTCGCCAAGCAAGTTCACCGACAGGAATTTGAGTCGTGAGCAAAAAAATGTTAAGAATCGCTGCACTGAAAGGTCATAATTTGATTGGAATATTCATTGACGGATCCATAGTTCCACGTCTTGAAAAGCTGATATGCCAGGGTTGCTGACTGCGGCAACTACCTCTGGCATACCAGCCCGCGGATCGAGGGAATGTCTGCTATTGTCATTGTTATTGTTCATAATATACTAGCCGTGAGGTGAGTCATTCGTTCGTCTGCTTGCTTTCTCAGCGCCATTGACATGTGGACGTAACAACCCGGAGGAAATCACTTGACGTCATCTTCTCTCCCAGACATTCTGAGCGGAACAGGCAATACCGAAACATGGCTGCCACAGAGGTATGTGTCGGATGCAGTTAATTAACGGTATTCACGTATCTGGGTCTGCAACATGACCTTTCCCCTATCTGTGATTTTGTGTCACCCATATAAACAACTAAAACACAGATAGGTGTGTACTACTCTAGGGTGGGTGCCGTTTCATGGCTTATCGTGATCTCAATCGTAAAGTAGCCAGGCGTGACATGAATTAGACATGAATGTCTTAGACAAAACTCGTTCCTCTGTTGAAACATTATGTGATTTCTTTTGAAATACATAAATTATAGATCCATCCGACAATACGGAAATGTCTAACATGCTAAAAGAGCCCAACGTAGCTGTTAGGCGTTTCGGGGGTGAGATGAAATAGGGAACTCGAAATATCCCCACCCTTGGGTTCACACTGCTATTAATTATAACACGTTTTAACGTCAGATCGTGCGGCAAGTCGCGTATTTTCTAATTCAAAAAACCCCTATAATGCGAAATGTTGTTCATGCTGTTTATGCAAACGATCCACAGCGAGACGAACTGCTTTATATTAGCTTCTGAATGGTTTTTGTGTGCTGTCCTACATACATAAACAGAACCAAGTAGAGTTCAACTAGGATGTACGGACTCCACGCTGATATGAACACACACACTTTGTAATATAATTGCGCTTTTTATTTGAAAGAGGCGACACACAAACTAGATGCCTGCCCGTCTTTGTCCGTGGTGACCTCGGCGTTGAATGGACAGGCGACGCGTCGTGGAGTTGCACATAAAACATGCTTTGTTGAGAAGGGCGATGGCTGAGTTGATACACGCTGAGGTGATATCACCCGATGGGGGAAATGGCAGCGAATGTGAATTGTCCACACCTGTAGTCAGAGGAAAGAGTGTCGTTTCGATGACCGGAAGTGTCCCCAGATGCTGCTGCCTGCACTGTCATATTACTTCCGTTATGCAAGAACGTAGGTCGCCCATGTGTAGTGGGATGTCTTCTTTGACAAAAAACTAAATTGCATCGGAGCGGCAAGGTACTTAGGTTTGATGGATTATCATGGTGACAAGGAAATGGGCGGCATAATCACCATTACCATTACCATCATACGGCTGACTACCAGACAGTTTTCTCTGGTGTAAATATTTTCTGCGAGAAAATCGATCTATTGTCGTGTGCATACGGACACCAATTCCTTACAACAGTTTTTATTATGATTAATTACACAAATTCGTAAGCCACATTACTTATGCCATTTCGCTAAGAAATTGGCAGACTGACCGGGTAAGCGAAATCAATCGCGATCGCGGCTTTTAGTACATATATTTTTATGAAAACAGACACTAGTCGGAAATTAAACAGTCCGTCCTGGTTCTCACAGCCGCCTCCTTGGCATGCATTAACGAGCCTGCACACGTATGTGTCAACGACGGATCAAAGGCGCCAGTCAGTGATGAGCCGTGTCTGCATAAAACATAAACTACTAGTCGACGACGGCTGTAAAGATACAGTCGCAAAACTGTGACGTTTTACAACATTGACTTGACGCACGCAGATGGCGGAGCCGCACACAAAGCAGTGCCGTTTATCTATCACTTCATGCAGTATATCGGTCACCAATAGAAAAAGATGCGCTACAAACATACGATTGCGTGTAGCAAAGAGCTATAACTGCGTGAGCTGATAACAACGTTATCTGCACAGACCTATTGAATACGGCGATTCTTTCCAAGAAAGGTATCTCTGTGTGCGCAATCTTCTTGTTGGTTTAGGTTGCATTTCTCATGCGAAACTGTGTCGTTCATATTTGAATGCAAGCTCTATGGCAACATGTTAGCAGACTGCAAAATAGTCTTTACTGATTAAACAGCGCGATAAGCAATTGTCTATGGTGCCTTGTTTGGGCGACGACGACAGGGATTTCGCCAAAATGAGTCACTGTGGTTTGTGGCAATCAGACACGATGACAAATCACCAAATTGACGCATTATCGCAAAAACTAGTTTGTTATTGTCTAATTATAATTAGCGTGTCTTGATGTTGTCGTTGCAAACGTGCCTTTGGAGGGATAATGAATATTAGGGGCATGGGTATCATTGGTGTTTTAGATCTGCGACAGAATTGTTCAGTATAACAATATGATTTTCGCACACGGAGCCCAAATTCTGCGTACTGCACAACTCGCTAAAAACCAGGAGGAATTACAACAAGGGAGAAAGGCAGCGAACAACAAATAAAACCAAGTGTGTGTGTGTGTGTGCGCGCGCGCGCGCGGTGCGTGCATGCGTCATGAGTGTGTATGTGTGTGTGTGTGTGTGTGTGTGTGTGTGTGTGTGTGTGTGTGTGTGTGTGTGTGTGTGTGTGTGTGTGTGTGTGTGTGTGTGTGTGTGTGTGTGTGTGTGTGTCTGTGTGCGTGCGTGCGTGCGTATGCTAGGGTTTCTGTTGATAGGTGAAAGTGAACGACAAGAATGTGAACATTCACAGAAAAATGATGTTTTAAATTGGCAGTAAATAAAGAAGGTGGTGTGACATGTAGCCGGTGAAGATGTCGTAAATTATAAGGAACGTGATGTAATTAGCGTGTTAACTAAACGTCGTTATGCAAACAGCGGCTGTGGACGGAGGAACGAGATCCATGGTTTGTAGGATGGGTCCGCACAGGTGACGGGCGAATGACGTATGCGCATAGATGATCGATACAGTTAACATTGTATTACACCCGAGAGTGCTCGTTTAGTTGTCAGAACGAGCACACCGTTCACGGATGCAGGGAACGTCAACAACGGATCCTGAACGTAGAGCGACAGCCGCCGCGGCGAGAGACCGAGAGCAGAAAGTGGCAGTTTGCCCACTTGGCGTCGAGCACGGCTGATCGACGGGGCAAGAGAACGCAACGGCAGCTATACAGCCGACACACCGCTGGAAAGTCACATTGTTGCGCGCGTGCTAAACCTGGTGGTGTCGCCTTCACTTTCCCACGCTATCGCAGTATGGTGAGTAGTCAGCATAGGCGCTGTTTAGCGTGAACAGAGCACAGGTGAAAGTTGTGGCGGTGACATCTCGTGAGATAGAGTCTTGATCCGACGAAGTCTACAAAGAGAGAAAAACGAGAATATAAGCACAGAACGATCATTATACGACGCACTTATAATTCATGAGACAACAAACGAGATATAGTGCGATAAGTGTGGGGAAATCTGGGTGACTAAATTAAATTGAAATTAAAATTCAGAAATAGAAAATCAGGAAAATGACGTAATCTCATTTTCGCGTGTGAGTGAACATTATGAAGTTACTAATTATATTGCTACAGTGTTAAATTGCATTGTGCGTAATGTGGATATTCACACCGAGGGAAACTGGCATGTCGCCACCGCTCACGTGACTGTGATAACGGTGTTGGTGAATGTGGTGGAAGCTGATAAACTAATGGTGACTGATAATAGTGATGGTGTTGTCTGCGTGGATAAGTGAAATAAGTATACTAGTAGACGTAATGACGAATTGAGAAAAGTAAATCATCGTGACACATACATACAATTATACAATGTCACAAGACAAGGACGTGACGTGTTGGGGAAACGTCTCACGCGGTTCGTGGTCGCCTAGATTAGGGTCAAAAGTACAAGATCAGGGCCCGTGGTTTCCCCCCTCGTCTAGTCACGGGATACTAGGCGCGGCATGACGACGTATTATCATTATCATCATTGTCATGTCGTCGTTGCTATTTTTGTTATTATTAGGGTATATTGTTATTACTTTTTTATTATTCAGCGCCCACGTAACCCTACGCATCCGGGCATATGTTTAGATCCACCACTAACTTGGAATTTGACCTTATGTCTGTTTTATTTCGATCTTTTAGAATCTACGTTTTTCAACCCAGATGTTGATATCGCAATGCTAGTGCCGCAGTGAGATAACAGTCGTCTTGAAATGTACCCAGAGTTAGGGGTGTCTGGTTTTCAGTTAAGAACACTGGCATACATATAGTACTATCTTCGTCTGTCGAGGGTAGGGCTAATTTACACTGCGCCCTCTCTCGTGAGGAGGTTGGCAGTATTTCACAGCGGTGTTGACATGACATTACACACGTGATTGTATTACATTGTCAACAGCGTGAATACATAGCGACTGGCCAAAGATGTAATTAATACATTGAACTTTGTAGAAAACGTTTACACGGTGAACCAAGCGAGCAATCATACTCACGAGCACAACTGACAGCGAGAAAGTGAAAGCGACGAGTCAAGACGCGGTTTTCGTCATATAGAAACTATAGTGATTCATTCAAGAGACTAGAATGGATCTCGCTTATAGGATTGGCCTGCCACAATTCCTTACATAACACGCTTTTGTGAACGATAAAAAGCACCAGACGTAACGTGTCAGTTGTACCTTTAATACCATATTGAGCAATTAAGCGTTCGAGCTTGATAACGTGACGGTAATAGAGTTTGTTTGGGTGAAGTCATTTCACATTTGACTGTAATGGTAGACTAAAAAGTTGACATTATGTTTATTGAGTCATCACTCTCCAGCGCCGCCAGGCGAGGGGTATACCCCCACTTCTTTCACACTTGGTGCATTCCTGTTCGCAAAGTTACCCCCACTGGTGTAGGCTTACGCAGTAAAGGGATGGGCTACTAACTTAAACAAAACTTATTTAATTAGGATCCGACTTTGATCAATGACTCAATAATGAATAGTTTGACTTAATATACTTTCTCATGCTAGAACTTCTCCTGGATTCTCGCTGAGGTTTAATAGAATGAATGAAAAGAACAATAGATCAGAGCAGGTATAGCATAGACGGAATGTGTATAGAACAACTAGGGCTACACACGGGATAGTAGGAAAGTATCAGAGTCGCAAGTAGCGGATGTCCTGCGTCCGGTCACACTAAATGGACGCCGCCGCATAAGTTAGTTGCATTCAGCAGTCTGGCGTTTGCATGGCCACTAAATCCGAACTCGCCTTTGTCCAGAACCATTAGTGACGCCTGGTTTAAGTCAACACCGGTAGATTAGTGAAGCAGTGGGGGAGGTCCTTACACGTTACGGTCGATAATGGACTTTACGGCCGAGTAGTTCAATTTCTCATTGAACGCCAAGTTCTCGTAAACTGGGGACAGCAAACTGTTCACGCGCCCAAGCGTTAGGCCATGATATAGCATTAAGTTTATCGTCTCCAAGCTATTTCTCACTGGCGTAACGTCACATTACACGACGGAATAGAATAGTTAAACATGTTATTGACGTCGGGGCTATGACCCGGCCTATCCCGTGTTGATTATATGTAATTGTACTGATAAAACACAAGAATTAAAAGAAATTATATTATCCTGCGTGTAATACTACTCTTTATATAGACACATCATTTCGCGATAGCCACACATTTTTATGTCCGACATGAAGGCCTTTTATAATGGACACATTTAACAAATCCCATCGCATTAGCACAAATTTCACAGCAAGGTCCACAAGAACAAATTTCTGTTCCTTCATTCGCATGAAGACCTACTTTGTTGTTTCTTCTCAGTTAAAGATACATCGTTCAGTGATTGATGATTTTGTTACCGTAATTTATTTTATATAGTATAAACTACCAATACATACAAAGACGCTACGAAAATAAACAGTTCATAGCATAATATTAAAACACCTTTGGGCGGTTCAGGTGTTAGAAAATTATAATACCCAATTCGTTGTATGTATTGACTTGACGATTAACAGCGAACCATAAGGCAGTAGGTACTCCCTATCAGGGTTTTGTTATGTAAGGAACGTTCGTTTAAAAGGAACAACTTAGAAATCCACGTTCTTGCCTATATGCATGCAAAGGAACTTTTGATTTATAGAACAGTTTGACCAAGTCGCAACGTCGGTCGGAATATTGCAAGCGAGAGAAAACATAATTTACCCCTGTAGACTGTTACTGCTAGGCCATTAATGTGTAGGCCAACCTCTTATTATAGTTTTATTGATCGTTGGAGCACCAATTTAGCCCGTCAAATCGACTATGTTGACTTGGTACAACACAGCGATCGTGGTTCTCCTGGCAATAACGTCGGTTGGACAAATAAAAGTGTTTACAACATTGCACCTTGTCAATTAGCGAAGTCCATTGAACTATTCTCGCTTTTGGTTCGATAACGTCACACCGACACGCCATCAACATAGTAATACTATACCGCGATACATTAAACATACCGTTGATTTATGGGCATATGCGTGTCTTCGTCATCGCCATTATCCTGTTCATAATTAATCCTGCCGTTTCGGACATCTGGTCTTAACAGACGTTTACTAGAGACAGTTCCCTAAACGTCGCACACTTTTCGAACGTTTACTGTTGTCTTTAAAAGCCGACCTATGCTTTCCTCGTGTAATTTTTAATATCATGTTTCCCTTTGATATTGACACACTTTATACTTTACGTTCCTTCAACTGCTTCACAACATAAACAATATATATCTTTCAGCAACTTCGTATTCCCTACATCAAGTGTTCAACTTCGCATCTTCGTTCAGGACTACCGTATTCACCGATTAGGATCATATCTACACGGCCTCTCTGTCGCCAATTGTAAAACCAATTATAGAGCGTAATATTTGTTTTTGTTTTATTTTTGCAGTCTAGAAGAACGTCAGATGGCTCCCAGAGAGGTGAGTGTACATGTTTTGTCTCTGTCATACATAACGATCAATGCTTTTGTTGCATCGTCTTCGTGTTACAGCGCCCACTGACGAGGTTTGTTTTCTTAATGAGATTCGGTTTGGCCTATCAGTTGTTTTGTATATTATTTTAATGTTAAACCACATCACAATAAATTATAATGTTATTCATATGGAACTTTTTATTTTACAACAGTTAGACAATTTATAATGTGCAAGTCATCGAAAGAAATTGGGCGTCAATGTTGTTGCATTGTGTAACATCATGTTTCAGCGTGGGGTGTGAACAAGACGCCCTGTTTGTTGTTACACCTGTTACACTTGTATACTAATGTTTACGTGGGCGAGTGTTGTCTGTGAGCATCGTACGTAGGCCTACAACAACAGACATATAACATGAATCGTTATTGCTACAGATCAATGTTCAAAATATTGACCTACTCAGAATCGCGTAATTAATGACAAACATGATGTTGTTGAGTAACCGGTGACTCAACCGAGTATAGAGCAAATGACACACCAACAACGAATTTTTTTAAACAAATTAAACACAATATTTTATTGCTTTACTTTTCCATAACTCGCAAGGAGAGATACATTTGGATACTAGGCCGTTCGTCTTAGTTTTTAAATCAGTACTGCAACGGACACATCCAGAAACGGAATGTCCGAGGTAGACACAATGCTGTTCCTAATATGGCGTACGCCCGGGATAGTAATGTCCGAGGTAGACACAATGCTGTTCCTAATATGGCGTACGCCCGGGATAGTAATGTCCGAGGTAGACACAATGCTGTTCCTAATATGGCGTACGCCCGGGGTAGTAATGTCCGAGGTAGACACAATGCTGTTCCTAATATGGCGTACGCCCGGGGTAGTAATGTCCTAGGTAGACACAATGCTGTTCCTAATATGGCGTACGCCCGGGGTAGTAATGTCCGAGGTAGACACAATGCTGTTCCTAATATGGCGTACGCCCGGGGTAGTAATGTCCGAGGTAGACACAATGCCGTTCCTAATATGGCGAACGCCCGGGGTAGTAATGTCCGAGGTAGACACAATGCTGTTCCTAATATGGCGTACGCCCGGGGTAGTAATGTCCTAGGTAGACACAATGCTGTTCCTAATATGGCGTACGCCCGGGGTAGTAATGTCCGAGGTAGACACAATGCTGTTCCTAATATGGCGTACGCCCGGGGTAGTAATGTCCGAGGTAGACACAATGCTGTTCCTAATATGGCGTACGCCCGGGGTAGTAATGTCCGAGGTAGACACAATGCTGTTCCTAATATGGCGTACGCCCGGGGTAGTAATGTCCGAGGTAGACACAATGCTGTTCCTAATATGGCGTACGCCCGGGGTAGTAATGTCCGAGGTAGACACAATGCTGTTCCTAATATGGCGTACGCCCGGGGTAGTAATGTCCGAGGTAGACACAATGCTGTTCCTAATATGGCGTACGCCCGGGGTAGTAATGTCCGAGGTAGACACAATGCTGTTCCTAATATGGCGTACGCCCGGGGTAGTAATGTCCGAGGTAGACACAATGCTGTTCCTAATATGGCGTACGCCCGGGGTAGTAATGTCCGAGGTAGACACAATGCTGTTCCTAATATGGCGTACGCCCGGGGTAGTAATGTCCGAGGTAGACACAATGCTGTTCCTAATATGGCGTACGCCCGGGGTAGTAATGTCCGAGGTAGACACAATGCTGTTCCTAATATGGCGTACGCCCGGGGTAGTAATGTCCGAGGTAGACACAATGCTGTTCCTAATATGGCGTACGCCCGGGGTAGTAATGTCCGAGGTAGACACAATGCTGTTCCTAATATGGCGTACGCCCGGGGTAGTAATGTCCGAGGTAGACACAATGCTGTTCCTAATATGGCGTACGCCCGGGGTAGTAATGTCCGAGGTAGACACAATGCTGTTCCTAATATGGCGTACGCCCGGGGTAGTAATGTCCGAGGTAGACACAATGCTGTTCCTAATATGGCGTACGCCCGGGGTAGTAATGTCCGAGGTAGACACAATGCTGTTCCGTGCCCGGGGTAGTAATGTCCGAGGTAGACACAATGCTGTTAGTAATGTCCTAATATGGCGTACGCCCGGGGTAGTAATGTCCGAGGTAGACACAATGCTGTTCCTAATATGGCGTACGCCCGGGGTAGTAATGTCCGAGGTAGACACAATGCTGTTCCTAATATGGCGAACGCCCGGGGTAGTAATGTCCTAGGTAGACACAATGCTGTTCCTAATATGGCGTACGCCCGGGGTAGTAATGTCCGAGGTAGACACAATGCTGTTCCTAATATGGCGTACGCCCGGGGTAGTAATGTCCGAGGTAGACACAATGCTGTTCCTAATATGGCGTACGCCCGGGGTAGTAATGTCCGAGGTAGACACAATGCTGTTCCTAATATGGCGTACGCCAGTGGTAGTAATGTCCGAGGTAGACACAATGCTGTTCCTAATATGGCGTACGCCCGGGGTAGTAATGTCCGAGGTAGACACAATGCTGTTCCTAATATGGCGTACGCCAGTGGTAGTAATGTCCGAGGTAGACACAATGCTGTTCCTAATATGGCGTACGCCAGTGGTAGTAATGTCCGAGGTAGACACAATGCTGTTCCTAATATGGCGTACGCCAGTGGTAGTAATGTCCGAGGTAGACACAATGCTGTTCCTAATATGGCGTACGCCCGGGGTAGTAATGTCCGAGGTAGACACAATGCTGTTCCTAATATGGCGTACGCCCGGGGTAGTAATGCAGAAACTTGTTATAACTGGAAATATGGCCAACTGGTGAAAGGGTTGACTCGTGGATCAATGGATACACCAATGTCTAACAATACACGTGTCATGGAACAATGAAGCATTTGTTTCTTTAAAAAAAACACAACACAGTGGTGGCACTTGGCCGCACTTACGATCGACACTTGTTTTACTGATCTAATCTGACATGTTTCTCACTTGTCGAGATATCAGCAACCACCAGTGGCTCAGTCACACGCACTTACCACCAACATCTAAAACCTTTTGACAAATTTAAACAGACTAAGCGATATGCTTAGACTGATGAATCTACTTAGTAATGGCAACCACACTGATCTGAAACACTATCGTTGACGGAAGCTTTATGCACTGTATGAAACTAAACTGCGAATGAAGAGTTTGCTCACCTGGCTGCATGTCTCGAAACATGTGCTCCGTGAACATAATACACGTGGCATTAATTAAACACGATCTAATCAGTGGTCATGGGAAACCCAACCCGAACGTATATGTGAACATGACTGCTAAACAAATTCCATCACTTGGGCTTTATCCCACTTGCGCAATGTGGAATGTTTTGTGTTTGTTTCCAGCGCTCGGCAACGGTCTATTAACTATTAATTAACTAATATATATATATATATATATATATATATATATATACATATATATATATATTGTGGTTATAACACTAAGGTATTATGAGGCCTCGTTCAACTAATCAGCCTTTTCCAGAACATTACCGCCAAACCGACCCCTCTGTGCTGGCACTGAGGGTTATCACTGACATGCAGGGTGCACGTCGTCCTCGGTGGTTCTTTTACTTCCCAAATTGGGGACCGACATTAAAGGAAATAAAAATAAGGCATTAGCTAAAATCCCTTTTCCATGTGTACACAAAGTTTAACATTGTATGTAACATTTGACAACATTAAACAAATACAGAAAAATACATTTGTAGCATAAATTCGATTTTAAGCCCGTCTGTGAAGCGATTCCCGCGGAAAAGGAAATTTTAATGAGCTAGGCGATCACGTGGTATCGTGACGTCACTTATGACACACACACTCGCATCAGGCCGACCCTTTCCATGCATTCAGAGCATGTTTACAAGGATAGCTTTTGGGTCAAAGTGTCAGAACGAGTTATTGTGCAATATTCCGACGTAATACAAACACTAGTCATCATAGAGGAACAAGCAGTTATCTTACGGTTCCACATGAATCGAATTTTATTCAAAACAACGAATGCGAATGGGCCTACAAGTCGACTAGCTTGGGCTCGTTTTCAGAATAATGATATCGAATGCAACCAACGGGAGATAATCTACACCAATAAACATACATAGCAAACATATATTGTATCCAGCTACACAAAGTAACGTGTATAATCTCATAATATCACTAGAATATCGATATATGACGGAGTTGTACAATTTATCATAACAACTTAAATCAGTCAGAAAATTTCCGTTGGTCCCGCTAGCTCAGTGGGTAGGCGCGTTGGTTACTTGTCATTTATGTTACAATCGGGCGACGCCGATTCAATCCTGACAGCATGCAAACTTTTGATTTTCTATACACTTTTTTTTGTTTATGTTTTCACGAAGTAATATAAACAAAATCATTTATACTATAATGCACTGTTTGTAAATATTCTTTTTATTTTTGTAGTAATTATTTATTCGCCACAAAAATTAAAATATGGTCATTATATATAACGATGTTTCTAAATTGTATTTATCCAGACAGATCTCAATCTGTTTTCACATATATAATTACAATATATTACCGTACAATATATTTACAATTAATACATTATATATCCATTACAGTATATTTGTTTGGATAAATAAAATTTAGAAACATCGTTATATAATGACCATATTTTCATTTTTTTGGCGAATAAATAGTTACTACAAAAATAAAAGTTATTTACAAACAGTGCATTATAGTATAAAATTATTTTGTTTATATTGTCGAGTTTATTCAAAATCTAATATTTCTAGCTCTTACCAAATGCCTGTATGTATGACAACCGTCAATATTTACAAATGGATGCAGGCAGTAATCCGGCTAAAGTGTCAACTAGCCAAGTTGCTGCCAAATACCCTTCCGCTTAGTAAAATAAGCTAAAAAGACACCATTTTATTGTCAACAGCTTCTACAATCACATCTAGAAATCTGACTACTCAAATGCACTTATGTCAGAGCAAGTGAATATTGTAAAAAATCATTTCTCAAAAATATACTGCACTTTTTTTCGTCTGTAACCAAGCAGGAAGTCTAACAGTGTCCTAACCCCGTAACCATATGAGGGACGGGTGCGAAGTGTTCAACCCGGAGGTTGCACTACAGGAGGTGCGCCGTCATGTATGCCTTTCAGCAAAACTTGAAAGGAAGGGCCTGCTGCAGGTGTCCCCGACACCACACTCGCTGGGTCGCAATGGTTGTAATCCGATCCGCTTGTTAACTGCATTATTCATATCGCGGCAGCCACTCTAGCACGTATCTGCTCTAACAATGCACTGCTCTGTGCGTCTGACGTTGTAATTTGATTTGATTTGGGTTTACTGTAGTTTTACCGCAGCATTTTTTCTTGTTTACAAAGAATTATAATTTGGCCGCGCCATTCACCTTTTTACTTCGTTCGTGCGTTGCGATTTTGTTAACCCTTTCGTTCTATTTTGTGTAAAGTAAATCGCAGCACTGTAGGAACCAATACGTTTCACCAACTGACAAATGTAACAATACTAGTAGCAGCCAGTTCACTTTATACACTGTCGGCCACTTACTACGCCTAAACTGTTGATATTACATTCAGAAACACGGAAAGACACGGAACAGCTCTAACAGAGTCGCGTGTACAAAAACATTTCCAACATTGTTGTCCTGCTTGCAATAACGTCGTGTGCAGAGGTGCTAAGTAGTATTACACAGCAAGCGATAGATCACTGTTTTTCGTGATATGATTGATGGCTCTAGATGAGGTATTGTGGCGACGCGAGTCGACAAGGAAACTGTGTGCGGAAAAGGGAACCATTCCATAGGCAGATAATTGTTCAACGTTAGGGTAAATTTACTTACTTTGGTGCATTATTTACGTAAAATGTTGGTTAGGCAATAGTTGGATTAAACATGAGTAAAACATGTTTAACCTTGACATTCACCCGGTAAAAATTTAAAAAGGTTAAAATTTACACCGTGGAATATTGGTATGGCATTAGCTGTTGGCACTACAGCGTTGAGATTTTCCCCAAAACTAAGAAAGAACGTGCGCTCTAGAATGTCCCCAACATTAAACAGAGCGTGATTTCTGCATCAAAGCGTAGACTTGGCACCTTTGCATGTGCAAACCTGTTCTCAGTTGACGCTATTTTTAATGATTTTTTTGTAGAGCTGGCAACCACCTTTGCACTGTTGGACCGCAACAGGGATGGCCGTATTTGTGCTAACGATATAAAGACATCCATGCGAGTACTCAATCTACCAATAAGCGAACAAGTTGCGTCGAACTTCGTAAAGAAACTCGCCAAGGGAGGTGCGTCTTAATAACACGTGGACCTAACAGTTGTGAATTGGTGAACGACTAACGTTGTACACGTTGTACATCGTAAGATGGTCGACCTTGATTATTTATTCAGCGATTCAAATATAGCGTATAGAGGGAGAACATCGAACCTGCTAAACACGTTGTAACTTCAGTGGAAACGAGACTGTAAGACGTACAGGCGGAAATATGGGGAGACGGTGTGACGGAGAGACGGACAGAAAGCGAAGCGGAGAGATTGCGTGAAGCAGAGACGGGTAAACGGTGTGACGGAGAAACGTAGATACGGAGAGACGGGGAGACGGATAGATAGAGAGACGGAATATGTCTTTGTAGTCAATAGGTTTTAATATTATATAGGAATAGTACAGGGAGACGGAGAGATGGATAGACGGAGAGACAGATAAATGTCGTTGTAATTAACTGTTCCTGATGAAACCTACATATATCGTTGTGGATGTATAGGCTGCGATGTAGTCGTTGTAATCTCGTCGACGTGTGCGTAGGTTGCGACATCAGGGAGGAGGAGTTCGCGTTGTGGATGCGGACTTGCAACGACTACAACAACAACTCGATTCTACAACAGGCCTTCGACATACTCGACACAAACAAAGACGGCTACATCACAAAGGTAACTGCAGTGACGACAATGGCACCAGTTCTAAGCAAAATGGCACCATATATATTGTAATTAAACTAGGTTCCAACAACTTGAAGGCGTCGGTGGATTTCTCGACATCAACGTTCACGATTTCAGTGTTTATATCGCTGCAATAATTTAATACTAATCAATAATGTTACAGTTTGCAAAATATACACTGTATACAAATTACATCTACGAAAAATTACCAGACTGATAGTTTAGTATGTTGCAATGCTGTGACAAGGCTTCCCTGCGTCCCAAACGCTTGCAATTCATATAACTTTGTTCAACGAATGTTAGGTGACTATTTGTGTCGATAAAAACTACAGCAGTGATTTCGGTATCAAATGAGACATCTACATTATAAAAACAATAATTATCTCTGCTTTTGTGACTGTTTGCTATATGTACCCATATCTCTTTTAGCTTTGCATGTATGGGGCTCAATTTTTATGTGATCTAGCGGGCCCATTGAAGTAGTTCGTAGATTTTGATTTTTTTTATAGAAATTCGTCCGTGGAGATCTCGGTGGTCACATATTTTTTTCCCGAGAAACGCCGGGTAACTTGTTTCCGATATAACATTCAGCTGAGTGAAATTTCAACGGAAACTTTTATGTATGCCTCGCTTCGAATTGTCAAACTTCTGAAAGAAATGGAGTTACCTTTCTCATCGTGTAGTCGGAGAAATTATGAAATATAATTAACTGAACTGCTAATGACGCTATTCGTGATATACGTATTCACCGATTACCAAATAACTGTCGTCTGATACTGTGGTTTCATTGCCAGACGGAGCTACAGACGGGCTTGACGTTGCTGGGGGAGACCGTGTCAGACACCGTTCTCTCGGCCATGATGGAAGAGGCAGACTTCGATCACGACAACAGACTCAGTTTCCATGGTAACATCCCCAATCTGCGACTGGCACTGCGACGACTTATCAGAAATGAATGAACGATTATGCAACATGATTTACGGCCCGTGTGACTTTGACAAATACAACAACTCCGCCCAATCGTGTTTTGCATTCCAGAACTGATAGTCATGTTGAAAGTCGACACTCACCGCTATACATGATAAAACTAATCGTTGTGGCCGTTCAGGTCCTACGTGCTTATTTCGCCATTCTGCTTAACTATCTATGGTAATATTGCATTAACTTATGTTTTACATCACAGCTGATCAGATTTAATGAATATAATTAACTCATTATTCCTGTTTCAGAATTCAGCCATGCTGTAAATCGACATGCATAGTGGCACGACGGACGGGAACAATTGCCGTGGTTTGCGAACAATTTGGCTTGTGCTAACCACAGCAACAGTATCAGACAATGGAATACGACTTTGCCATGCACAATGCGGGCACTGTCTGTGGCTTTGTTTGTTGGTGTATGCCGTACTTAGCCTTAATCATGTCTGAACCATACTACTGTCACAACTGAACTGCAGCACGATAACCAGCGTTAATGATGATCAATTTGTTTTGATGATTCACGAAATAAAATACTTCCAGTTAGGTAGTTAATGGCTTAAGTCTAATAATAGAACAACGCCTTTTAATATTATTTGAGGTGAAAACACGCGTCATGCAGCCTGGAGTCTATACTGCAAACGGGATTTGTTATTGTAAATAAATGATCATCGTCTGAATGTTTCTTGTGACATTAACAAAGCATCAAAAGTAGTCTAAAGCAGGCTGGACTGGACATTTGGAAAGAATAATAATAATAATAATACAATAATTATGTTACTTAAAATAGCGCTTTTAGGTAAACAAATACCAATCAAAGCGCTTCACAATAAAATGGCGTGTAGATTAAATGCTCAAATATCAATTAATTAAATAAGCTAAAATAAAATAAATAAACAAACTAGGGTGTAAAAATACAGTTTCAAACAATGAAATTAAAAACCAATACTATAAAATAGAAACTCTTGTCATTTAGATGTGGCAGCCAATGTTTGCATCAAGGCAGGTAGTGCAGGCGAAATAGATGTGTTTTAAGTTGTTTCCGGAAAGCCGCCAGTTTTCCAGCCGATCGCACACATTTTGGTAAGCTATTCCACACCAGTGCACCTGTCAAGTCAGTTGGTCAATCCGCCAACTTGCGCATTGCAGTAGTCGAGGCAACTCAGCACAAGTCAGAATGGGAGTAGAACGGTTGGCAAAGAAAGCAGATGCCAGGATGAGTGGAGAGGAAAAGGAGGCGATGACGATTTGGAGGCTAGACTGCGATAGGAGGACTATAAAGTGAGATTTGGAAGGATTTGGAGAAGAGTGGAGAACGAGAGCAAAATATAGAGGGGAATGGAGATGGTTGGTGGAGAGAGAAGTGCAAGATCAGTGAGGGAAAAGAAAAAACAGAAATCGAGAATCAGAATCGGGGCCAGCGTCGCCTGGACTGGGAAGCAAGAGGAGAACAGCATTAAATCTAGATCGCTTTGACAACCTAATACTAGGTGTTGTAAGATCTCGTATAAGAGTGAAGAGGTTTATCAGACTGGGTGGTTTAAATGAGTGATATCTTACTTATTTAACAGTCAGTTGACTGTTTAGTGGGGGGGGGGGCACACACCGGAGTGACTACGTCTACGCTGAAGGACTACCTTGTCGCCATCTAGCGGTAGCCGTCTGCGGAAGAATGCTGAAAGTAGCCGAAATGTCACGGGAACAAAAGGTAAACTGAACGTGAATAAATAAAACAAATATCACTCGTAAGATCTCGTATCCTGCACCACCAGATCTATTACCTGATACTTACACGTTATTCCATCGACTGTTCCGTGGAGATGCACCAACCCATGCAACACGGAGCCAACCTTCCTATACTCACCAACTTGCTACCTTCTCCATTGAATCACCGGGGCATATCGCACCATATACAACTGCCGTAACTATTCCGTGGTTAAACACAACTTGCCACAGAATGTTATTTAAACGTTTATTGAAGAAGGAACTCCCGTAGGCAAATGTTGCAAATAGGAAGAGAGGAGATTTCAAGGCAACATCATCTTCGTATAGACTCTACTGCTCTTTCCCGTGGCACGCTTACATACACAGGCTGCTGTTGCCCTTTGCTGTTGCCCTTCAGCAGCATCCTATCGCCGCCTTTCATCTTCCTGCGCCTTTCTAACACCTTGTCCATAATTACATATTATATAATAAAATCAATTAAATATTATGACAAATAAGTATTTCTTATGCAGTATATGCGGCGTGAGCAGGGCGTGAGCAGGGCGTGAGCAGGGCGTGAGCAGGGCGTGAGCAGGGCGTGAGCAGGGCGTGAGCAGGGCGTGAGCAGGGCGTGAGCAGGGCGTGAGCAGGGCGTGAGCACCATTAGCTTATAGTATGGAGGTCGTGCTTCATGAACCTGTGTGCGGTTAATACTTGTTGATCAGAAATCAGTACTTGGTGTCAACAAGTGGACGATGGCTGTTAATCCATCGTATCAGATTGCACGACCGCAGCCAATGGACTGTAGGAATCCAGAAGAATGGCCGAAATTGATCAGGAGATTCGAGCGGTTTAGTCTTTAAACAAGAGTTGGGGCTCTATTTCGAGAGGACTGCCAAGTGGATGATATACTAGTCTTTGGCGAGGCACAACGTCAACACGATGAACGCATCCAGGCTGTTCTGACAATTTCTCGGAATGGCCAATCAAATGGTAAAGTTCACAGCAAACCTAGCAGAGAACATGAAACCAATACGATATCTTATGAGCAAGAAGAACGATTGTAAGTAGGGCCATGAACAGCTGAAAGCCTTTACGCAGATGAAAGACAATCTGACGTCAGTTCCAGTGCTGCAGTGCTGCTACAGAGGCAACCAGATGGCGAACTACGACCATTCGCGTATGCTTCAAGAGCAATGTCGGTAGTCGAACAACAATATGCTCAAATTGAGAAAGAAGCATTAGCAACAACATGGGCGTGCGAGTGGTACAACGACTTCCTTATCGGCACGTCATTCAAAATACAGACGGATCACAAACCTTTCGTATCACGTTTTGGAAGGAAGATACTTGACGAACTTCCGCCAAGAATACAGCGATTCCAGATGAGACTGATGCGCTTCATCTATAGCATCTCACACGTCCATGGAAAGGACTTGATCACTGCAGACACGTTGTCGCGGGCTCCAGTTACGGAAAGCTTACAGGCAGATGATAAGAGCTTCAAAGGTGATTGTTAAACGCACGTCAACGCAGTCATTGATGTAGGCGAGCGGTAAAACCACCTAACAGACCGATTTAAATGCCCCCCCCCCTATACACCCCCACATGTTATATCACTGGAAAGCCCTGCATCTCCCCGTCATAATTAGGCATGTCGTAGAGTTGTCAATTGGTGCAGTAAACGTGAATCCAAGGTCAAAGAAGGTCATCATCAAACGATCAATTTTAGAAATTGTTATATATTCTTAGAAAGCCTTTAGTGTGTCACCTTCAAGATAGAGTACGATATGATGCTGTATCCTGGAATGATAAGAGTGACGACAGGGTCAAACAAGGTCACCCATCAAATGACGAATATTCGAAAGTTTACAATGCCGGGAACATCATAAAGTTACACCGACTGTGTTTCTACTTCACGACTACGGACAGATCATACACTGTATGAAAGGACAATTTATCACCGTCAAAATGCGGTATGACATGGCGCTGTGAGGTGAAGCAATTTGTGTTGAGCGGCGTTCAAACAGGGTCACCATCAATTGATGAATGTGAGAAATTGCGCCATCCCGCCAGCTTTACAAAATCTTAATGGTTGTGGAGCTACGTTGCCTAATTACTGATGGCCATTTCACATGCCGTTGGGAAGCTTACTGTCTTCCCGTTACAATGAGGTATAACGTATAGCTATTAAATGGAGCATTATGTGTGTAGTGAATGTCAAACAAGGTCACCATCAAATGATGACTGTTCAAAATTGCACCATTCCACAATCGGTGTAGGCCTAGGTTTATAATGGTTGCGTAGTTATTTGCCTACATACGCAATGCCTCTTCACATACCATTGTAAACCTGATTGTATCCTCGTCAAAATGAGGTATGACACGGAGCTATCAACTGGTGCTGTAAGTTCGTCTTCATTCAATAAAAGGAGGCAGAGTTCCTGACACTACCAGTTTTATTTCAACAGGACTGAACATTTGCAATGATATCAAGCCCCATAAAGTTAACGAGAAAGAGAAGACGTCTGTCAATTAATTTCTCAAAAAGCGTAATTTGTCAGGAATTTTTGAACAATGTAAAACTGTAAAAAACAACGAGTACTGGGCAGAAATCATTGTTGGATGCAGCGGAAACAAGGAGAGATATCACCGTCTAATAGATGCATTTCCAAGCCTTGAAGATATGCCACAAATACTATACCACATGAGTTGCTTCAAAACGTACACGAGCGTCAAATTTGGATCACACTAGGCTATTGTCCAAACAAGAAACACCAAATGACACTGATTTTCAACAATCAGTATCACGTATACCTAATGTGGCAACGAGAAAGGCACAGGTTCGACAGATTGGTCTGCCTGTATTGTGTGTTCGAAGAAGTCACACAGGAAAGACACAAAGTTGCATAAAATTGAAATATTTGAACGGGTAACCAACCTGAAGAAGGCTGCATGTCAAAGAGGAGACGAGGAAATGATATTCACAATATCGGAGGAGGACATGATAGCGAAGGATGCCGTGTACCACTGAACATGTCTTTCATCCTACCTGAGAAAAACAAGTCTTAAAGCAAAGGCACCGTGGTCAACTGTTACAACACAGTGTCCTTATGACACTGCATTCTACAGTTTGATTCATGAGATAGTTTCAATGGGATCTGGAGCGACATGGGCACAGAGAAAACAGTCATCAGAGATGCAAAGGGAAGCAGTGGTATAGTCGGACTGACTAGAAAGAAGCCACCACTCTTCTGGTGGACATTGACCAGGCACATCATGAGTGAATATGCTAAAGCAATGCGAAAAATGAGTGGTTTGTCCACAAGTACTGAATACAAGAAAGTACTGACATCCACACTGAAGAAGGATGACGAGCATGTGAGGGCTCTGACCAAGCATGCTGGTAACAACATGACCAATCCGTTCGAGCCTGAATCTCACCCAGATGTACTCATCAACTTATCTACGGGGCTGCATGCAACATAATTGTAGCTCTATTAAACAGTCCCATGTAATACTTCATTTTGACGGGGGTACAATAAGTTTTCCAATGGTATATGATGTTGCCTTGTGCACATTGGCAAATAGATAGGCAAACGTTGTAATTGTATAATGTTTATGGAATGTGGCAATTTTGAATATTAATACGTTGATGGTGACCTTGTTTGACCTTCATTATATGCGTACTGCATCATTTGATTGTTCGACTTTAGATCTCCTTTTCAAGGTGAGAAATTAGGCTTTCCAAAGGTATATGGCATGGCCATGAGTATGTAGGTGACGTAGATATACGCAACCAATGAAATTGTGTAACGTTTTGCGGAATTTCTAACATTCATCAATTGACGGTGACCCTGTTTGAACGCCGCTCCACACAAACTGCTTCACCACACAGCGCCATGTCACACCGCATTTTGACGGGCAGAAATTGTCCTTTCATACAGTGTATGATTAGTTCGTAGTCGTGAAGTAGAAACCCAGTCAGTGTAACTTTATGATGTTCGCGGCATTCTAAACTTTCGAATATTCGTCATTTGATGGGTAACCTTGTTTGACTTGGCTATTTTCAAGTTAAATAAAGTAGCCATATAGCCATTGTAATATTAAGAAGTTTTCGGAGCGCCCAATTTCTAAAATTGATCGTTTGATGGTGACCTTGTTTGACATTGGATCCACGCTTACTACACCACTTGGCAATTCTACGACAGGCGTAATCGTGGCGGGGAGATGCAGGGCTTTCCAACGATATAACATTTGGGTGTGTGTATGGGGGGGGGGCATTTAAACTCCTTAAATAAAGCACTTTTGGGGATTTTCCGCTCGCCTAATGCACTTCCTATGACTGACAAGCGACTGCAGGAAATCAAGCGAGCACAAGCTGATAATGTAACTTGTCAAAGGATTTAGTACTACTGTGTGCATTGGTGGCCTGACAAATCAAAGTTAGAATCAAATGAGAAAGTCAACCTGCCAGTCAGCACAGACCTTACTATCCAGGAGGGATTACGACTGAAAGGTAGCCGTCTGGTGATCCTAACAGCAATGCGTCCAGACATACTCGCGAAGATCCACGAAGGATATCGAGGAAACACGAAATGCCGCGAACGTGTAAAACAGTCAGTGTGGTGGCAGGGTCTAAGCGTGCAGATTGAAGACTTGGTCGAGATGTGTGACATGTGCGCCAAAGAGAGGCTAAACCAGGTAGAGTCAATTATGCCATCTAAGATACCAGATTATCCGTGGCAAACGGTGGGCTCAGACCTATTTGAGCTGAACGGGTTAAACTAGTTCATCGTGGTGCACTACGTATCTGCATTTGTGGAATACACCAAATTGTGCAGCACTACCTCACCTTCGATCGTGAAATCCATGTTTGCAAAACATGGTATACCAGAACAGGTCGTCACCGATAATGGGCCACAGTACTCGGCAGAAACATTCTGTGCTTTCGCCACAGAGTATGGATTCACACACATCACAAGCAGTCCGAAGTAATTGCAAGCCAACGGAGAGGCAAATAGAGAGAGAGAGAGAGAGAGAGAGAGAGAGAGAGAGAGAGAGAGAGAGAGAGAGAGAGAGAGAGAGAGAGGAGGGGGAGAGAGAGAGAGAGCTGTGAAGACCATCAAAGAGATGTTGAAGAAAATGATGACTCGTACACAATATTACTTGCTTATCAATCAACACCCTTGCAGAACGGATATAGCCCAGCAGAACTGCTGATGGGTCGGAAACTGCGAACAGCCATGCCAATGATATAATTAAAACCAAAATGGCCGTTCGTCCAAATGATGAAGAACAAGCAAACGGGGATCAAGGAGCAACAAAAGAAAGCATTTGATAAGCGTCATCGGGTAGCTAATCTACGACCATTGAGACCAGCCAAAAATGTCTGGATTAAAGATTTGAACAGGCGTGGAACGGTTGAAGCACAAGCGCATTCACCACGTTCATACATTGTGCATACACGAAGGAGTGTTGTGCGACGAAATCGACGACATTTGCTACCAATTCCCGTAGCCCCTAAATCTGAAGCGGTACAGGACGATGTTGAAGTATCGGACGATGTTGAAGTACCTGTGGATCAACCAACAGACGAACTGGTAGATCCACCGGTGATTGACGAACCTGGACCAAAACGAAATGCAGCAAGAGACATGAAACATCCGTCCTATCTCAGTGAGAACAATGCAGGTGTGTAGAATATAGATAATCGATCGTAAATTTTGACCTGAACTATGGCTATATGCTATAGTAACCTCTGGCCAATTGCGACACTGAAATGTTAAGGTATACGAGCACTCCTGGAAAAGGGGGATATGACGTGAGCATCATTAAATATTTGGGGGAGACAGAGGAGACACCGCTGCTTGGAGAGCGGGGAATAAACGGAGTCGTGTTTCGTGATCTAGCTGAAAAGAAATCAGTACAGTATATATCAAACTTCCACCTGTTTGGATGACGTCACTTATGTGACCAGGTAAGAGTAAAATAATTAAAATAACAATAACTTATTTCCTTGTAATCTCGAATATTTAATAGGAATACAAGAAACATTACAAAATATTCATTTTGTTAGAAATATCGGAGTTCCGTAAATAACGTTCTACATATCGAATTTACACAGCATATAGTGGATTATGAGTGGTTAATTTCTGTCGCATTTCAACCAAATTTGTTTGCAATTTGAAGTAATTATCAGACCGTTTGCGTGGTTGATTGGGGGGTGCATTTCTCAGCCTGTCATATTTCGGATTTTCAACAAACATCGTTGGGACGTGGAGAATAGTGTTGGACATTTCCGCCGTCAAAGGACGGTAGTGGTGAAGATTTGTCACCATTTCAATTCAAGCACAACTTCCTTCCAATAAGAACTATTTCCCACAAGGCGAACTCTTCCTTAGCGGGGAGGGGGGCGTACGCAGCCATCGCATCCCCAGCTGCAGTGTGTGTGCGTGCGCGCGCGCGCGCACGTACTTGAGTGTGGAACGCTCAACGCTTAGCCATAATCGACATGTCGTATTTGCCGTTTTGCGTTTCTTGACGGTCCGCAACACCACATTATGTGGCGTCGTCTGCCGTAATTAAGAACACTAGTATAATCGTCCTTCTCTTGGAGAACGAAATGAATAGGTTGACATGGAAGTTAAACAAATAAAAAATCGGCGCATCAGTCCGCGTCCATTAAAAACGTTGCTTTGATCGTTGGGGCAGTCATCTTCGATCTCCAGACATGATGGAGCCACCTTCATACACGTCAACCTCTGACGATCAAAATGTCGGAGATTGTCAACCAATGGACGTCATCCACCGACAGCTACGCTGCCTCGCACCTGGGCGAGTCACATATATACATGTATACGCCTACTCGATTAATGATTAAACCCGCTATATACCGGGTAGGACCTATGACCCAAAAACAATTACAGAATAACATAATAAAAAGGTGTTTATCTACACACACAAGTTAATCAATACGTTGAATGCCTCTGCATAGACTGCAACTTTAGTCCGGTCTATGATAATCGTAGGACTGGTGAGATCTTCACTGTACAGTTCCCTTGCTAAAAGATTATAAGAACATAAATTGAGATTGGGGAATGACCCAATGCCCCAAATGTACGCCACTGATTCCACATAAGACTTCATGCATGTGCGGAGGGTCCAGTTACGCGTGTGTACCTGATAACTCTCCGGACTTTCGCATAAAAGCTCCAACAGCGCCCCTCTCGTTGTCGTCATAAGTTCCGGCGAAATATCTCCAACAGCACCCCCTCCCTTCTTCCGATGCGACCATGTGAGACAGCGCAATACTTCGGGAGACTTGCTGAACCGCTGAAGTTCTGGAGTGAAATCTCAAACAGGACCCACCCCCATCTTCCGATGTCAAGACCCGAGACAACGCAGCACGGGAAGCGTACTGAACCGCTGACGAATCTCCCAAAATAAAAAGAGTTGGCAGGTATACGTGTGTGACACCAAAGTAATGACGTCACAAACGGACACTTAAACGCGCGGGACAGCCAAGTTGGTATTATGGTGCTCATATGACATGGAAAGATCTATAAGTGTATTCGCTACAACCTAAATGCATATATCTTTGTAACACAAACATCTACAATACTTACCTTTATGTGCAAATGTCAGTAGCATTTTAGTAGTTAAAAACAGATAAGTAGTAGTAGTTGTGATTTTCTAGAAATCGTTGGCTGCGTAAATACAACGCTTCAAAAGACACCATATTGAAGGTTTTGACAGTAGGTATATGCCGGCGATGATACAGAACTGGATTAAAATGATCAAGGCGTGGCCACGACTCCCGTTATTGAAGTGGCGCCCTCGAGCGGACAATTTTAAACCATTAAAGATGACGCGCCAACACATTTGTACAAAACCTCATCAAATAGTTGGAGGAAACAGGGATTTAAAAAAACGGTTGAGTTTGAAAGGATTGTGATGGCTAAATCGAGATGTTATGGTCTAAGCAAAACAAAAATGATAGTCTTGTGTAATACTTAATCATTAATGTAGACACAATAGTGTAATAAGAATATACCTTAATTACTTAACATATCACATTCACTGTGCCACAAGTAAACAATTACTTGACTCATCCTTTCAGTTCAACATTGGCACGGGTATACAGTTGTACAGTAAGTAATAAATAAATAAATACACAACTAATATATATATGTATCTTCTCCAAACTTTATTTGGTAAAATTAACATTCACAATTAAAATATAGTGCCTCTGAATATTAACCGCTTAATATTACCTTCTGCATTATTAGCACATGGAATGAGTTCGGATTAACTAGGTCTACGAAAATATACACAATCAAATTAACAGAAATGCACATTTTATATGACTCACACCATCTGATATATACATAATAATATTGACATAACTAATATGCAAAGTGGTTCAAATTAAATCAACACCAAGTTAACATCTATGTATATCAAAATCGAAATAATAATTCCTTATCATCACCACTGTTACCAAGTTGCATAGATGAATACGAGTGCAGAAGAAGGAAGCTAAGTTATCACAACAAGAGAACATTCAGTAGTACTTCACCGGTGAAAAACAAACAGCTCCCTGTGATAAGTCAAATATAAAATGTAACACAATGCTGTTCTGTCACAGCACACTGTAATGTTTACACTAGAATATCACAAACAGTGCATGATTATTTAATAAATGTCAAGTAGAGCAGTCATGTGATGTAAGCAAGTCTAGTAACATAATTTGTCAATCTTTTCACAAAACAGCCCAAGGAGAGCTGGACTTCACCAAGAGTGGCCTGAAGACCCTAAGATATCAGGGGTATGGTGTCGGTTGTCCCCAAGTGCTTTAATTTTTATATCACATACCAAGGCCCTTGGACTACCGATATACTGCCCAGATTAAATCATTCCCACATGATGACTTCTCTGTTCACAGTGACCATATTATGCAATGTCGTCGGCCGTGTGTCACTGACCATTTAAGAGACACAGGAATGGTCATTCACTCCCACACATGTGACATCCATCAAAAGTTCATATCACATTTAAACAAATTTACAATAGTCTCCACTACATTGGGAGCCTTACGGAAGTAACCTTTTTCTGTAATAACAATTGTAACAACAATGTTCCACTCCGTCTTCCTCTTTCTAGAGATCAATACTACTGTCCAATTCACTCTTTGAAAATGTTCAAATAATTGATGGCTACAGCTGTAGTAAAAACTAGTGAGGCCTCAGATTAGGTATAGTGTGAATTGTCTGCAACAATTAAACCACAGCTAAGTGCATACAGACATTGGGCAATGCTTGTAGACAGTGTATTAATCATTAGGACCAATCCCTACAAAACTTCAAGGTGCACAATGGCTGATGCAAGGCCACTTTCTATACATTTTAGATTCACCAAGTTTTAAGTGGGTGGATTTCACCGACTTGCCACTCCTCAACCAACACAGGTTTTTGTTTAAGTAACTTCATGTTGAAACACAATTTAGTTATCACAAGAAAGTTGTGTTTTCTCTGGTCTATTGTATCTAATGAATCATGTCGAGAAATCAGATGTTTGTAGCAATTAAGTGTCAATATGTCATGTTTTGCAAACACAATAAATTAATCATAAAATATTTATGTACAATACTGAACATACTTTGGTAAAGCATTACACTTGGTTCTGGTGGAATTGCCAGTCTTTCAGGCATCGCAGTCAAGTGTGGGAAAAGAACGAGGAATGGTGGCAAATGATCAAAACACATGAAGAGGAGAAGTGACATGAGTGGCACCGAAATATTACTGAAAAACATTGCATAGTGACAAATTAATATTATGAAAAACAGATATTACCAGAAGAAATAAACAGTAATAGAAGATAAGTAAGTGACAATAATAGAAGATATGTAAGTGACAATAATATCACTTATAGGCAAACAACAATATAAATTATCCAAGTGTTGAAGCGAGCAGTAACAAATAACATGATACAATAAGTGTTATGTTAATTACGTTGCCCAGTAATCTGATGTTACAGGCCCAGGTTGGTTATTGAGAAGAAAAAACTAATTCATATAATGTTCATACTACAACAGCTTAAAAGTGGTACACATCTATGCACTATTTAACTTGTGATTTCATCTATTAATGCCAATGCACTTACTAATCAAATTCCAAATAGTGTAATACTATACAAGAGCATGACATTGACAGATTCATTAGACTAATTTTGCACACAGCTGCATTAGGCAGATAATGTGTCTTAGTAAAACGTCAACTGTTAGTGATTGTATAAATATGTACACGTGTGAAATATCTTAACCACACAATCCTGAAAGATGAATTAAATGTCTTACAATTGAGCATCATAACAGAATAAGAGAACTGGAATAAAGACATCCAGTGTGCTACAAACTATAAACCTACTGGGTGGAAATAAAACATTTTGCAATATCACAATACTGTAAATGCTGTCTGCATCACAGGCCAACACCACTACACTGCAAGAACAGAAAAAGCACATAGGAACAAAGGCTGATCGGTTTTTTATCACAAAATCATGGCATAAATCTAAAAATTACATATCATGTCACAATGACTGCCTAAATCTAACAGTAACTGAGCTAACACGTGTGTGTCCTGTTTACGTTTCTTATGGTACTCCATTTTAACACTATGAGCGCCAAACATACCGAGTTTCATCATTAACCACGGGAAGGATTGGAATAAACCCTTTTATTTTTTCCCTTTCAATAATTGTAGACATATTTTATCAGGGTCAAGCAATTGTAGGATATCATTAACACCCATACAATTATGTTCCCTACACATGCTAATTGTCAAAAAATTTAAATTAAACACAATAAAAACGATCAGACTGTATCTTTAAAATAACATAATTTATATTATATGCATACAGAAAAAAATAAAGGCAAGAATTTGTATATGGCTGACCAATCGTTATTATGCAGTTGATTAACTCAACATGTCACAATGCTCAACCCTATTAACTGGTAATCATGATGTACACACCAATGTAATAACTACAAATTAATAATAACATGATAGTGATAGTTTGGTTAACTGAACAACAAGCAGACAAGGGCCAGAAAGTGGTTTCTTTGTGGAATTCAATACCAGAAAACAACAAATGAAATTCGACATCATCACGTTCGTCACACCCAACACACATACAACTTGGAATGCTTAATACATGATACATAAACATAGCATTTATTGTTAGCTGTGGACTTCAACCCTCAAACATTTTGTTTGTTGATTAGAATTCTGCTTCCAGTTACTAAACAACCGAGAGAAAAGATATGCCATCATTCTTCTACTACCACACTCGACATCCAAAGTCTGAGCGCAGTACTACACCGATACACTCGGGCAATTTAATTCAACACATTACTCGTAGAAATGTTGATATCTGAAACCAACATAAGGAAACCAATTTTAAAACTGAAACCGCATTTCGCAAGACTTGTATGATGACATGTATATTAGTCAGAGATAAAACAGAATAACATGTACACTGCAGCAGCACCACGTTAACAACTCTCAAAAACACCGGACATGACAAATTGTCTGGCATGGATTCAAAATGTTTGAGTTATTGGACAGAAAACCCAGCTGTATTTTGGAATCAGTTTAGTGAATTTGTCAACATTTTCAAACAGAATCCCACCAACACCAGCAAAGCCAAACATTGGTGGCTGTTGGGTTTCTGTTATGTACTGCAGTGGGCTAAAATAGCTCCAGTTTGTATATTATACATACCCAGTAATTATTATTAGATTTGGAAGACAACAAATTCAGAGTGGGTAGAAATATCCGCCATGGAGGCACATGATCTGATGACAAGACACAAATCACACGTCATGCTGTAAAAAAACAGTTTGAGCACTGCATCTAAGTTTGCTCAACTAATGACACCATGTGACAGGTGCAAACAACTGTCTCATGACCCCAGATGACTGTCTCATCAGGTGTCCTTCGTGTTGTGACATAAGCTGTACAATGATCACGTGCACTCCAGTGGTTGTCTCAGCCAACCCTGCAACGACAGCAGTATTTTAATAGTCATAATTTACTGTAAAAAGGACATATGTCAACAATCAAAGTTAAGCATCTAATGACTCAACGACAAACTTTGGCATCCTGCATGATTATCTTGGATTGTGTAAAGTGTGTAAACAGATTGTGTGATATATAAATTCATCACTATCTATCACGACTCACTTTTAACTGTCACTGTGAATGTGTTGGAAAAAAGTACATATAATTTGATATGTACTAGGTGCCAATGTACTCAGTACACAATGGGCCATTAGTTGGGCTACTGGGAGATTGAGTGGGCCTCTATGGGCCATTGGTTGGGCTACTAGGAGATTGAGTGGGCCTCTCTGGGCCATTAGTTGGGCTACTGGGAGATTGAATGGGCCTCTCTGGGCCATTAGTTGGGCTACTGGGAGATTGAATGGGCCTCTCTGGGCCATTAGTTGGGCTACTGGGAGATTGAGTGGGCCTCGATGGGCCATTGGTTGGGCTACTGGGAGATTGAGTGGGCCTCGATGGGCCATTAGTTGGGCTACTGGGAGATTGAGTGGGCCTCGATGGGCCATCAGTTGGGCTACTGGGAGATTGAGGGCCTCGATGGGCCACTGGATGGGCTACTGAGAGAGTGGATGGGCTACTGGGAGATTGGATGGGCTACTGGGAGACTGGATGCACCACAAGGACTGCCACCGGCTTTGCAACTGTATCTTGAAAGATGACCTTCAGAAGTGAACAAGAAATTGTTTATAGTTAAAACAGATATATGTGGACTACATGGACATGAAATATGTAGGTCTGATTAAGATATAAGGTGAACAATTTAGTCTAAATATTACAGATGGTGAGAAATACATGACAAAATTGTAAGCAAAATCATGTATAGATAATATATGAATTAACGTGTGCATAGCACATTCTGGATTTTAGCTAATAGTATGTCATGTAAATAGACGTCGGTTAAACCTGTGACAATATACTGCAGTCTATCCGTAACAGATGCCGTCATTTAAAACAACTGCAACATGAGTCTGTCGGCACTTAGCCGGACAACATAGTAATTACATTTACAGACAAATACAAATCAAGTAATATTAAAAAAACAACTACTCACGATACTCAGCCGTGGGTAAGACATGCCATGTCTACAGGTCGTAGTCATATGTTGGGTTGCGCGTGCTCTCATATCCTGTTCCAAAGTCGTCGAGAGTAAGGTAGCCCCGGCCACCTGGCCTCTTCCTACAAGCACCCAGCAAAGTGTACTCTCATCCGTGTACACAAAAACACTTGGAAAGTTGAACTGCTCTGAATCCTGTGATGTCATTTTTGTCAGTTTAATTCTCACCACAAACATAGATTTCACACCAAACGGTTCATTTATATATTTTCAGACAAATAAACAGTTTACCACTGATGATTTAACAAGACTGTCACCAGAGAATAAACCAATGACAGGTAGTGGAGTAGTGGAGATTTGTTGATCTTGTTCTTAAATATTATTTATGTTGCTATCACTTACATTACCAGTTCTGGCCACTAGATTAAGTAATAGTTCCGAGTCTAGAAGCCCACACTAATGACTACATCATTGGCACAACTGGTAATGAAACAAATCAAATGGATCAGTGTTAATTAAATGAATGGTTAAAATAACGCAGGTTTGTCATTTAAAAAACTAAACTGGCCAATAATGGCTGTGACTGACACGAATGACATCTACACAAGTCATTCACATGTTAAAAAGCACACTTCTGATTAATTCAAGACTGGCAAAAATGTTTTTTTTTGGCTTATGTCATTGGTAATTTTACACAGCCATGATTCCTCAGTTGCAGTTGTATATAAATACATCATACTAGTTTTAACACACTAAAGACAGTGGGTAACTGGTCAAGTATGAAGTGATTATTACCAGCAAAATCAGATTCTACTATTACTTACCTACGATAGGCGAAATAGGCTCCAACCACAGCAAGAATGAACAAGGCAGGGATGGCGATTCCTAGTGCCATCTTTCCACCAGAACTTAATCCTGAAGAGACTGGAGTTTTGTCACTGTCTGGTTTTGTTGTCACATTACTTGAGCTGGATTTTGTTGTCAAAGTCACACCAGTTGTGGTGGATTTTGTTGTCGAAGTTGTGGTGGATTTTGGTGTCGAAGTTGTGGTGGATTTTGGTGTCGATGTCACACCAGTTGTGGTGGATTTTGGTGTCGAAGTTGCGCTGGATTTTGGTGTCGAAGTTGTGATGGATTTTGGTGTCGAAGTTGTGCTGGAATTTGTTGTCGAAGTTGTGCTGGAATTTGTTGTCGAAGTTGTGTTGGATTCTGGTGTTGAAGTTGTGCTGGATTTTGGTGTCGATGTCACACCAGTTGTGCTGGAATTTGTTGTCGAAGTTGTGCTGGATTTTGGTGTTGAAGTTGTGCTGGATTTTGGTGTCGATGTCACACCAGTTGTGCTGGAATTTGTTGTCGAAGTTGTGTTGGATTTTGGTGTTGAAGTTGTGCTGGATTTTGGTGTCGATGTCACACCAGTTGTGCTGGAATTTGTTGTCGAAGTTGTGCTGGATTTTGGTGTTGAAGTTGTGCTGGATTTTGGTGTCGATGTCACACCAGTTGTGCTGGAATTTGTTGTCGAAGTTGTGCTGGATTTTGGTGTTGAAGTTGTGCTGGATTTTGGTGTCGATGTCACACCAGTTGTGCTGGAATTTGTTGTCGAAGTTGTGCTGGATTTTGGTGTTGAAGTCACACCAGCTGTGCTGGATTCTGTTGTAACAGTCACCTCATTTGTGTTGGGTCCTGCGGGTGATGGAAGACCACTTGTGCTGGATTCTGCTGTAACATCAACAGTTACTATTGTTGATACATATATGGCAATACAGTGATCACGGCAGGTTTGTCTGATGCTCTGTTACTAGAACACACTGAAAAATTGAGAAATTTACTTTTTTATAAGAACAATAATAAGACATTGTATGTCACATTAGCAATCAGACAGGTAACAATTATAAATTTGTTGAATCAGAATCATCGCCCTTTGTAGGTAGGAGTGTGGCAATGACCCAACTTCAAACATATTTGCAGGTAGAGAGTAAGGACACATATATCCAGTGTCTGTTGCTGCTGTTTACTAGTTGAATGTCTTATTTACAATTTGTACATTTCACAGGTGCAAAATATATATTACGAATAATGTTTCGTGCTTAATAAATGTAATTTCATGGGCAGCATAACTATTCATTTCAGTAGTATTCATTAAGAATATTATATAAAAAATTAGGAAGAGCAGCCTTGGTTTAAACAGATCACCGAAAACACAGATAATCAGCAGCAACTGCTTCAATTCATATCAATTATTCATTCTTTTCCATGTCCGGACTGTGCGTGTTCCTGAGAACGTGTCATGACATGCAAGTATTTTTATACCTGATGCATAATTTATCTCCCAGTGTCACGCTCTAACTGCACTTTCACAGGTCTATGCATTCTCAGTTTCCTTACAAAGTTATCCCACCACGATGATGACACACAACCATCATGTGACACCAGGTGATTCTGTCAATAAACCAAGCACACATTTTGAGGAAACTGTCGTGCAGTGGTCTGGCACATGATTAGAACTGACCGAGGTCTGTGTCAATTGTGTATATTTGTATAACTATTATGTACATTTCTATATTTGCAGAAGTCGGTATTTGTGTTTTATGATAGCATTTGGTTGACTTTATCAAACACACACCAAAATAGACAACTACAAAATCTCCAATTTTAAAATCTGTGTATAAGTACCCGGTATAAGTAGGTGTTCAACTGCATTAGAATAACATTTATAACATGTTTACTAGGATTTTGCTTCGTAACTTTATTTATTTTTCTTATTTATTTCTCTTAAATGCATTTGTTATCCTTCTTAGATGATTGCTGATTTGTAAACACACGTGAACGGGTCATTAGTCCCGGATTTGATGGTGTGTAAATAAAGTTTATTATTACTATTTCAAAATAGGGTATTTAAATAAAAACAACATATTTTTATTAAAAAATAAACGTATTTGGCCGAATGAT
Organism: Paraescarpia echinospica; assembly: GCA_020002185.1. Lineage (NCBI taxonomy): Eukaryota > Metazoa > Annelida > Polychaeta > Sabellida > Siboglinidae > Paraescarpia > Paraescarpia echinospica. The sequence continues at coordinate 74,020,109 of CM034535.1, read as the reverse complement.
TACAGATAGCGTGCATTTGTAGGTACAAGGCTGGCGGACGGTGTACATAATTATATGAATCTTAGGAGTGCAGTAGCCAGGTGTGCCACAAATCAAACACACACCACCACCACACTTCCAATCATCTCAGTCAGGAATTTATTATCATTCCAAAACATTTGCCTTTGATGAGTTTGATTAGTGGTTTCATCAGCCCATCAGTGTGCAATACACATCATTACATGCCAGTCAGGGTCTTGCCCCAAAGGGGGTTCTACCCTAAGGCCCACATTCCTCTTGGTTTCCTTCCCAGTTTCATGTTATTGATATGCAAGACATGAAAACAGTTCCCTCTGTCAAGAGATCACTGGTTCACATCCTCTTGACACTGGTTAGAACCTTGGGAAAGCCTGTTCATTCCACATTATTCCAGTCCATTCGATTATATGAATTGTGGGTACATGGCTTTAGATAGCACTTGGTCAGGTGGATATTTGTATACAAATAGTATTCGCACAGTAATTGCAGGATGACTGAATGCTTCACAGAGGTGAGATGACAAAACACAATATTGCAATGCCACAGAATTGTGCAATGCACCAACATGGGAAGTTAGGACATGGGTCTTTCTTCAGTGCTGGTCACAAAAGGTGGGATAAGTAGCTGAAAATTGCTCAAAGTAATACAAAAACTGCTGTTAATTGTCCCTTATACATCTAAACTTAAGGAACAATTAAAAGGAAAGACCCTTGGTTGATGAATTTTGCAATGTGCGATCGGTAACGAAGGTGAGCAAAGTTGGTTACGCTTGTGACATTGTGACACAAACAGCACTTGACTACCTATTCAAATGAAGCAATCTAAGTATAGTTTGTGTGGAAGAATAATACTTGGCATGACAAAGGGCAGTACTTTCAACAAGAGATGCTGCAGTGGGTGAAAGAAGTTAAATGTGACACTGTCACAAGCGTTACCTCACAACTTCAACTTTATCTCACAACCACAGAGATCTTAGTCTTGACCACAGCAGCTGTTACAGAGTTTGTTGGCAGATATATAACTCAATGTAAGACAACAATTTCAAAAAATGTACTGGGGAAGTTTTAAATGGAACAAATTAGAGAAAGTAATGCTTGTGACATGTGACAGAATCTGACAGTGTTCAGAACCATCTTCTCCCTACTTCAGTTCATCCTGCTGCATTTAATGATATCAACACTTCTAGCACTATGTGACTGGTGTAATTGCACCTTTAGTGTCAGCTAGCATCCTTTAGAATATGAAAGGTGGGGTTAAAGATGTATGTCAAGAAAACACCAAACAGTGAATGTCAACAACGACTGATTTCATCAGAACACAAAAAGCTTTATTCAAGTTTCTCCTGTTGTCAGTTCATCTGATAAATTAATACCGAGTTCTGCCATACTAATATAAGGAAATTCACCTTCAGTAATAACATCGCACCTTACTGGAATAAACTATCCGGAAAAAATTATACATGGACAAAATACTAACAGTTTCAAAAACCTAATCAACAATGAAAAAATATTATTGAAAATAAGTATGATTTTGACCAATAAGCACTTAACCATGTAAGACCTAGCTACTTATGACTGCTAAGACGGGACATAGAAATAGTCGCAAGGCTAATGAATCAGTGGATTTGTCCCTATCACTGAACTGTTATCAAATAACATCAATCAAAAATGTATTGGTCACGCAGAGTGATCTGCAGGTGGTTCAGGACACGTGTGATCTGAAACAAAGACACCCAGGCAGTGTCTTGGATGTCTGGCCAAACATAGTATGTGCCTCTGGAGTGCAGAAAGTCCACCTCCTCCTATTCAACAAGCAGCACTGTAGACTCCCCTCCCCTAAAGCACACGCTAAAAACACACACATACACACACACACACATGGAGGTAAGTTAACACAGAGTTTTTTTACTAACAGTTTTTACAACGTTAACAATGCACAGAGGTATGTACACATTAAATTTAAGATGAAACCAAGAATTCAAGTCTCTTGACACCACTGTGTCACGTGTCACAAGCATTACTTATGTGTAACAAAAACCATGAGATTATTTGAGAAAGAAGGCAAGTTAAAAATTTACTGGCAGATCTGTAAAAACGAAAGTCACAGAAGACTAACCAACAGTCTAAAAACTATTCACCTGTACACAGTGTGGCTAAACATTACACAAGGTAACGCTTGTAAAATGTGACACCTGAATGAGCGAGAGCATGGCGTCGCTGGTCACGAACGTTACTACTTACTGTGTGGTCTTCAAAAAGATAGTTGACCGGTTTTACTTTATCAAACCTACGTAAAACAAAATTATTCTGCTGCTTCCTGAGCTCCAAGTTCTATTAGCATGGGCAGATGTAGATATTGGATTAAATGGGCTGCGTTTGTGGCAAGCGATGCACAAATTCATCCGTGCTTCCGTCGACATTGAGTCACCGATCACAACCATAACTGGTATCAAGAAAACCAAATTTCCATGCTGTTCATCAGATCAAAAATCGGATTTAATTAACGAAGGTGTGCTAAAAGGCATTTATTTTAAATAAGTTGCAACTGCTTGTACATTAGCCTTCTGCAGGTACCGAAAACAGGAATGTGAGGTATGTTTGCAACCCGTGACACAACACACGAGATCCGTCGACTCATTGATCTGGTGCACAAAACATAAGAACAAAAAAAATTCAAGTGCCTATACACATATTCATAAATTATAAACATTTAAATCTGGAAATTTAATCAACTTGATGGATAAAGGCCCAAAGCTTGGTCGCTTTTGAAAGATTTTTGTGTGACACACACATGTTACATGTCAATTATTATATTTTCGTAAATTGACACTGGTTTTTTCATAACTCAGAGGGCTTATTTAATGAATGTTACAAACACACAAACACACAAATACACAAACACACAAATCAAAGAAAACACAAGTTTTTGCTACATATTTATTCCTTTCTTTTGGGTAACCACCCATGATGACCAGCACTGAAGAAAGACCCACATGCAACATACTGACATAGTCATAAATGATTACCAATGCCATGTCCATATCATATTGCATATGTATACAGTATATATTATTATATATACCAGAGTTCCCTAAATTCATGCACATCAAGACACTTTTTCAAGGGCAATTCCACTGTCACTCACTTTACATAAATACTTTTTTGAGTCTTTTAACACATCACATCTCAGGCCTTGACATTAAGATTTTATATACACTGGCCCAGGGGTCCAGTAGATTTGAAAGGTTACTGGCCCGCCCAAAAACATTATTGGCCTGGATTTGATAAAAAAAATATGCTGATACCGAGGTGCCTGTTGGTCACTTCACAAGAAGTCCACAATGCAGTTAAATGAAGATTTTTGTTAATTGTGGTATCAGAGACATCACCGACCTATTTCCAGCTCGGGGCTTGATACTTTAGCTGGCTGTCCTCAGCACATCAAAAGCATTTCTTGGTTTTGGCTGAGCGGTATTGCCAGGATCAGGCACATTATACCTTGACAAATGTGCATCTGAAGGTGACCAATGTTGATGTAAACAACGCCTAGGTGTGCACGCCGTGTGGACAATGTGAACCGACAATGGAACGCTGTCCAGAGTCCTGACCTTGCTCTCTTTTCTCCCTAGACACAGTTGCATTAAAAGTTCCAGCTGTGCAGGTCTTTAGCAATGCGATCAAATCTTTGACTGTTTGACAGTATTTCAAATTTCTTTGACGCCTTTCAATTGTGGAATATTATATGCAGTAGCATTTTATCATGCAGACGACAGTTGAGATTGTCTGCCATCTGTAGCCAATGGGTAACAAGACCACTTATTGGGTGAATAATTAATGAACCTTCTATTCACCAATCACGTGGGCGGATACAAATGAGCTTGGCATTGCATACATGTCATCGTATACGTATGGCTGAGTTTTACTTTAGTTGCCGTTATTTAATTAGTTATAAAAAAATGTAACAAAACAAACATTAATTTAAATATCAAATAAAATATTAGGCTTTAGGGTTGTCCTATTTTTTTTAGGTAGGGTCGGGTTACCGGAAACACAATGGTGGTCAATCAGATTGAAACCAGTGGCCCGACGGGCCAGTAAAATATGAAAACCGGTGGCCTGAACTGGCCCGACAGCCTCAAAAAAGGCACCGGGCCAGTGTTAATGTCGAGACCTGTATCTGAAAATATTATTGATCAATCAAAAAAATTTTAAGCATATAGTGACTTGGGGTTGTTGTCTACATCAATACATTGGCAATTATTCAAAATGTTAGATTTTCTAGTAAATACATAGAATTTAGTTACAAAAAAGACATCAATATTTTTGCATCAACTTTGCAACTAATTTCTCCTAAAACTAATGGCCTTAGCATAAAATCACCTACCTATTTGTTTAGATGTGAATTTAAGCCAAACGACAGGAACAGTTTAACTTCCATATTGAATACAGAAGATACATGTAAATAAATGTATGGTCGTTTGATTACCGATCATACTCATAGGGACACAGCCAAGATATTGATAGGCAGAACCTGAGGCCAGAGCAGAGGTGTGAAGAAGCAGCCATGATCTTGACTGCTATCTTCCAGTCCTCAGTCAACACAGGCAAAGTCCCATTGAACTAGAGAGAAGCCAACATAACCAGTTTTTAAGAAAGGCGAGCATTATGATCCAGCAAACTACTGTTCTGTAACCATCACAAGCGTTCCATGCAAGATCCTGGAACATGTCATCGTCAGCGCTCTGATGAATCACCTCAAAAGCAATGGAATCCTCAGGCCAGAACAACATGGCTTCCGCAAATTAAGATCCTGTGAACCCAACCAATGGACTTCACTGAAGAACTCAGCGAGAACATGGAACATGGAACAAGGCCACCAAGCTGACATCATAATAATGGACTTTGCAAAAGCCTTCGACCGGGTTAACCACAATCTCCTCCTACAGAAGCTACACCACTATGGAGTCCAAGGCAAAGTCAACTTGTGGCTCGGGGCTTTCCTCAGGAATCAGCAGCAAGCAATAGTGGTCAACGATGCTACTCCAGGCTACATCAGTATGTGCTCAGGAGTACCACAGGCAGGATTTTTGTTAAGTGTGTCGACAGCAGGGACCATGACCCCCAAAGCAGGGACTGTATCACATGTGACCAAGTCACAGCATTTGTTGCGGAACTGCAGACACTATGGATACATGACTTACATGATGTAAATGTAATGGTATACACTGTAGAGTTATAGACAGTTGAGTTGACTTATTATTGTTACAACTACAGAAAAACACTATTAACACATCAATGAATTAACTACAGTTGTAGTTAATTCATTGATGTGTTAATAGTGTTTTTCGTTAAATTAAACGTTTAAAAAGATCATGCAGATCAATGTTTTACCACTTCATACAATTCAGTTGCTAGTTGTCTTCAATCAGTGTAGGTTCACCGTGTGTGCTACCCACTGAATTCCATCTGTTCATTATTTAAAAAAATGTGTGTAGTTAAAATAAATGTATGTCTATTTATTTAGATATATATCTGAGTTTAAATAGCATTAAATACCATCATGGTGGAAATGAAATCCGGAAATGTCCAGTATTGATCACGCCCCAAGTCGAGCATAGGAGAGTTGTTTCATCAAGTGCTAAAAAAGCTGGTTTCATAATATTAACAAAATAAGGAGTCAAGCAATACTCGGCCAAATTGGTGTCCTGTAACTGACACCATATTTTGCTCCGTAACCAGCTTCTTTGTGGACAGTTCCTGTTGACAACTATGTTGTATTCAGTACTATTCACTGACATGGCAGTCCATGCTATTTTATGTCAGTGGCACATGTCTCATTGTTATTATTGAACCACCCTCTAGTGACCATTGACCAGACTCTGACCAATTACTTTTACAGTGTCTGCCATCTTGTTTTGTGGAAGTGACTACATGTATTTCTCAGTTGTTCTGCCAGTATTAAATTGTTATCTAATTATACTCACTGTTTGGTGATATTCACTAGCATATAAGTACACAAATACATTTGTGCTGTATCTTTTGTTTCTGGTGTCCAGCCCTCCTTTTTTGGCCTAGTATTGTGCGACTCCTCAAATATATTTAACATGTAATAAATTATGTTGTGTTTCAAAAATGTTACCATAAGCTTTATAACTAAAATATGTCAATTGTAAAAATAATTGCTGGCAGAATTCCTATCACAATTGATTGAGTTTATATAGACCTAAATTGTCAGTCTATCATTTCTTTTAATGCAAAAATGTTATTTCAAACTCAACGAGAATGTAATATTGTGTATGTTGCCAGACATAGCCAAAACTATAAATTACATGTATCACTATAAAAATATGATACTTTAGTCTAACAAGTGGCGTAAAATCCCGCCCCATTTTGATTTCACCATTATAGCTAGGCCTAATGTTTACCTACATTTTAAACATGTTTATTCCACCAGTCCACATAGTTTCAGACATGTAATGCTATAAAACACGACTAAAATATTGCGTCCTAGGCCATTTTTGAGACCCATATAGCATTCCGGTTTTATGTCAGTCTATGCTGGGTTGGCACGCACCACGCGTGAGAAGAGCATTATAACAGCTTAGGTTCATGCAAACAGGAGTGGTATTTGGACCTATTGAATCTATTTTTTATTAACAACATGTATATCAAAATGTGGGGCTATAAACTGAATTGGATAAAGAAACCTATCATACAGGCCCAAATAAAGAAAGACAGTTTCGGGGCTTCAGATCGAACACGACGATAGCAAACTTGCTGTGCATCACTGTAGGCCGAGGCCGTAAGCACTAACCAATTCGGTAAAACTCCCACATTAATTCAATTTTATATGTGGTGATGTTCCACAAATTATATCATGTGTGCAGCTTAAAGGGAATAAAAACATATATTGCTTGAATTTATGTTATATTACATCCTGCTATCTATTTCCACGTCCACCAAGCAAAAAAAATCAAAAAAATCAATGAATTAGAAATTCCACATTTTATGCTGTATATGCGGACATTTTCGAATATGCATTTTTTGGCGCGCTTTTCGGGATGCCGAGATGTGACGTCACTTATGACTCAAACTCGCATCAGGCCGACCCTTTCCATGCATTCAGAGCATGTTTACAAGTACAGTTTTTTGGTCGAAACGAGCGTCAGAATTAGTTATTGTGCAATTTTCCGTCTTCAGAGAGGAACAAGCAGTTATCTTACGGTTTCACATGAATCCAATTTTATTCAAAACAACGTATGCGAATGGGCCTACAAGTCGACTAGGTTTTGCCGAGCTTGGGCTCGTTTTCAAAATAATTATATCGAATGCAACCAACGGGAGATAATCTACACCAATAAACATACATAGCAAACATATATTGTATCCAGCTACGTAAAGTAACGTGTATAATCTCATAATATCACTAGAATATCGATATATGAAGGAGTTGTACAATTTACCATAACAACTTAAATCAGTCAAAGAATATCCGCTAGTCCCGATAGCTCAGTGGGTAGGCGCGTTGGTTACTTGTCGTTCATTTTACAATCGGGCGACGCCGGTTCAATCCTGACAGCATGCAAACTATTGATTTTCTTTACACTTTTTTTTTAAATGTTTTCACGAAGTAATATAAACCAAATCATTTAGTATACTATGATGCACTGTTTGTAAATTTTAATTTTTGTAGTAATTATTTATTCACCACAAAAATGAAAATATGGTCATTATATAACGATGATTCTAAATTTTATTTATCCAAACAAATATAATGGATATATAATTTATTAATTGTAAATATATTGTACAGTAATATATTGTAATTATATATGTGAAAAAGATTGTGATCTGTCTGGATAAATACAATTTAGAAACATTGTCATATATAATGACCATATTTTCATTTTTGTGGCGAATAATTGCTACAAAAATAAAAAAATATTTACAAACAGTGCATCATGGTATACTAAATGATTTGGTTTATATTACTTCATGAAAACATAAACAAAAAAGTGTAAAGAAAATCAATAGTTTGCATGCTGTCAGGATTGAACCGGCGTCGCCCGATTATAAAACAAACGCCAAGGAACCAACGCGTTTACCAAGTGAGCTATCGGGGCCGGCACAAATTCGCTGACTGATTTCAGTTGTTATGATAAATTGTACAACTCCTCCTTCATACATCGATATTCTTATTCTAGTGATATTATGAGATTGTATACGTTACTTTCTGTAGCTGGATACGATATATGTTTGCTATGTATGTATATTGGTGTACATTATCTCCCGTTGGTTGCATTCGATATAATTATTCGGAAAACGAGCCCAAGCTCGGCGAAACCTAGTCGACTTGTACTACAAGTTGTAGGCTCATTCGCATTCATTGTTTTGAATAAAATTGAATTCATGTGGAACCGTAAGATAACTGCTTGTTCCTCTATGATGACTAGTGTTTGTATTACATCGGATTATTGCATAACAACTCATTCTGACGCTCGTTTCGACCCCAACATTATCCATGTAAACATGCTCTGAATGCATAGAAAGGGTCGGCCTGCTGCGAGTGTGAGTCATGTGTGACATTAAGATACCACGTGATCGCCTAGCTCATTAAATTTTTATTTTCTGCGGGAATTGCTACACAGACGGATTTAAAATCAAATTTATGCTACAAATGTATTTTTCTGTATTTTTGTAATGCTCTCCAATGTTACATGCAATATTAAACTTTCTGTACACATGGAAAACGGATTGTAGCGAATGCCTTGTTTTATTTCCTTTAAGCTTGGTTTATTTTGTAAAATAACTTCACTACGCCGAAATTATTGCCGAGATGTTCACCAGGGGTACTGCAGGGCCTCACCCAGGATCAAATTTTTGCCAGTCCAAAATTTGTCCAACATGCTACGAAGTGCGGTCGGGCACGTGATCGAATGTGCGATCGGATGAGCATCAGGACACGCATCTATGAGTACATATATATACCGGCATGGTAAATTTTGGTAATCATATGCATCTATGAGTATATATATATAACAGCATGGTAATTTTTGGTTATCATACTTAGTGTGTCCAATCATAAAATATAGAAATAAACTAAAAGTACCATTTTCTGTTTAAAAGTTGACACCAAGGAGCCTATATTTAGACAGGAGGAGTCACTGAGCAAGATCATGGCAGTCTACAATTGGAGTTTTTGTCCGCCATTTGGGAGGCTAGCACGTGCGTCAGTGCATGTTCTGGCTTGGCGTACCTCCAGAATGGTGGACTAACCACTCCACTTACGTATTTTGAACAATGAAAATAGCGCACGCTGCACCGCCTTGTATTGATACACGGTCTTTGCCTTTGGTTGACACGACTCATGAGGTAGCACGGGCGCCATCACACATCGTCATAAATCCACCAAAATAAACTAATACCATGTTTGTTTCAAAATATCGCCAGTAAAGTCAGTATCGTTTACGGTGTTGGTGATTCTGTTCTTACAGCGTTTACTAAGTTTCCGTTCAAAAACACAAATCCCGTTTCGAAATGTCGATTACGTGGAATTCCATCCGTTTTCCAAGAACGCGTCGTAATCGACGAGTGCTTATTTTATCTCCCTGCCCTGATGTTGACAAATATTGGTTGCCTTTCAAGGAACCACCTCTAGCAGGTAGGTGACAAGTCACTTCTAGCAGGTAGGTGACAAGTCACCTCTAGCAGGTAGGTGACAAGTCACCGCTAGCGGGTAGGTGACAATTATCCTAGCAAGTCGAGGCCTGGCTTAATTGGTTTCTGGCATGTGTCGGGGAGCTGGCCAGGCGATCTGGGTCGACGATTTTTAAAACCAGTCTCCGTAGATTTGGTAACTGGCTTTGCGGCAGTTTCAATGACGTTGTAAAAATGGCATGGACGGGCTGGCCCGTGCAAAAAAACGACATGGACAGACTTGTCCACAATCAATTTTTTAACAGTACCAGTCCACAGGACGGGTCTCTGGGTGAGGCCCTGGGCACCTGTCTGCAAAAATGCGCAGTGACAGACTCTATATCGGAAATCACAAGTAACACTAAGAATTGTGGGAAGGCAATATGGACATGACACAAACTTTGTCTTTGCAGTTTATTAACGCAAAAATTACTGTCGTTGACTGTGCAGTTTTGTTGCGATATGTCGTAATCATCATCAATGCGCTATTTGTGGAACTTACACAATATCTAACGCTATAGTGGGCCGGTTATTGGTCGATAATATTTTCAACCATGACAACTGTGTCTTGCGAATAACAGATGCTATTATAATTCTTTCTTTGTTTTGGCTTTGCGATAGCTGGGTTCATGGATCGCCAAAGACGGGTAAATTACTCAGGTCTCGGCTCTTAACAAAAACCCTGCACAGGGGTCAGTTGTTGGCCGAGCACCATTCCTGGCCTTTATCAATGACCTCCCAGAGCAACTCACCTCGCGGACACACCTGTTTGTTGATGACACTGCTGTTTATCGCCTCTTCTCCACTAACCACGACCAACACCAGCTACAACTCGATCTCCACCGACTGGAAAGCAGGGAACAGCGATGGGAAATGTACGACTCTCCCTGAGTCCCTGTCACCCGCAAGAGGAGCACGGCAGAGTGTCAACACCTACTCCACGGCCGTACCTTGGCAACTGTCACCTCTGCCAAGTACCTCAGCGTTACCCTCACCTGAGACCTCTGCTGGGTCCAGCACATTGACAACGTCTGTGCTAAAGCCAACAAGACCCTAGGTTTCTTATGTCGCAACATCAACCACCCAGCTGAAGGAGACAGCATACAAGACCTTCGTTCGTCCCATACTGGAGTATGCCTGCAGTCTGGGACCCCTACACAGCACAACATTGACAAGATCGAGGCAGTCCAGAGAAGAGCCGCTCGGTTTATGGTTAACCAGTACCAGAAGACATCTAGTGTCACCACAATGATCAACATACACAAATGACCTTCCCTCCAGTACCGCAGAAAGGTGGTAAGATCCAGATCCAGTGCAGAACCAAGTACAGACAACATTCTTTCCTCCCCAATACCATCAAAGACTGGAATGATCTGCCTGAAACTGCTGTGGCTGCCAGCACACTTGACACTTTCAAGGCAAGGGTGCCACAAATCTAGATCTTCCATAGTTAGATTAGATACAGGGCTACGGATTTTAATTTTCAATTACATATTTATGTGTTTTAAATTTCATTTGCCTATGTTTGTGTTATTTATTTAGTTTGTTTTATTACCAATTTTTTTTCAGTGAATGTTCTCCATAGGTCTGACTCTCTAGATATTCTTCTCTTAATAAAAACAATTCCTACCTCCTCGCAACCCCCAAAGGCAAAAAGCGGCAGAATAATCAGCAAGTTGATTGTGGCCGCTATAAGGATGATGTTGATGATGATAAAGAATGCAAGGAAAAGTTTTTAAATATAACCCTGCTAAAAATGTACTACATTTTATTATGGTAAACCATGATACATCCATAGTAAATCATAGTGAATTATAGTAAACCATAGTATATTGCATTTTACCATGCTTTCATCATAGTAAATCATAGTAAAATATGGTATTCACTGTAATAAACCATGGTAAAACGTGATATTCATCATAGTAAAAAGAAATATTTACTATAGTAAAGCATGGTATTTACTATGGTAAAACGTGGTAAAATATTCTGCAAAAACACTAGTTTACTATAGTAAACTATAGTAAATTTAGAAGTTATAACGGGTGTTATAACTATTCAAGCATTATTGAAGTAAAGCATAATAGAGGGTTCTAGTTCGAGTTGTTTCCAGCACTCGGCAACGTTCTATTAACTGACTAGTCTGTATTATTGTGGTTACAATGTTATGATCTTATGAGGTCTCATTCAACTAGTCAGCCTTTTTCAGAACATTATCGCCAAGCCAACTTTCTATGCTGGCACTGAGGGTGGTCACTGCCAGGGTGCTTGTCGTCCTCAGTGGTTCTTTTACGTCCCAAATTGAGGGTGTCTTGGTATGATACAGTGTGAAAAACAGCATTCTCAGGTCAGCGTAAACACTGGCCTCCAGTGAGCAACCGTTACTTGACAAATGTTAAATGACAAATGATACAATACCGCATTGACAATTGCCAAGCTCAAGAAATTGCGCAACACGCAAACTTGGTCAGGTCACGCAACGATAAATAATGAACAAAACGAAACTAACAATACTCACCACCTTCACAACACACCAACGTGACTACCAAAACTAGTATGGAGAAAGAAATCATCGTCATTGATGTAACGAGTACATGTAGTTTACGGTTCCTGCTGTACAACAACCTCACAAGGGTTCGATAAGTAACGTCATCCACTAACGTTTCCGAAATAGAACGTTGACCTGAAAGGGCCGAAATGATGATGCGCCATCTAGTGAATGCAAGAAAAAAGTATAATTCTGGTGCTGCCACCTGTCGACGTAGGTAAGATTGTTTCCTAGTATTTCTCTTCACCAATATTATTAATACCCGTAATTATCAAAGATATATTGAATATCACAAAGAAACGACTAAGGTAGGGTGGGGAATATGCCTTCCTTAAAAAAAGAAATTGACTACAAAATAGTGAGGTATATTCTTAAAAAAACAGTTTGATACGTCGAAAGAACAATTAAGTTACACTATTAAAATAAATGGCATTAAAAGTCTGATTACACTAAATTTGCAAGTATGCATTCTTTAAAAGTGTCATGTAGACGTTCTGCCCCGTGCTGAGGCAATACGCCCACAAAATGGGGCAACTCGCACAGTGGTAGGCATTTCGCCCTACAACAAGTTAGGGAGTTTCCAAGGGCGGATCCAGAGATCGAGGGTAGTCTGGGGGGGGGGCACAAAAACGTCCAAGGGTAGCCGAACGAAATGGTGCCGTGCAGCCGTAACTACTTCAGCTTCTTGGCTGGACTGGTGACATCGAAAGACGGGGGGAGGGGGTGTCCTGTAGAAGACGCATCACTTTTTAGCTTATCGTAACCTGACCGGGGGCACATTTCCAATAAAAGGTCTAGGACGGGCACGTTTGCGTGTGTCCATTATAAAAGATCTGTGGGCACGCCTATAATTCTTACGGTCTAGGGGGCACGTGCCCCAGGCCCCCTGGATCCGCCTATGGTTTCCATTTGATGGAACTATTGATGTTCGTTGTCACAACCTGTTAGACCACACGCATATCTCAGACAAATATTAGTACATCCAAAAAGGAAAGTGGAAGACAGTAAGAAGACAAGGCGGTGTCTACCAAATTCCTTATGGGGGTATAAGAGTTGGAACAACACATACACCAGCAAAACATGGAGAACGTTTGGTACAAGCCAACACTGGAAGAACACAAGAAAGACGTTGAAACCATCAAAACCAGACGTTTCACTTGAGAGAAAAGGGCCAACAACCATTGGGCACATGTCGGCTGTGACAGATCATGCCGACAGAAACAACTGTATGTGTGATAGAAAAGATGTGCTTTGGAAATTGTTTTCGCCCTCGTGCTGCATATTACTGGGATGGAGGGGGGGGGGCAGAAAACCATTATGTTTGTTCTCCAATTGCACGCACCTTTCACAGTCGAGAAAAATACACATTAATCGTCTCATAAAATTTAGATTTCCACCCGCCATTGACGCTCGCCACAAAAACAAACATTCAAGCTGACATTTAATGGGGGGGGGGCAGAACCATATGTCTGCCCCCGGAGAAATTCTAGGGGGCAGCTATCTGCCCCTTGCCCCCCCCTGTTCCCGCGCCTATAGCTTCTTGTCCCACGTGAATTTGTCAATTTTAATACACAATCGTGAGTAGGTCATACTTCAAATCTCTGAAGAGTGCACACAGAACGTCGAACACATCAGCGGACAACTACATGGATGGTTGCCAATGCCGAAAAAAGAACCACTGCTTACAACTTGGCAGCGATATTCGGAAAGACCTTCCTGCGATCCGCTATATCTGACATGGCCGGCTGGTTTTCAGTCGTTTGGACTGTGGCCATTTGATGCAGACAAAACGTCTTCTTCGGCGATGAGGATTACGTTGTTTCTGCAGTTACTATAGTGAGGCCACCTTACCGCTGCCGACCGCCGGACGACCGATAGCCCTGCCATCGACCACCGGACCATCGACAACCTTCACGTCGACCACCGGACCATCGGCAGCCTTCACATTGACCGCCGGACCATCGGCAGCCTTGCCATCGACCACCGGACCATCGACAGTCGTGGCATCGACCACCGGACCATGGACAACCTTCACATCGACCACCGGACCATCGACAGCCTTCACATCGACCACCGGATCATCGACAGCCTTCACATCGACCACCGGACCATCGACAGCCTTCACATCGACCACCGGATCATCGACAGCCTTCACATCAACTTCCGGATCATAGACAGCCTTGCCACCGACCACCGGATCACGGAGAGCCTTGCCATCGATAGCCTTTCCGCCAACCGGTGGATCATCAACAACCTTGCGACCAACCGCCAGATCATCGGCATAATTGCCGCATATTGCTGGATCAACAACAGCCTTCCCGCTGATCGCCGGATCAACTATATACAACCTTCCCGCCGACTGTTGGGTCATCGCCAGGATTGCTCCCGACCACCGAATCATCATCAGCCTTGTCACCCATGCCACCGGATCATCTATAGCCTTGCCATGCACATATACATCAGTTGGAAATGAACTAATCAGCGCTCACCCCCCCCCCCCGGAACATATTTTACATACTTAATTCCTCTAAAAGCAAACGCAGCCGATTATGCTACAGTATACCTGCCAACTCTCCGGAATTTCCGGGAGTCTATTGGATTGTGGATGTATCTCTCGGTTCCGGCAAAAAATCTCTAACAGCATCCCCTCCGTCTTCCGAAGTCAAGATCCGAGACAGCGCGACGACGGAGCGCAACGCGGAAAGGGTGTGGAACCGCTGATGAATCTCCCTGATTTCAACAAAAAAGTTGGCAAGTATATATACGAGTGCAATCCCCCTACTCCCGGGTCGCCACGCCATTACACCTAATAGAGAAACTGTTGCCACGGCCAAAACTTTCCAGTCCTCAACCGATATCACGTGTTGGCAGCCGCGGTACTGTTTTCGTCTCCTTATAGTCAGGGGGCTTAATCACATAATTGTTCACATTGTTCCACTAGCACCATTTTTGAACCAGCGTTATATATGGCCATGAATTTTTCTTTTTTTTCGCGGGAGCCAGGCTTTGATCCCGCTATGACAGCCATTTTGGACATATCCAAGATGGCTGTCGTCCAGAGAAAGGCTGTGCAATAATTTGAGAACCAAAAGTTGTAGAACCATAAATGATACCACTTTGTGGGGATTTTAATAAATATTTCGAGTATGGGAAATCCATCTCCGGTGTTATTTTGCCGATCCCAGGCGAGGTCACGTGATAGGGTCACATTCAAGGTAATTTTGGCTTAAGATATTGATATTTCGAGCCAAGAATTTACTATAGGGTATATTCACCATCTTGTTGTCAAGTTCCTTCTAAAAAATGCTTTAGATGGATGAACTTGGAATGGGTTTGGAGTGAAGGTCATGCTAATCAAGGTCAAGGTAAAAATGCGTAAAGACATATCTGTTGATGATTCAATTGATCTCGCTGCGTGAACAGGGATTTACGTTTTATTATAATGTTAGAACCGATACTGAAAGGCGAAGGGCGAGGTCATATCATGAAGGTCAATATCATCATTTATTACAGAAACTTCGCATTATGTACAACTGGAATTGTAACCCAGTCCAAATGCATGAACGATACCATTATTCTAGAAATAGCACTGACATATTAATTATATACAACAAAATCAAATTTACTTATTCACTCTACTCGTATAATCAGAAAATCTCATCCCTCCCTCCCTCCCTATTCAGCGAATGTTGCCGCACTGGTCGGATGCACCATGTGGATGACGGCAACCATGTCGAGCATTTGAACTGTTGATTGTTTGGCTGGATTGGCGCGGCCGGTTGGCGCGTTGACGCACGCAAGGATGTCCGATTTGGTCCCAGCTCTGAGCGAACATCAGTCTGATAGAAAAGGAGGCTCTCGCTGGTTCCTGAATTTGAAGAATTCGGCCGTATCCGCGTTGGGACGTCATTAAAGAGAAAGGAAGAGTTAGGTGACGAGCACGATATTTAGTTTCAGTGTCCCGACTTTGCTTCCCCTCTTTCGGGAGTCTGGGTGATTGCCGAAATAAGCATGTTGTTTCTCTTTATTGAGTCTGGCAGAGAAACCGTCACCTTGTCTAGCCGTGTCTTTACGTATTCTTCGTGAAGGGCCTGGCCAACTTCACGGATTTGGGACAAAGACACGGTTACTTCATGCTCCATCACTACATGTGTATCAAGAGCGACAAGCACATGACCTGTTGCTAAGTAGGGGATGCCCATTCCGCTCACCACCTTCATAAAAGACTGCACCTCATTCATAATAATAATACTAATTAGAGCATTTATAAAGTTGCACGATTCCAGGTTACCCTATTCAAAGGCGCTGAGACAAATAGAGTAACACAAGTTGAGATTCTGTAAACATAAAAAACATAGCATTAAAATCTAAGATCACAAAAACATGGCTCCAAATGTCCAATCAAATTATCATTAAGAAACTTATTAAACATTAATAAACAGCATTAGAAATTTAAGAAACCTAGACTGCAGGGTACGTGCATTTTCGTGGTGAAAAGTTGTTGCTGCAATAATTCTCAAACTTTTCAATTATTCTGACTCAATCTGGACCAGCCAACATGTACAATGCTGTGGTGTCGGTGTGATCATACAGGTCATCATTGCCTTGGAGTATTTTGTTCATATATTCTCGTGGGATTAATCTTTTGTCATGAGGCTGAACTTGTGATCGTATTTTTGTACCGTGAAGTTTCCCTTGGGGTACTTCGCATACACCACTGAATGTTTCAAGCTCGCAATGACCATGTTTAATTGTTTATAGTCTCAATATTCTGAATTAATGTTCAAAATCGAAACGTTCAAAATTCAAGTGGATTCGCAACATCATCAGACATAGTCACGATGTCTGACATGTGTTGTACGCAAAGATGAACCCTTGAAGATGAGCTGGCCTTCCACAACTAGCTCATCACAATGATCCCAGAATGGTTGCATAGCGGGCGGCACATACCTCTTCTCTCCAGGCCAGCCAGCCCGGATCACTTCACTCAGCAGATGTTGCATGTCTGATTTCCTGAATCGCTCAGCGGTGACAGGTAGTAACATGGTCGCATCACTGTTCTCCACAGATGGCCTTCTGTCACAGACATTCACTGGCAGATACGCCCTGCTAAGAGCGTCAGCCAAGCACATCTCTGTACCCTTGTGGTACACCACTTTCGTGTTGTATCTCTAAAGTCTGAGCAGCATGCGCCGAAGCCTCATGGGCGCCATATTCAGTGGCTTCTTGAATGTGGACTCCAGCGGCTTATGATTTGTCTGTACGGTGACTTCGTGTCGACCATACACATACGCGTCAAACTTCTCACACGCATACATGATTGCTAGCAGCTCTTTCTCAATCTGAGCGTATCTGGTTTCAGCTCACGTCAGCGCTCGTGACGTAAACGCTACTGGTTGTCCCAACTGCATCAATGCTGCACCAAGGTCATACTGCGAGGCGTCACACTGTAGTGTGACTTCGTCCTCCAGACTGTAGTACCTCAGTACTGGAGACCGCATCCTTGATCTGCTTGAACACTTTCTTCTGCACTTGTCCCCACGTCCAGTATGTGTCCTGGCGAGCTAGTTCTCGCAGAGATCCCACGATCTCGGTCAACCTATAGGAACGAACTTCGCTAGGTAAGTCACCATGTCAATCAGTCGCTGCATTGCCGTTACATCTTCCGGCTCTGGCATCTCAACAATGGCACGTACCTTGTCTGGGTGTATGTTCAGACCTTCGCCTGAGGCTACGTGTCCTATGAACGGTGCTTCCGTCTGGCGCAGCTGAAACGTCTCGGTTTTCAGCCTTACATGCCTCTCTTCACAGCGATCTAGGAACGTGAGTAGGTTCTGTTCGTGATCCATGATTGCAGCCTCCAGGTTGAGCCACAGCCAACCACTGCAAAGTCACCAGCCACCACTTCAACTCCTGCGAGACCATCGATCAGTTCGTGCATTTTTCTCTGAAACACTTCGGGTGCACTACTGATTCCAAACGGCTTCATTTTCCAACGATACCGTCCGAACGGTATGTTGAAAGTTGTTAGTTGGGACGACTTGTCATCTAAGCAAATATGCCAGAACCCGCTGCGGACGTCTAATATGGTGATGACCTTTGCACCATGCAGTCGTGTCGCGATGTCTCCGATCGTGGGAAGTGGGTAGTGCTCTCTCTGAACAGCAGCGTTCAGGTCCTTTGGATCAAGGCAAATCCGCAACTTCCCATTCTTCTTCGACACAACCACCATTGACGATATCCATGGAGTTGGTTGTGTCACAGGAACCAACACGTCCTGTTCTACCATATCGTTCAGTGTAGTCTGTACGTTTGATCTCAGCGCCACCGACACACGTCTCGGTGCGTGCTGCACATGATCCACGCTGGGATCCAGGCAGATGTGATATTCTTCGTCCAGCTTGCCTTTGCCATCCGCAAACACCTTTGGGATCTTCGACACCAACTGCTATTTAGTCAGTGGCTTGTTTGCCTCCCTGAAAGCGAACACAGGTCGATCACCTGTGACAGGACGATTGACGTCATCAGAGTCGAGCATTTTGATGAGCTGCATGCCAACGCAGGCATTGTGTCCCAGCAATGGGCGAACGTCAGCTTCCACCAAGTTACAATTCAGTATGCATCGTGTTTCCCCGCGTGACACCGGGAGCAGAACGTGTCCACTCAGGCTCAATTTCGTGCCTCCAGACGCTACGATCGTGCCGTTGCTTGGCGTCACGTTACTCAGCGTAACGCCTCCAATGGCTTGTTTGTATAGGTGTATCGGGATTACGTTACATTCTGCACCTGTGTCAAGCTGAAACTTAATAAAGTTTCTGGAGTTTCGCAACTTAATTGTAACAAACCTGTCTGGAGCAGGCTGTGCTGTTAACACCTCCAGCTTATATACAGCTTCCTCGTTGTCAAACTCGCCCACTGTACTTACTGTCTTCTGTTATGATTTCTGGAAACATCTCTTGGCGAAGTGATTTTTTTCATCCCCACTTGCCACATTTCTTGCCGTATGCAGGGCGATGCTCCTTCTAAAACTCGTGAAACTGGCCGCAGCATTTGCACTCGCCTGACCGCAGTAGATAGTAAGCGCTGTACGGTCATAAAACCCTACTTAAAAAAACGTTTTAATGACCACTAAACGATTCGGGCACCCAGCTGAGTCAGCAATAATGCGAGACTAATCCTATGTATAAAAAAAGATCAAAGGCTTTGTGTTTGACACTAATGAGTTTGGGAAACCTACTTATAAAAAACGTGATTGATGAGCGATGTAATTTGATACTAATTGGATGATTGACAGTACACTAGAGAGATGCCACCTAGCGGTGAGTGCAGAGAGTATTTTAGTCCTAGCGATCAACGCCGTACCTAGAGCGCACTGACGTAAGCAATAATGCGTTTAATAATAAAGTATATAAGTTTAGTTTCGTACTTTATAACCACGCTAAAGTATATAAGTTTAGTTTCGTACTTTATACCACCTATAACTGGGGTAGGAGTTGTGCTGACGTAAGCAATACGCTGGGGTAGGAGTTGTGCTGACGTAAGCAATACGCTAACCACGCTAAAACCATTGTATATTAAAACCATTGTATAAACGTTGAGATGTCCCCGTATGTGATGTTGACAGCAAGAGCGACGACGACTGCTGCAGCGATAAGGCCACCGGCTGCTCTAGTGGTCTTTGACCCCTGGATGACAGCATAGCTGGCTAACGGTAAACAACGTTGTTCTGGTGGACGGATTAAAACGAAAGCAATGCGTTTAAATACATCTAGTCGTGGGATTACAATGACAATCAAATGCATAAATACACTAACATTCAGTAGGGTGTTTATGCATTGAAAATAGATGCGTGAAAACGTGAGTAGTGACTGGAATATTTTATTGGGAATGATAGTTGAGTATTCGGCCGCGACCGACGGGTTGCTGCCTGCTGGTCTCCGGCGGGGAGCCGAAGCGAGGCGTGATCTCCGGCGGGGGACCGAAGCCTTCCCGCCGATATAGTTCGGGAGGCGTGATTGTCCTCCATAGTCCGTTTGCCTGTTTTACTAGGAACACCCGAGCCATATCGGGGACGATGTCATCGTCAGAGTTGTAGGTGTCAGGTGTGGAGGCGGGCGTAGGAGGTGGCGAAGGCGCGCGGACTGACGCCGCGACCGCACATGTTGCCCGGGTCGACGTCGTCGACGCGTCGGGGAGATCGATCGGCCTACGTGGCGTGTACGACGTACTGCTTGTAGGCAGTTGGATCGGTCTATGAAATAAACAAAGGATGAATAAAATGAGTGAGATAAAATGCATGCGTAGTATGCATTGTTTAAACGGTATGTAGTAAATTGAAATAAAATACTGTCGTGGTAAATACATGCATAGTATGCATTGTTTAAATAAAATGCATGCATGTACTTATAAATAAAATGCATGCATGTTTAAACGGTAAAATACATAATGCGTACTAGTAAAAACATGCATTTAAATAAAATGCATTACAACAATAAAAACGTGCATTTAAACGGTAAAATACATAATGCGTACTAGTAAAAACATGCATTTAAATAAAATGCATGCATGTTACAACAATAAAAACGTGCATTTAAATAAAATGCATGCATGTTTAAAATAAAATACATGCTATAGTAAGCACTGTTTAAATATGTTACAACAATAAAAACGTGCATTTAAATAAAATGCATGCATGTTACAACAATAAAAACGTGCATTTAAATAAAATGCATGCATGTTTAAAATAAAATACATGCTATAGTAAGCACTGTTTAAATATGTTACAACAATAAACAAATAAAATGCATGCATGTTACAACAATAAAAACGTGCATTTAAATAAAATGCATGCATGTTTAAAATAAAATACATGCTATAGTAAGCACTGTTTAAATATGTTACAACAATAAAAACGTGCATTTAAATAAAATGCATGCATGCTATAGTAAGCACTGTTTAATGTACGCTGTCTTACCGTGGTTTTGTTGTGGACGTGGTCATGTTGGAGCGATGTGGTGGAGACGTCGTGCGCTCGTGTTTGTAAAAGTGTGTATGAAATGTGCGCGTCGTCAAACAGCGGCGGCGGCGCATGACACTACGGCTGATTTTGATTGACATGTGAACGGAGAACAAAGGATTTTTACAAACGTTAAACGAAACGTTAAAAGTACGAAATTAAACGTTATATACGATCACTACGGGGTCAGGAAACACGAGATGCATATATATTAGAGAAATTCGCGGTAAAAGTCACATTTGACAATGAATGCACTGACGTGAACGCTAACTTTTTTCCTAAAACAAATTCCTCGGTAGAGTAGGCGGAATGCGTTAAGCGCACATGTGTGACATCTGTTGCGCGTGACTTAACGAGTTGGAATGTGAACGGAGAACAATGGATTTTTACAAACGATAAATGAAACGTTAAAAGCGCGAAATAAAACGTTGTATAAGATCGCTGGGGGATCAGGAAACACGAGATGCATATATATTAGAGAAATTCGATGTAAAAGTCACATTTGACAATGAATGCACTGACGTGAACGCTAACTTTTTCCCGAAAAAAAAATGCCTGGGTTGGATGAAGTATGCACGTCGATAATTGAAAAAGATAAGGATATGAGTGTGAAGTGCGCATGCGCGTTATAGTGTAGACAATGACATTTCAAAAACAATAAACGAAACGTTAAAAGCACGAAACTAAACGTTGTATAGATTCTCTGTGGAGTCAGGAAACGTGAGGTGCATCGATATTAGAGAAAATCGATGTAAGGAGAGATTTAACGGCGAATGTACTGACGTGACCGGATACTTTTTTTCGAAAACAAAATGTCTGAAATGTACGAGGCACGCACGCTGATAATTGAGTAAGATGACGTATTAGCGTGAAGTACGCATGCGTGTTATTTGGAAAAGGTATAAAACGGGTGAGAAAAATGTTATATTGTATGACGCTGAACTTCTAACGTGTATTCTTTCTACAACAGCAGAGCAGCAAGCAGCAGACGTTCTTCCGCAACATGGCGGATGAAAGTCAACAACAACAACCAAAAAAGTCGAAGGCACCGCGTAAGCAGTCGATGAAGGCGGCAGCGGCCAGCAGCAGCAGTCAACCTTCGGCACTGATTGCAGCCTTGTCAACGGGGGCGTCACCACCCGTTAAGCGCCCCGTTACGCTGATCGCGGCCCCGTTGACTGTCGGCCGAAAGAGAAGCGCCGAAGAGGCGCGCTTGGAGCTACACCCCGACGACACGGCCGAGCAGCCCCCGGTCCTGTCGCGGAGCGGTTCTATGGAGCGTGAATCGTCGGCGTCGACACGCGCCACAGCGGTGAGTCTGAGACATCTGAAGTGCGCTGTCAACGGTGTGTATAAACTCCTGTCGCCCGTTACGATCGAGGCCGTCTCGTACAAAGGCGAGCCCGGCACCACCTATTTGGGATGTTCCCGTTGTCGCCGGAAATTGCAGACAAGCAAAGACGGGACCCTGATATGTCGAACGCACGGTGAAGTGTTTGTACCGAAATATTTCTTCGCGTTGCGTGTGATGGTGAAGGACGGCGAGGAGGAAGAAGACGAGCTTTGGCTTACGTTGTTCGATAGCCAAATGTCTAATCTCGTCGAGTTCACGGCCGAGTACTTGACGGAATTGAACGAGGAGGATCTCCGCGATACCGTGCTCGAGTTAACCGGTACTAAAGTGGAGACTAGTGTGCGGAAGACAAGTTGGAACGGGGACCCCTCGTATATAGTCCGCACACTAAAAAGATACGTCGACGATGACTAATGTTGTTGTCTTGTGTTGTTTGTAGGAGGAGGAAAATTGGCCGCTACTGGTAGATTTATTGAAGCACGCCAACGAACGACAACGAATGAGAGATCGTCGGGGGCTGGAATTAAGCAAGGAGAGCTTTGAACTATTAGCCGAGTCGGCCGAACAATATATAAGAGCGTTTTGGTTGGCCTATGAAGCAAGCCTATTTCGTAGTAGTTTGATGTACTAACCGTTGTGCTTTTATATGCTTTAGGAAGTGCGCTGCGTACTCCAAAAAATGCTTGCAAACAACGAAAGGATTCGCGCTCAGTACGACGAGGTTGCGACGTTCGTAAGAACGTTGTTGGAACGGGGTGTGCCGGGGTCAGTAAAGATGTAGGAGGAGGAGGAAAAGAAGGAGGACTAATCATAATAATGTGTTTGTAGGACGCTCTGATGCAACACACCAGACGTGAGTGTATGGGCGACTTCCTACACGCGTTGCTGACGGTGATTCGTAAAGAGTAGAACTGCTTTGTGCTGTAGGGTAGTGGCGGAGGAGTACGTGACGCTCACGTGTTGGAGGCGATAATCGAGGAGGCGCTGGGCGACTGCTCGACCCGAACGCGCCCCCCTCCATATAACGACAGCCTGGGGACGATGGGACCGACGTGTTCGCCGTACTGGAGCGTATCGGAGGAGCTGGGGACGTGCCAACGGCAACTCGTCGTGCCGAGCCGGAGTCAGTTGGTCGGGCGTTACGAACGACTGGCGATGGATCTCGTCGCCGAGAGTCTCGGCGAAATGGTTCTGGAGAAGGCGCGGGATCATTGCGGGGTATGTGAGCCGAATGAAGGCTGTCCCTATGCTCACATGCCCGGCTATCGCGCGGGACGGCCGAATCGGGTATATATGCAACGTTTCGATAATGCGGGCTGTATTGTGACGCGCTATTTCAACAGCGTCATGGAGACGTTCCTGCGTCGATCGCTCATCCCCTGTTTCACGAGACTAGTGCATATTCTACACGAGACTATGGTGTCGACTTCTTCCGGTGAACAGCAGCCGCAAACGGGCCGTGCAGGAGAATTGTATTTGGTGCAGTTTGTGTCGAACTGGTTGTTGGGAACGAATTGGCGTGATTATATGAATCGCGTGCAACTCGAGTCGGCCGTGCACACGTACGTGCAACGCCGGAGCGGACTGGAATGAACGAACACTAGTAGAATAGAGAACATTTTATTATTTGCTTGCTATTGAAACAAAGGCTTCACGCTGTGTTAGAATGTTGTAAGAGTACCGAATAAAACGTTGAAAATGTATTTTCCGTTTCCGAGTTACCTAGTTAGAAAAATTACTGCTAGTCGTACCACTAGTTAGAAAAACCACCACATTCCACCGCTACTTTCCGCTACAGTTAGAAAAACCGTCACTAGTTAGAAAAATTACCCCTCTTCCCGCTAGGGTTAAAAAAACAAAACCACCACATTCCACCGCTAGTTTCCGCTACAGTTAGAAAAACCGTCACCGCATTCCACCGCTCTTCTCGCTAGGGTTAGAAAAACCGTCACCACCGCTAGTCTTCCCGCTAGGGTGTACTTACCACCACCACCACCGCCACCGTCACCGTCGCCGTTATAAATAGCGACGCTCGAAAAAATATAATTAGAGAGAATGCCACCACCACCGTCACCTACTAGATGGCAATGTCCGAAATGTGGGCGCTATTTCGCGACGCAGTCGACGTTAGAACGACACGTAAAGAGTTCGAAAAAATGCGGCGACGAAGCGCTATGCGTAAAACGTCGAGTGTCCAAAATGTGGCACGCTATTCACCACGCGTCACGCTATGCTACGACATCTGAGGCTGCAGTGTGGCCGTTCGTCGCCACCTCCTAGTAATGAATCAGTGGTGGAGGAAGAGGCCGCTAGGGCGCCGTCGCCCGACGATCTACAGCGTGTCGTAGACGAGCACCGGCGTAGCATAGAGACGTCGGTGGCGCGCGGCGTCATGCAGTCGCGTTACAACTATCGTATGATCGCCTGTACGAGTACGCGCGTGCTCGAACCGCGTCTGAGGGAAATGTTTCGCGCGCAAAAGAACGCGTTTAAAATTAACGTAAGCTATGGTTTTGTATTACGCCACAAGGTGTCGGGTCGGTACCGATATTTTCATTCTTCGTGTAACTGTTGCGGTCGCCTCCTCGAAACACCCGCCCTATTTACCGATAGCCGTTCATTCGAACGATTCCTCGACGCCGTGCGCACTACCGACGTACTGCAGTACGCCATCGCGCAGCGTCCCGACTCGGGATGGATCGTCGAGCTCGTAACTAACGCCACCTACTTCGTGAACGTCATCATCAATCATCCTATCGGCTGCGTTGGCGTGACGACGCTTCCCGCCTACGTGCGCCTCAACAGGTCCATCGTGTCGTTGACGAACGATCATCTAGGCACGCCCTACGACGACCATCTGTGTCTATTCCGATGCATCGGCCTTCACCTGCAAGGTCACCGATGAGGTGAAAGTGGCTGCCACATCGATACGAACCGTTTAACGAAAGACGCTAAACGTCTGTACGCGCGGTATTGTCACGCCGAGCGCACGTCGGCCTCGAACGGCGTGCGCCTGAACGAATTGGATCGCGTGGAGACGGTTTTCGGCATCAACGTCGTCGTCTATCGTCGACTGACGAACGACGTCGCCGAAATAGTCCGTCGATCGCGCGAAGCGCACCCCACGACGCTGAACGTCAACCTGTACGAGTAGCACTTCTCGTACATAAGCGATCGGCGCGCGTACACGAAAACGTACAAGTGCGGGAAATGCGGCAGCGTCCTCTGGCGGAACGGGCACCATTTACGACGTCACGAAGCGACGTGCGAAGGTGGCGTTCGTCTCGTGTTCCCCGGCGGCGTCTACCGACCGACGGCGTCCGTATTCGAGCGACTCGACGACGAAGGCATCGACGTCGGCGACGACGACCTGCGCTACTACCCGTACCGCGCGACGTTCGATTTCGAGTGCTATTTCGCCGATAACGATCTGCCGACGGATAGCGACAAATGCCGCTGGATCGCGCGACACGAACTGCTCAGCGTGAGCGTCGCGTCGAACGTGCCCGATCACGAAGCGGCGCGCTGTTTCGTCACGACCGGCTATTCGTCGGAACTCGCGCGTCGCCTCATCGACGACCTGGAAGCGGTGAGCGCGGCGGCGTGCGCGATTCTACGTCCCCGCTACGACGCGACCTTCGAGGCGCTCGACGCGCTCGACGCCGACTGGCGGCGACGATGCAACGACGACGACGACGCCGACGCGTCACCGTACGCCACACTCGCCGACCGGCTGTGGACGTACCTTCGTCAAATGCCCGTATTGGGATTCAATTCGGGTAAATACGACCTGAACGTCGTCAAAAATTACTTGACCCCCCTGCTCATAACCGACGACGCGCAGCACACGTCGTCGGCGTTTACCATTAAACGTCAGAACAATTACATGTGCCTGTCGACGACGACGTTGAAGTTCCTGGACATAACGAATTACCTCGCGCCCGGCGTTAGCTACGATCGCTTTCTGAAAGCGTACGGTTGCTCGGCAACGAAGGGCTACTTCCCGTACGAGCACATCGACGCGTTGTCGCGTCTGGACGAAACCGCCCTGCCGTCGCGCGAAGCTTTCTACAGCCAGCTGAAACGCGAGGGAATCTCCGCGGAGGCGTACGAGATTTGCGCGACGGCGTGGCGCGACGAGGGCATGACGTCGATGCGCGATTTTCTTGTATGGTATAACAATCGTGACGTGGCGCCGTTTCTCGAGGCCGTCGATCGCCAGTTCGCCTTCTATCGGCGCCGACGTATCGACATGTTCAAGGACGCCATCAGCGTACCGGGGTTGACGTTGTTGTACCTGTTCAACGACCTGCCGAAGTCGATCCATTTCTCGCTCTTCAGCGAGCCGAACAAAGATCTGCACCGTCTGCTGCAGGCGCAGATCGTCGGCGGCCCGTCGATCATCTTCGCGCGCCACCACGAGGCCGACGTGAAGTCGATTCGTGGCGACGGCGGCGCGCCGTGCCGATCGATAGTAGGCTTCGACGCAAACGGCCTCTATCTATGGGCGATAATGCAGGAGATGCCGACGGGCTGGTACACGCGCCGACGCGCTGAGAACGCCTTTCGAGCGGAACGCGTGCACCGCTACGGCCGTATGGCCGTGGAGTGGTTGTCGCGCGTGGAGGCGGAAACCGGTGCTCGTATACGTCACCAGTTGAACGGACGCGAGAAGCGCATCGGAAAGCACCGAGTCGACGGCTGGTGCGCCGACATGCGAACGGCGTATCAATTTCACGGCTGCTATTTTCACGGCTGCCCGACGTGTCAGGCGCACGTGACGACGAACGCCGTCAACGGTCAACCGATGACGACGCTGTACGCCGCGACGATCGCCGTGACCGCCTACCTGCGCCGTTTCGTCGACGAAGTCGTCGAAATGTGGGAGTGCCAGTGGCACGCCGTGCAACCGCCGGCGGTGCCGACGCCGCCCGACGCGTCACGATGGCAATCGCCGCCGACCGCCATTACGCTCTCGACGATACTGGAGGCGGTGCGCGACGGCTCTCTGTTCGGCCTCGTGCAGTGCGATATCGCCGTACCGGCAGCGCTGCGCGACAAGTTCGCCGAGATGCAGCCGGTATTCAAGAACGTCGATATCGTGCGCGACGATCTTAGCCCGTTGATGCGCGACTACGCCGAATCGCACGATCTCCTCGCGCGACCTCAACGCACGCTCGTCGGTAGCTACTTCGGCGCGGCGATCGTGCTCGCGACGCCGCTCCTACGCTGGTATCTGGCGCACGGGCTCGTCGTCGAGCGCGTCTACCAGATCGTCGAGTACGCGCCGATAGCGAGCTTTCGCCGCTTCGGCGACGCGGTTTCGACGGCGCGCTGCAAGGGCGATATCGATCCCGACAAATCGATCATCGCCGATACCTTTAAAATTCTCGGGAACAGTTCCTACGGGAAAACGATTTCGCGCGTCGATCGGCACCGGGAAATCAAGTACGCGACGCCGGTCGGCGCGTCGATGCTCGTCAACAATCGGCGCTTCCGGCAACTGGACGTCGTCGTCGACGACGCGCTGTACGAGGTGGCGCTGAATAAGCGTAAAATCGTCTACGGCCTGCCGATACATATCGGCTATTTCGTATTGCAGTACGCAAAATTGAGAATGCTGGAATTTTATTACGATTTCGTCGACGCCTACATTCCCCGTCCGCTCTTCCAGTACTGCGCTATGGACACCGACTCGGCGTACATAGTCCTAGCCGGACGTGACGTCGACGCGCTCGTACCGGAAGAACGTCGCGAACACTACTTCCGGAATCGTTCGCTCTGGGTTCCGGCCGAATGCTGCGACGCGCACGTGGACGCCTACGTACGACGGCGCGTCGCCGGACTGGCGTGGGACGGCGCGGCGGCCGGGCCTCTTCAAAGAAGAGTGGCGCGGCGACGGAATCGTGGCGCTGTGCAGCAAAACCTACTACTGCTTAGGCGGCGTCGCCGGTCCGAAGTACAGCACGAAGGGACTGAGCAAGCGACATAACGCCGACATCGACGAGCACACCTTCCTCGCCGTACTGCGCGACCGTCGCAAATGCGTCGGCTGGAACCGCGGTTTCCAAGTGAAAGACTCGTCCGTGTTGACGTACGTTCAAGAGCGCGCGGCGTTGAACTACTTCTACGCTAAACGCCGCGTGCTCGACGACGGCGTCACTACGGCGCCGATACTCGTCTAACTCGTAAACACTCGTCTAACTCGTCTACTACTAACCTAACCCCCACCACCCCCTAGGGGTAGTTTCTGTATGTATGTGTGTGTAATAATAAACACCAACAATTGTATACATCATTTGTTTGTTTTTATTTCTACTACTATACACGTAAAAGCGGTATAATTAATGAGGTTTTAATAAATCGTGTACGAGACAGTCATTGTTCACCCTATCGGTGCCGAATAGGCTCTGGAACGTCGTCAATGGCATCCCGCGACATCGGAGGAGAAGGTAGGCGACGCAATATTGTCCGCACACGTTAGAGATGACGCTCTGCAGGCGCTTGTCGTTGTACGTCCACGCGTCGCCGCAGTGGCGGCGCAGGAAGGCGCGGAAGTCGGCGTGCAGCGGCGGCAGATCGTACGAATCGAAGTACTCGCTTCGTCGGTCGGCGCCGACGTAGACGGCCACCCAGTGCTGTCCCGGTTCGCCGCCGTCGTCGGTGTTGCACACGAAGGCCGTCGGGTAGGTGGCGCCGATGGCGGCGGTAAGTAGCGCGTCTTCAGGCACGACGCCGACGACGATACGTTTAGCGTACGTATCGAGTTCCAGACGACGCATCAGTTGAAACGTATCCATAGTTACTACCAGTCGTACACGACGTTCCGGTTCCGGTCGATCTCCATCACCTTCTCGAATTCCGCGTACACGACGACGTTCACCGGAAGCGGTAGCGCCGTCCCGAAATGCATATCGACGCCCACGCTCCCCTGACGCACAACGTTGAAATGATCGCCGCCGCAACAGTCGGGGGTCAGGTCGAAACCGAAGATGCTGTAGCCGGCGCCGAAGTCCGTACGCGATACGTCGTTCCCCTCGTCCTCGAACGCCTTTCCTGTCGCCTCGAAGAGATTCATGTAGCTCCGCACGTACCGGTTGTGGGGGAAGTCCGGCTGCAGCGGCTTGCTCGGCACCTGACGTCCGTCGACGACGAACGTCAGGAAGTTTATGTCGTTGTGACGCGCGTCGCACGGATTTCTAGTGTAGTCGCCGTTGTAGGCGACGTTATCGATCATCATCAGGAAGAGGCGTTTCGGAATCGCGCCCATGTACAGGTTCTCGTACGTGTGCGATAGCGTAGCCGACGTTATCGAGAACGATTTGCCGTCGACGCGGCGCATCGGAAACTTAGCCGTTCCCAACGCCCACGCTTTGATATGTCCCATGTGGACGGCCGGGTTCAACTTCACTTTTCGCACGTGCAGTCGAATCGCTTGCAGCACGACACGCCACCCCGGTACGGCTTGCGCGCCCATCAGCGCGAAGGCGTCCTTCGCGCGAACTATGCGTATTTTCGTGTCGACGCCGTTCGGTAGGTGTTTGTTTAGCATAAACGCGTCGACGTGCAGGCGTCCCATCATCTCCACCTCGTGGCTATCGGCCGTCGCGAGGCGTCGCGCCTCGAAACCGACGTTGGCGTTGCCGAGCGTGTCCATCCGTCCGGCGGTGTCTTTGTACCACAACGACGCCGTGAGATGCGAACGTTTCGCGTCGCTAACGTAACTTAGCAATGTCTCGAGGTAGGCCCGGTACGCGTACGTATTGGTCGACGGCGTCACGAGGGTGTTGTTCAGCGACAGGAAATTGTTGACCGGCGCCACCGTGGCGGCCGCCGGCAGATCGCTACCGTCCCCCCGCGTCACTTTGAAGCGCACGTACAGTTGAACGCTCGCCAGGTCCGTATAGTCTTCGCCCGAACCCGGCACGAGGAACTCGATATGGCCGCCGGCGTCGAGAGTCGTCAGCGGCTGGTAGACGGTCCAATGACTACTCTCGATGCTCGTCTGCGTCACCGGTCCGCTGAACAGCTCCAGTTCGGCCTTCACGCCCTCGCACGTCGAGCCGTTCACGATAGCCATGTCATCCGTTCGACGTCTTCCGCCTACTGGCGACCGTCGCCGCTAGGCGTGCTCTCTTTATGCCGCTGCCGCCGACTCGTCGGTGCGTTTTTTTCTTCCGTTGGTCGACGCGTCGAGTTGACTGAATATC
>CM034535.1:73790677-73988271 GCA_020002185.1 Paraescarpia echinospica | reverse complement strand
CAGCAGCCGCAAACGGGCCGTGCATGAGAATTGTATTTGGTGCAGTTTGTGTCGAACTGGTTGTTGGGAACAAATTGGCGCGATTATATGAATCGCGTGCAACTCGAGTCGGCCGTGCACACGTACGTGCAACGCCGGAGCGGACTGGAATGAACGAACACTAGTAGAATAGAGAACATTTTATTATTTGCTTGCTATTGAAACAAAGGCTTCACGCTGTGTTTGAATGTTGTAAGAGTACCGAATAAAACGTTGAAAATGTACTTTCCGTTTCCGAGTTACCTAGTTAGAAAAATTACCGCTAGTCGTACCACTAGTTAGAAAAAACCACCACATTCCACCGCTAGTTTCCGCTACAGTTAGAAAAATTACCGCTCTTCCCGCTAGGGTTAGAAAAACAAAACCACCACACGCTACAGTTAGAAAAACCGTCACCGCATTCCACCGCTAGGGTTAGAAAAATCTTCCCGCTAGGGTGTACTTACCACCACCACCACCGCCACCGTCACCGTCGCCGTTATAAATAGCGACGCTCGAAAAATATCATTAGAGAGAATGCCACCACCACCATCACCTACTAGATGGCAATGTCCGAAATGTGGGCGCCATTTCGCGACGCAGTCGACGTTAGAACGACACGTAAAGAGTTCGAAAAAATGCGGCGACGAAGCGCTATGCGTAAAACGTCGAGAGTGTCCAAAATGTGGAACGCTATTCACCACGCGTTACGCTATGCTACGACATCTGAGGCTGCTGTGTTCACCACCACCTCCTAGTAGTAATGAATCAGTGGTGGAGGAGGCGGAAGCCGCTAGGGCGTCGCCCGACGATCTACAGCGTGTCGTGGACGAGCACCGGCGTAGCATAGAGACGTCGGTGGCGCGCGGTGTCATACAGTCGCGTTACAACTATCGTATGACCGCCTGTACGAGTACGCGCGTGCTCGAACCGCGTCTGAGGGAAATGTTTCGCGCGCAAAAGAACGCGTTTAAAATTAACGTAAGCTATGGTTTTGTATTACGCCACAAGGTGTCGGGTCGGTACCGATATTTTCATTCTTCGTGTAACTGTTGCGGTCGCCTCCTCGAAACACCCGCCCTATTTACCGATAGCCGTTCATTCGAACGATTCCTCGACGCCGTGCGCACTACCGACGTACTGCAGTACGCCATCGCGCAGCGTCCCGACTCGGGATGGATCGTCGAGCTCGTAACTAACGCCACCTACTTCGTGAACGTCATCATCAATCATCCTATCGGCTGCGTTGGCGTGACGACGCTTCCCGCCTACGTGCGCCTCAACAGGTCCATCGTGTCGTTGACGAACGATCATCTAGGCACGCCCTACGACGACCATCTGTGTCTATTCCGATGCATCGGCCTTCACCTGCAAGGTCACCGATGAGGCGAAAGTGGCCGCCACATCGATACGAACCGTTTAACGAAAGACGCTAAACGTCTGTACGCGCGGTATTGTCACGCCGAGCGCACGTCGGCCTCGAACGGCGTGCGCCTGAACGAATTGGATCGCGTGGAGACGGTTTTCGGCATCAACGTCGTCGTCTATCGTCGACTGACGAACGACGTCGCCGAAATAGTCCGTCGATCGCGCGAAGCGCACCCCACGACGCTGAACGTCAACCTGTACGAGTAGCACTTCTCGTACATAAGCGATCGGCGCGCGTACACGAAAACGTACAAGTGCGGGAAATGCGGCAGCGTCCTCTGGCGGAACGGGCACCATTTACGACGTCACGAAGCGACGTGCGAAGGTGGCGTTCGTCTCGTGTTCCGCGGCGGCGTCTACCGACCGACGGCGTCCGTATTCGAGCGACTCGACGACGAAGGCATCGACGTCGGCGACGACGACCTGCGCTACTACCCGTACCGCGCGACGTTCGATTTCGAGTGCTATTTCGCCGATAACGATCTGCCGACGGATAGCGACAAATGCCGCTGGATCGCGCGACACGAACTGCTCAGCGTGAGCGTCGCGTCGAACGTGCCCGATCACGAAGCGGCGCGCTGTTACGTCACGACCGGCTATTCGTCGGAACTCGCGCGTCGCCTCATCGACGACCTGGAAGCGGTGAGCGCGGCGGCGTGCGCGATTCTACGTCCCCGCTACGACGCGACCTTCGAGGCGCTCGACGCGCTCGACGCCGACTGGCGGCGACGATGCAACGACGACGACGACGCCGACGCGTCACCGTACGCCACACTCGCCGACCGGCTGTGGACGTACCTTCGTCAAATGCCCGTATTGGGATTCAATTCGGGTAAATACGACCTGAACGTCGTCAAAAATTACTTGACCCCCCTGCTCATAACCGACGACGCGCAGCACACGTCGTCGGCGTTTACCATTAAACGTCAGAACAATTACATGTGCCTGTCGACGACGACGTTGAAGTTCCTGGACATAACGAATTACCTCGCGCCCGGCGTTAGCTACGATCGCTTTCTGAAAGCGTACGGTTGCTCGGCAACGAAGGGCTACTTCCCGTACGAGCACATCGACGCGTTGTCGCGTCTGGACGAAACCGCCCTGCCGTCGCGCGAAGCTTTCTACAGCCAGCTGAAACGCGAGGGAATCTCCGCGGAGGCGTACGAGATTTGCGCGACGGCGTGGCGCGACGAGGGCATGACGTCGATGCGCGATTTTCTTGTGTGGTATAACAATCGTGACGTGGCGCCGTTTCTCGAGGCCGTCGATCGCCAGTTCGCCTTCTATCGGCGCCGACGTATCGACATGTTCAAGGACGCCATCAGCGTACCGGGGTTGACGTTGTTGTACCTGTTCAACGACCTGCCGAAGTCGATCCATTTCTCGCTCTTCAACGAGCCGAACAAAGATCTGCACCGTCTGCTGCAGGCGCAGATCGTCGGCGGCCCGTCGATCATCTTCGCGCGCCACCACGAGGCCGACGTGACGTCGATTCGTGGCGACGGCGGCGCGCCGTGCCGATCGATAGTAGGCTTCGACGCAAACGGCCTCTATCTATGGGCGATAATGCAGGAGATGCCGACGGGCTGGTACACGCGCCGACGCGCTGAGAACGCCTTTCGAGCGGAACGCGTGCACCGCTACGGCCGTATGGCCGTGGAGTGGTTGTGGTTGTCGCGCGTGGAGGCGGAAAACGGTGCTCGTATACGTCACCAGTTGAACGGACGCGAGAAGCGCATCGGAAAGCACCGAGTCGACGGCTGGTGCGCCGACACGCGAACGGCGTATCAATTTCACGGCTGCTATTTTCACGGCTGCCCGACGTGTCAGGCGCACGTGACGACGAACGCCGTCAACGGTCAACCGATGACGACGCTGTACGCCGCGACGATCGCCGTGACCGCCTACCTGCGCCGTTTCGTCGACGAAGTCGTCGAAATGTGGGAGTGCCAGTGGCACGCCGTGCAACCGCCGGCGGTGCCGACGCCGCCCGACGCGTCACGATGGCAATCGCCGCCGACCGCCATTACGCTCTTGACGATACTGGAGGCGGTGCGCGACGGCTCTCTGTTCGGCCTCGTGCAATGCGATATCGCCGTACCGGCAGCGCTGCGCGACAAGTTCGCCGAGATGCAGCCGGTATTCAAGAACGTCGATATCGTGCGCGACGATCTTAGCCCGTTCATGCGCGACTACGCCGAATCGCACGATCTCCTCGCGCGACCTCAACGCACGCTCGTCGGTAGCTACTTCGGCGCGGCGATCGTGCTCGCGACGCCGCTCCTACGCTGGTATCTGGCGCACGGGCTCGTCGTCGAGCGCGTCTACCAGATCGTCGAGTACGCGCCGATAGCGAGCTTTCGCCGCTTCGGCGACGCGGTTTCGACGGCGCGCTGCAAGGGCGATATCGATCCCGACAAATCGATCATCGCCGATACCTTTAAAATTCTCGGAAACAGTTCCTACGGGAAAACGATTTCGCGCGTCGATCGGCACCGGGAAATCAAGTACGCGACGCCGGTCGGCGCGTCGATGCTCGTCAACAATCGGCGCTTCCGGCAACTGGACGTCGTCGTCGACGACGCGCTGTACGAGGTGGCGCTGAATAAGCGTAAAATCGTCTACGGCCTGCCGATACATATCGGCTATTTCGTATTGCAGTACGCAAAATTGAGAATGCTGGAATTTTATTACGATTTCGTCGACGCCTACATTCCCCGTCCGCTCTTCCAGTACTGCGCTATGGACACCGACTCGGCGTACATAGTCCTAGCCGGACGTGACGTCGACGCGCTCGTACCGGAAGAACGTCGCGAACACTACTTCCGGAATCGTTCGCTCTGGGTTCCGGCCGAATGCTGCGACGCGCACGTGGACGCCTACGTACGACGGCGCGTCGCCGGACTGGCGTGGGACGGCGCGGCGGCCGGGCCTCTTCAAAGAAGAGTGGCGCGGCGACGGAATCGTGGCGCTGTGCAGCAAAACCTACTACTGCTTCGGCGGCGTCGCCGGTCCGAAGTACAGCACGAAGGGACTGAGCAAGCGACATAACGCCGACATCGACGAGCACACCTTCCTCGCCGTACTGCGCGACCGTCGCAAATGCGTCGGCTGGAACCGCGGTTTCCAAGTGAAAGACTCGTCCGTGTTGACGTACGTTCAAGAGCGCGCGGCGTTGAGCTACTTCTACGCTAAACGCCGCGTGCTCGACGACGGCGTCACTACGGCGCCGATACTCGTCTAACTCGTAAACACTCGTCTAACTCGTCTACTACTAACCTAACCCCCACCACCCCCCCTAGGGGTAGTTTCTGTATGTATGTGTGTGTAATAATAAACACCAACAATTGTATACATCATTTGTTTGTTTTTATTTCTACTACTATACACGTAAAAGCGGTATAATTAATGAGGTTTTAATAAATCGTGTACGAGACAGTCATTGTTCACCCTATCGGTGCCGAATAGGCTCTGGAACGTCGTCAATGGCATCCCGCGACATCGGAGGAGAAGGTAGGCGACGCAATATTGTCCGCACACGTTAGAGATGACGCTCTGCAGGCGCTTGTCGTTGTACGTCCACGCGTCGCCGCAGTGGCGGCGCAGGAAGGCGCGGAAGTCGGCGTGCAGCGGCGGCAGATCGTACGAATCGAAGTACTCGCTTCGTCGGTCGGCGCCGACGTAGACGGCCACCCAGTGCTGTCCCGGTTCGCCGCCGTCGTCGGTGTTGCACACGAAGGCCGTCGGGTAGGTGGCGCCGATGGCGGCGGTAAGTAGCGCGTCTTCAGGCACGACGCCGACGACGATACGTTTAGCGTACGTATCGAGTTATAGACGACGCATCAGTTGAAACGTATCCATAGTTACTACCAGTCGTACACGACGTTCCGGTTCCGGTCGATCTCCATCACCTTCTCGAATTCCGCGTACACGACGACGTTCACCGGAAGCGGTAGCGCCGTCCCGAAATGCATATCGACGCCCACGCTCCCCTGACGCACAACGTTGAAATGATCGCCGCCGCAACAGTCGGGGGTCAGGTCGAAACCGAAGATGCTGTAGCCGGCGCCGAAGTCCGTACGCGATACGTCGTTCCCCTCGTCCTCGAACGCCTTTCCGGTCGCCTCGAAGAGATTCATGTAGCTCCGCACGTACCGGTTGTGGGGGAAGTCCGGCTGCAGCGGCTTGCTCGGCACCTGACGTCCGTCGACGACGAACGTCAGGAAGTTTATGTCGTTGTGACGCGCGTCGAACGGATTTCTAGTGTAGTCGCCGTTGTAGGCGACGTTATCGATCATCATCAGGAAGAGGCGTTTCGGAATCGCGCCCATGTACAGGTTCTCGTACGTGTGCGATAGCGTAGCCGACGTTATCGAGAACGATTTGCCGTCGACGCGGCGCATCGGAAACTTAGCCGTTCCCAACGCCCACGCTTTGATATGTCCCATGTGGACGGCCGGGTTCAACTTCACTTTTCGCACGTGCAGTCGAATCGCTTGCAGCACGACACGCCACCCCGGTACGGCTTGCGCGCCCATCAGCGCGAAGGCGTCCTTCGCGCGAACTATGCGTATTTTCGTGTCGACGCCGTTCGGTAGGTGTTTGTTTAGCATAAACGCGTCGACGTGCAGGCGTCCCATCATCTCCACCTCGTGGCTATCGGCCGTCGCGAGGCGTCGCGCCTCGAAACCGACGTTGGCGTTGCCGAGCGTGTCCATCCGTCCGGCGGTGTCTTTGTACCACAACGACGCCGTGAGATGCGAACGTTTCGCGTCGCTAACGTAACTTAGCAATGTCTCGAGGTAGGCCCGGTACGCGTACGTATTGGTCGACGGCGTCACGAGGGTGTTGTTCAGCGACAGGAAATTGTTGACCGGCGCCACCGTGGCGGCCGCCGGCAGATCGCTACCGTCCCCCCGCGTCACTTTGAAGCGCACGTACAGTTGAACGCTCGCCAGGTCCGTATAGTCTTCGCCCGAACCCGGCACGAGGAACTCGATATGGCCGCCGGCGTCGAGAGTCGTCAGCGGCTGGTAGACGGTCCAATGACTACTCTCGATGCTCGTCTGCGTCACCGGTCCGCTGAACAGCTCCAGTTCGGCCTTCACGCCCTCGCACGTCGAGCCGTTCACGAAAGCCATGTCATCCGTTCGACGTCTTCCGCCTACTGGCGACCGTCGCCGCTAGGCGTGCTCTCTTTATGCCGCTGCCGCCGACTCGTCGGTGCGTTTTTTTCTTCCGTTGGTCGACGCGTCGAGTTGACTGAATATCGTATGCAGGAAATTGTTGACCGACGCCACCGCGGCCGTCAGATCTCCTCCGCGCTGCGTCACCACTATGAAGCGCACTCGAAGGTCCGTATAGCCCGAACCCGGCTGGTAGACGGTCCACTGACCGTTCTCGAGTGCGCGCTCCATCGTCGTTACTCGTCGAATATGTCCGTTCGACGCGCTCTTTTCCGCCTACTGACGACCGTCGCCGTTAAGCGCGCTCTCTTTACGCCGACGCCGCGGGGACGGCGCTGCTGCTGCGTTTGTTTCTTTCTCTTCTTCTTTGGCGCCGCCTGCGGATTCAATAGGCCGTCGAGAAGATCGGCGCCGGCCTCCTTCGCGCGCCTTTTTAGCGACTGTTTCAGATTGCCGCCGGCGACGACGTCGCGCGCCACGTGCATGCCGGTGTTGAGCGCTCGTTTTCCCAACGCCATCGCGCCCCTCTTGATAAGCGGCATGGCGCTTCGAAACAGACTCCCGAAGAGATTACCCAGACCGAAACCTCGTTGACCCCGAGCGCCGACGAAGACCGGCAGCTGTCCGCCGAACTGACGAACGTAGTAGTCCACGTACGGGTTCTTCGACGACGGCGGCATGTTAAAACAATTTCGATTTACAACGTCTGAAGTGAAGCGTCGTCACCACCTTCCCCTGCTCGAATGGTATCGGTTGGCCGTGATCGTCTCTTATATCGACTTCGACCTCGTCGAATTGATTCCGCATCAGCTTAACGTATTGCACGCGAACGAACGATACCGAAACGACGTCACCGTTCTCACCGCGGACGGCGATGTTTCGAAGGAGCGGCGCGAACACGTCACCGACGAAGCGCGGTTCCACGAGATCCGTGTACACGTACAGACCCTCGATGCCCGCCGACATGGTCACCGTATCGCGACCTTCGTACTCGAACATGTACGCGGCGGGCGACGTGCTGATGACGGGCCTCGCCGCCGGCGCGGGACCGTACGCGGACGAACTCATGATCGTGTTGCTATGGAAACCTAGCACGTGCCTCAGACGGCTCGAATGAGGTATGATAAATTCGACACCCGCCGACATACGTAGCGTAAAGCGGTTAGAGACGGCGCAGTATTCTAGCACGGCCTTGACCTTCCTGGTGTGTAATTTCTCTAGCGCCTCGTTGATCCTGTTCAACAACGTATAAACGTTGTTGTAGAAACCGTGAGGAATCGTCGTCTGACGATATATCAGCACGGTCGTGCCGTCTTCGCCTATCTGCGTGTAAACACCCGGTTCGCCCGCCGCGCTAGTCAGATAGAAGAAGGCGTCCTTCTTTCTCACGTTGTACCACGTGTGCGGATACTGTACCGACACCGCGCCGCATTCCCACTCCCCCGACAGGTCGAAACGTCGCGGCAACGTCGTGACGTAGTGCGTCAACGTATTTTCGGGGTGACGTTTCATAGACGCGTTGCTCGGCAGCGTCAGGTAAAAATCAGACGAGACCGCCATCGCGTTGTCGTCGACGTTCGCCGCCGCCGACACTCATAGACGGACTCGGGAGCAGGTAACCGAGACAGCTGCTCAACAGCGCCGTCCACAGGTTGGAGTCACCTTGACCTTTCGTCAGATTGTATATACTAACGGCGATGACGAAGTACAGGACGACGACCTGACAGAGGAACACGATTTCGGCCTTAGGGCATTCGTTGCCGCAGATTCGCCATGGAACGGGTTCGGCGGCGGTTGTTGTTGTAGCGTCGATGGAGTCCGCGTTGTGCTCGTCGTCGACGACGGACGATTCGTCGGCGTTCGTTCGACGCTCGCCACTCGAGGTAGTTTCGTCGTCGTCGCACATCGTCGCGCCACTGCGCGCTGTCGATGCAGCAGGGACCTTTATACGGTAAGAACGAAGATCCGTTGCATAGTCCCGCCTCGTGCAGTCGCCAGCAGCCGGTGTGACGCGTCCAACGATTCATCATAGGTCCACGAGCGACTTGGCGTCGATCCAGCTGTTGAATGAGGCCGGATATCCGCTCCATTTTACGAGCGCCTCCGAACCGCCGCCACGACGCCGACGACGCCGTAGAACCGCCTCCACGCGATATAGTTTGTCTTTCGGAAAGACTACGCGTTGTAGTTCCGGTTCGTAGAAGGTGCCCTCTATCGGCGTCTCGGCGTCGTCCTTGAGGCGATAAACGGGCGGTTCGGACGGGTGCACCTCTACGACGGTGAACAGCTCCTCGCTCCAGTTAGCCATGTATCCTTTTTTGAAATGACCCCTCGTCTTGCTGATACGTACGCGATCTCCCACGCGTAGTTTCGGTTTTCGTCGATCGACGTCGCCGCCACCACCCCCGTACAGTCGTTGCCATACGGCCTCCTGATTCGTCGCGTCGACACTCGCCGGCGTCCTACCGATGCTTCGGTGTAGGCGTTGTTGTACGATCGCACGAAATCCGGTAACGCCTCTACGTAGCGCAGCGTTTCGTGTTTCGTAAAATAGCGCCACATACGCGTCTTCAAAGTTCGATTAAACCGTTCCACGACGCTCGTTTTGGTCTCCTCGTTATGCGTCACGAAATGATGAACGCCGCGACTCTTTAGCAACGTTTGCAGGGGCGGTTCAAAAACTCGCTCCCCTTATCGGTCTGCAGCGTGTGCGGCGTCTCGTCGTCGTCGTCGTTCAGCAGGCGCTCGACGGCCGCGACGAGCGACGCTCCGGACTTATTCTTCAACGGAACGCACCACGCCCGCTTCGAAAACACATAGATCACCGTCAATAGGAATGTTATACCGTCGTTGTGCGTTTTCAGTCTAGTCAAGTCGACCAGATCGGCTTGCCACTGCTGGTTTCGACCGCCTACGATGACTCGACGTCGTTTGAAATGACGTCTAACCGGTTTGTGTAGGGTATAGGCGTCCTGCGACGCTAGCCACCTCTCGACGGCCGGACGTCGGAGCTTCGACGCCCGGTGCAACGCGTCGACGCCTCCGTAACTCCCCACCCGTTTCGGATCGAAGTACGCGTTATTCAGCTCGTCGTCGTCGTCGTCGTCGACGTCGACGTTTCGTTGCTGTCGAGGCTTTCGTTTTGGATGACGACTCCACCCGGACACCATGACGACGACGACGACGACGACGACGATGATACGATGATATAGAGTGCGATAAGCGCGATGGTGAAGCCGACGACGACGACAATGATGATCGCGCGTCGTGACGTCATCACGACAACGTATCCCACGCCGTGACGCCCAACGAAGCGGATCTGCGTTTAGGTTCGCCTCGCATCCGAGTACGACGTCTCCGCTCAGTCGGCGCTGCTGATGAACTAGACGTCGACGGCATCGTCATCCTCACTTCTAGTAGCTGCTTCCGTCGTCGCTCCACGTACGAACGATAGCGCGGGTTGCCTACGAATTCCATAGGGATATTCATATCCTTGATGTGCAATCCGAACTCCCGCCATCCTACGGGCGCCGTCGTCTTCGACCTCGTTCGCATGAGATCGTTTACTAGATCGACCATATTACTCCCCGCGATCGCTTTACCGTCGTACACGAATTCACCGCGATCGTTCCATCGAGACAACGGATCGGCTTTCATTTTTTCGATCAGCAGTCTCGTCTTCTCTTTCAACGTTTGCGGTATACTGGCTACGATTTCGCGCTCTATCACCTCCGACGATGGTGGCGCCACCGCCGCTGATGGCGCCACCGGTACCGCGGGTGTCTCGCCGCTGTTCACCACCGACACGCGTACCGGTTGTGCCGCTCGAGCCGCCTCTATCGTATTGTACCGACTCAGCAGTTGATTGTACGACGCTACCTTTTCTCGTTCCGATAAATCCGAACGTTCTAGAATGTCCTTCATGTCGCTGTCAAGGCTACTCAGCACACGTGATCGAGGCGTGCTCGACGACTGATCGACGCGTGGCAGAAGGCTTTCCACCAATCGTGGATCGACCAACGCCATCTTCTTCGCGTACTGCATCAATTACCGCCGCCGCCGCCGAACACCTGTCTGAGCAGCGGCAAGATAACGGTACTCGCTAACGGCGCTAGCAGGGCCGTCAGAAAACCACCCGCACCCTTTTGCAAGATGACACGCTTCTGCTTACGCGTGACGTGTTTGTCGACGAGTTTACGCAGGTGATCCCGGTATTTCGACAATACGCGTTTCTGTTTAGGCGACAACTTCATATTCCCTTTCAGAATGTTGTACGCGCAAGCGCATAGACTACAAATGAGACCGGTGTCCGCGTGGGCGAGTAGGCCTTTTCGCAGAGCGATGTTCCGCCTATGTCTCTCCAACAGCTGCAGGGCGACGATGTGTCTCTTTATTTGATTCGTCGGTCTCGCCACCTTCGGCCGTCTCTTCGCTCCCGTCACGTGCGCCTTCCTAGCGACTAATAAACGTACGCCCCGTCGTCTCTCTCTTCTTAAACGTAACTTACACGTACTGAAGGCGATCGTCCGGAAATATGCACGTACGCAGACGCATGTCCTCTTCTGTTTCCTGTTTCAGATCCACGAATAGATAGCCGTACGCCGACGACGTCGCGTTTTTGAAAGCCTCTATCATGTAGTTGACCTTTCCCGTGTACATCTGTTTCGCTAGATGACCTACTTGACCCGCGTCACGAGGGCTCTTGAATAGCACTATGCATTGAGCGTTCAGGCTGATTGTACGGTTTTCTTTCCCTTTCGGAAACATGTTCTGTCGCAATTGTACGACCGACGTATTACAATGATGACTTTTTTTAGTAAAAAGTACCGTCACCCGGCTATCGGTCTCCTCCATGAGGTCGTCGAGTACTAGAAGCGTTCTCGCTTTACCGTCTAAACGTTTCGGATCCGGCAGACCGTCTACGAACTCTATTTTCGAAGACATAGACGCGTAGCCGCTCTGCCACTGTCCGTAACACCACAGGATTTTCTCCGGCGGCGGATCGATCATAGTGTCGTAACGTATCAAACGCTCGACGAACGTCGTCTTACCGCATCCCGTAGGACCGGCTACTATACACGTAAAAGGATGCTTCAACGACGGTCCGTTCATTTTTCACGACTGAACGACGAACACTTTTTTACTCGTTTTTATACTCATCGCGCAACTCCATCAACAGTTTACCGAGCATGTTCTTCCCCACATCGCCCGCGATTCCGCTACCCCAGAAACCCTCCTTACTCGCTATCCATTCCACCAATTCGGCGTCCCCGGTCGCCAACAGTGCAGCCTTCAAATCGCTCGATCCGTCAAACTTCCTCCTCAACAACAGCCTCATACATTTCACCCTAACGTCGGTCCATTTGTTTCTCATTCTCTTTAGTCGAATGTCGTAACTGCGTCGTTTCGCTGCATAAGAGCTTCGCGAACTTTAGATTATTTCGGCACATTCCACGTCCTTGTAGAATATCGCTTTCCTATACTGATAGGCGTGCTCGACGGATCGAAAGCCCCGACCGAACGCCGACAGTCGACGCATATACATATTCGACAAGAACGACCGCGATCCACCAAACCTTATAGGCGACGACATCGTACCGACTACAGATCACCCGCTACCGTCACCGCTTATATACCAACACTAAAAAGTTGCGACTAGGGTTCAAACCCGGAACCATTCGATCCCTAGGCGAACACTCTCCTAAGAGAGCTATACCGTCGCCAACGATTATGCAGGGTTTTACCCCGGTTATATCTCACCGCTAGGTGGCATTTTACCCCGGTTATATCTCACCGCTAGGTGGTATCTCGAATCTACAAACGCATTATTGCTTACGTCAGCGTTGAGGACTACGTTAAAAGTACGAAACTAAACGTTGCATGGTTTTAGCGTGGTTAGCGCGATAAACGCATTATTGCTTACGTCAGCGCGCTCTAGGTACGGCGTTGATCGCTAGGACTAAAATACTCTCTGCACTCACCGCTAGGTGGCATCTCTCTAGTGTACTGTCAATCATCCAATTAGTATCAAATTACATCGCTCATCAATCACGTTTTTTATAAGTAGGTTTCCCAAACTCATTAGTGTCAAACACAAAGCCTTTGATCTTTTTTTATACATAGGATTAGTCTCGCATTATTGCTGACTCAGCTGGGTGCCCGAATCGTTTAGTGGTCATTAAAACGTTTTTTATAAGTAGGGTTTTATGACCGTACAGCGCTTACTATCTACTGACCGCTTCTCTGGTTTGTTTTTCTTTGGCTTGCGTACCACATTAACAGATGCTGTTGGCGACGACACGCCATCTAATTAACGCATCTGTGCGTTAGATAGTTCGGACGCCCGAGCTTAGTCAAGGTTAAACCATCTTTGCGCAGTAATGTTTCCCGTACTCGCCCGTCTGTGATGCCGAAGAGAATCCTGTATCGTAGGATCTTTTCTGTTGTGATATTTTCAAAATCACAACTGTTAGCGAGTTGCCACAACTATGTGACATACTGGTCGAACTTTTCGCCGGCCTGCTGTTGGCGCTTGTACAACCGATAACGTTCAAACGGCACATTCCTTCTTGGCCGACAGTATGCCTCAAACTTGTCCAACACCGGCTGGATCTTCTCTGTGTCTGTTGCGGTGTAGCGAAACATTTGGTCGTTGAAATATCTGGTTGGCGCAGAAGTCGTATGCGCACGAGCGGAAATAGATAACCGAATATTTCATTACTTAAGCGAAACATTTCGCCGCTGAAATATTTGGTAGATTTTGACCTATGACCTTTACGTATTGTGTAGTGTTGAAACGCACGAGAGGAAACAAATAGACCAAATATTTCATTAGGCTACATACACGTTTGGTCTGAAATATTTGATTGTTACATTGCCAGTTGTCGCTGTGAATGCAAGCTTGCTTTTGATAATATCATATCATGAACTGTGTTATTAATGCATGAATAATTAATTGGGGCCAATGT
The DNA here is from genome assembly GCA_020002185.1 of Paraescarpia echinospica. Classification (NCBI taxonomy): domain Eukaryota; kingdom Metazoa; phylum Annelida; class Polychaeta; order Sabellida; family Siboglinidae; genus Paraescarpia; species Paraescarpia echinospica. The sequence goes on along the minus strand of CM034535.1, from coordinate 73,974,671 downwards.
CACTGCAATTACTGAATTAGCCTACATTTATGAATATGGGAACGACTGTTTTTGCTGTTATATAGTTCGTGTTCATTATAAGTTGATAACTGTAATTATACACACGATTGTGCATAGTTAAGTTCAATTAAAAATTGTATGTTGCATGCATCAAATAATTTTGATAATATTAACAAATAATGAATTTACTAAGGATAGTATTATTATTAGGATATTATAATTACTATACTGGGCAAAATCTATAGACTCACCGTCTGATGGTGTTTGTTTTGTACTGACAATTGAATTGGGAGAGAATATGTGTATGTATTAGTCATGAATGAATGTGTACAATTTATAAAAATGGCCTGATACAGAAGATACATACAATTAACACATAAAAACTGTACTATTTCCCATTTATATTATTTAAATCGACCAAGTAGTCTCCAAGGAATCAGTGTTAGAATAACACCTCCCTTACAAATGTGTTGCTTAATGAATTTGTTACTTGAAGTTAGTGATGTGTCAATGAAAAGCAGATTTTTGCATCCGCTCGTGCACCTTTATTATTTTGACTATGAAATTCAAATAGGCTATTAAAATAGTACATAATTCGGCTCAAAAGAACGTTAGATTTGACGAGCCATTGTATAGAGACAGCACTTTTAAAAGATTGTAGCGATATGACATTTAGTAAGCATATATCGTTAGATTATACCTACTTTCACCTTGAAAGCTTCACAATCCATGTGCTAGTAAGACGTAATGCACTGAGTTAAACAAAGTAACGACTGCCATAACTTGGACATACATATATCCATGTATAATTAGATCAATTATCCTTATTCTTGTAACTTACACAGATGAAAATTTTCTCAAATTGTCTGGCACCAGATATCACGTTTCGGTGGAATATACTGTTTGTATTGTGGTCTCGCATGCCTGCTTTGCCTGCATAAGCGGTGCGGCCACAACCTAAAACATGTGAAACGTGTCAGCAATAAATTCATAAATAAATACCCTTGTCTATGAGCAATGCATCAAAACCGAAAGGTTATTAAAACAGAAAGGAAGGTATAGAACAAATAAAGCACAATGAATTATGTTTTAACAAAACATTTCGTCGTTGAAATATCTGGTCGGCGCAGAAGTCATATGCGTACAAGCGGAAATAGATAACCGAATGTTTCAGTACTTAGACGAAACATTCAATCGTGATTTAAATCAGCTCGATTTAAATCGCCAACCCTACACACTCAATAGTTATGTGTACAGTACAGTAACTTATAGCATTTTAGTTTTTGTACCGACTATTCACACTGTCACGGTCAATGTTAAATTGGTGGACTAGCTAACTATTATTGGTCACCAAAAAACATGAGGCATAACTGTTCCATATGCCAGGGGGAAAGTGTAGGGTTAGGTTTAGTCTTTCTAAAGGTTATTTGGAAATAATTAAGGTAGCACTATGTTTGTATTTACACTTGCATTGTATATAAATCTATCTGTTCGTGCTGATCGTCAGGTGTAAATAGCCTAGACTGCCTAACAGTGCCTATGGGTATGCCTATAGAATAACCATGTCCATGCCTATGCACATGCCATGGCCAATGGCTATGCCTTGGGCTTGGCTATGACAGCTATGACTATGTCTGTGTAGGGGGCAGTGGCTCAGGGGTAGAGCCCTGGGCTGCCGTGTCGATCAGTTCACTCAGATGTATGAATGATTACCTGGCTATAGACAGTGGTGGATATTTGTGTACGATTAGTCTTCGCGCATCAATTGCAGCGTGGCTGGATGCTTCTCACAGAAGTTGAGATGGTGTTCGATTGAACATGTCTGCCAGGGGAGTAAAGTGTAAAGCGCCTTGAGCAGTCCTGAGGACTGGTCCGGACACTGCGCTTAGAACTTACCTTTACTTTTATGTCGTGTATGCTAAACTTTATAGGCTTAGACCTTAATTGCATAATTTAGGTATAATCATTGCCATTAGCATGTACCCTACACAGCCATGGTCATGATATAAGGCAATAAATTATAGGTCGAGGCTTGGGAAAAGCAAAAATAATGTTGTTAATACCGTAACCTTAACTTAACCCACAACCCTGAAACTAACCCATGGCTATGTCCCTATGCCCATGTCATAGCCATAGGGGCATAGCCATGACATAGGCATAGCCATGGCATAGGCCATAGCTGTAGCCATGACATAGCCATAGGTTATAGGCATTGCGGGCATAATAGGCATTCTTAGTATCAGATTAAGACTAGTATCAAACTAAGCCTAAGCCTAAGGCTAAACCTAAACAAAGTGGAAGAAGTGTTGCAGCCGGAGGGGGGGGGGGCATGGATGTCATGCAAGTGTCAGTCAGTCGTCCAACCATAGCTCTAACCCTGCAGGTTGTAAAGTCTGGACCCCCTCATGGGCTGCGTGCGTCTTGGGGTCCGAACTCACAGGAGAAGGTGGGTGTGGTGTGAGTTTAGTTTACGCTCGCCAGAATCGGACTTAAAGTACACCCCCCATTCTAGGTGTCTGTATGAGTAGTCGATAATTGGAAACGCTAGATTCCAGTTTCATACTGAATTTATTCACGGATATTATAGAACACTTAAGAAGGGAATGGAAGAGAATGTGACAGGAGAGAAGACGACAAGAGGAAAAGACAACAACCAGACATATGCAAACAACCGGAGGAGCTACTCCGAGGCAGTGATTGAGGGGGCAAAGAGAAAAGAGAGATTGTTTATGGGCGATTCAATTCTGAGAAAAACAGACAAGACTATATGCGAGGGGAAGGACGTTGTTGTATGCCTACCGGGGGCTAGGATAGAGCATGTGACCGAAAGGGTAGAGAAGGTATTGGGGCATGGCAAGGGAGGGTCTATACTAGTACACGTTGGGACAAACAATGCGGACAAGGAGGGAACAACTGGTATAGTTAAGAAGTACAGACATCTAGTGAGGAAGCTAAAGAAGACAAGAGTGGAACAGGTTATTCTCTCAGGAATTTTGCCAGTAATGGGAGGAAGGGGGGCAAGATACAGAAACTGTAAGAGGATGGCGATCAACGCACTAGTTGAGCTGATGTGTGAGGAAGAGGGCGTGGGATTCATAGATTTATGGGGGTACTTTGTTGGGAGAGAAGATATGTACATGAGAGATGGCCTCCATCTAAGTGGAAAGGGGGCAGCAGTATTCCCAGAGAATCTGCTGCGATCTGTTGACAGTGGGACAGGTTGCATCTATTTAAACTAAATTCGCAGGGGGGACTCGCAGAGAAGCCTGAAACTGGAGGCACAGATAAAGGCAGCAAAAATAATTCAGCAAAGAACAGTCTGGAAAACTGTTCTGAAGCTGGGTATAAATGTGTTTGTTTAAATGCAAGGAGTATAGTAAACAAAAGAAATGAACTAAACATTATGGTAGAAGATATTGACCCTCACATAATAGGTATAACCGAATCATGGGCAACCACCGATATATCAGATGCCGAATTGGGACTGACAGGATATGTAATGTTTAGGAAAGATAGAATAGGAAGAAGGGGAGGTGGAGTTATTTTATATATTAAAGAATCTATCCAGGCTTATGAAATAAAATTAGACAGAGAAGCAGATTGCGAAGAAGCTGTTTGGTGTAACATAGTTACAGGAAACTCAACGTTAACGGTTGGATTAGTTTATCGAAGTCCAAACATAAGCATAGAAGAGAATGAAAAAATAGAAAACGCTATAAGGGAAGTGAGCAAACGGGACTGTGTTATTATGGGGGATTTTAACCATGGGCATATAAAATGGAAATCTCTACAGAGTATGGGTAGTGAGGACCACAAGTTTTTAGTTTTAGTACAAGATAGTTTCCTTTCTCAACATGTGCTAGAACCAACCAGGGGAGAGAATGTGTTAGACTTAGTTTTGTCCTCACAGAATGAATTAGTTGACAATGTTAAATTATGTGAGCCTCTGGGAAGTAGTGATCACAACCAGATACATTTTACCATTAAAGTAAAATCAGAAAGAAATAATAAAAAGCAGTTGAGGAGAAATTTCCACAAAGGAAGATATAAGGAAATGAGGAAATATTTAGCAAAGATAGACTGGAATAATACACTGAAGAATAAGACAGCAACAGAATGCTGGAATATCTTAAAGAATGAAATAGAGTGCATCGTAGATAAATTTGTTCCCTTCAAAAAACAAGGGAAACGGACCAGAAAGAAATACTTATCGAAAGAAGCCATTAGAAAAATTAAGTATAAACAAATGATGTGGAAGTCATATAGACGTACTGGCAATGACGAAGACTACAACATTTATAAAGAAGCACTAAACCAAGCTACAGCTGAAATTAGAAATTCAAAGAGAAGCTATGAACATAAATTAGCTTGTAATATAAAACATGACAACAAGAGTTTTTATGCGTATGTTCGAAGCAAACAGAAAGTTCAGGATAAGGTCGGCCCTCTAGAAGATAGTGCTGGAAATATAATATCAGAAGGATTCTTAATGGCTGAAGACCTAAATGAGTATTTTAGTTCAGTGTTTACCAGAGAAGACACTAGTTCACTGCCAGTACCAGAGGCTAAGTTCAAGGGGGCAGAATCAGACTATTTAAGACAGTTAATTGTAACCCCAGAAATGGTAGCTAAGAAAATTAGGGCTATGAAGGAAAATAAATCACCTGGAGTGGATGGTATTCCACCCAAACTACTAGTGGAAATTGTAGAACAAATTAGCATACCGCTTGCAACAGTTTTCAACTTGTCATTAGAAGAGGGAGTGGTTCCTTTAGAATGGAAAGAAGCAAACATTATACCGTTATTTAAAAAGGTTCGAGAAACAAGTCAAATAATTATAGACCAGTTAGTTTAACATCGGTGATTTGTAAATTATTAGATAGACTAATTAAAGATCACATGGTGGATTTTCTTGTTAAACATAACTTGATAAACCCATCTCAACATGGGTTTCTAAAAGCGAGGTCATGCTTAACAAATATGTTATGTTTTTTGGAAGATATCACTAAGTGGGTAGATGATGGATCACCAGTAGATATCATCTACTTAGATTTTCAAAAAGCTTTCGACAAAGTGCCACATCAGAGATTACTGCTTAAACTAAAAGCCCATGGCATAGGAAATGGTATAATTAACTGGATAGAAAAATGGCTGATTGACAGAAGACAACGGGTAGTTGTTGATGGGGAGGCTTCAAACTGGAAATCAATTTTGAGTGGGGTTCCACAGGGATCAGTACTGGGACCTATATTATTCTTAATATATATAAACGATTTGGACGATGATATAGCTAGCAAGGTGTTGAAATTTGCAGATGATACAAAAGTGTTTAGAAGGATTGAAAGTGATGGTGATATACAGCATTTACAAGATGATCTTGACAGGTTGATCAAATGGTCTGAAAAGTGGCAAATGTTGTTTAATTTTGGGAAATGTAAATGCCTCCATACAGGATATGGGAACGAATATGTAGAATATACAATGGGGGGAACTGTACTAAGTACTACTGTAAAAGAAAAGACTTAGGGCTGACAATTAGTGCTGACATGAAGGTTTCAGAGCAGTGTGGAATTGCAGCTTCAAAAGGAAATCAAATCCTTGGATTGATTAGGCGAAATATAGCATATAAAGAAAAAGAACTAATAATACCACTGTACAAAACAATAGTTAGGCCTCATTTAGAATATTGTATACAAGCGTGGAGGCCATACCGCAAGAAGGACATAGATATGCTAGAAAGAGTACAGAGGAGAGCGACTAAAATGATACCAAAACTGAGGGATCTTAGTTATGAAAAACGCCTAAAAGAATGTGGTTTAACAACACTAGAGACCAGGAGATTGAGAGGAGATCAGATAGAAGTGTTTAAAATATTGAATGGTTATGAAAATATTGATAGAAATATGTTTTTTTCAGTTAAAAAAGATAGAAAGACTAGAGGACATGAAGTTACATTATTAAAGGAGCAGTGTAGATTAGACGTGAGAAAGTTCTTATTTTCACAAAGGACTGTGAATGAATGGAACAGATTATCTGATGATTGTGTGGGTGCTAGTAGTGTGAATATGTTTAAAAATAAAATCGACACATACCTCAGAAGGGCTGGATATATGTAGATAAAAAGGTTGGACTCTAGATAAGCCAAAGGGCTTCCTTGTCCACCTGCCATCTAGAGTTAATTCTCTGGATGGCAATCTTGTTAAATCTTGTTAAATCTTGTTAACGTACATATCGTCGATATAATGTAAATTCTGCCTTAACTCATCTGCTAAGTAAAATCAAGACACTGGATTTGGCCGTACTACATTCCCGCTTCCTCCAGAGCCTCTACGTTTGAAATGAAAAAAGTCTGCCGGTAATTTTAAGAGAAACGAAGTATGGGCAAACAGTCCCATATTAAAGTTGTAATTTAGATTCTAATGAAATGCCAGAGACATCTTCGACCATCCCTGTGGAGAGTTTCGCCGCCCCCTCTCCTCTCTCTTCTCCAATCAACCTCCCTTTTAAAACCCTACTTTATTTCCCGGTAAACATTCTTCACGCATGCGTGTTTATGCATCCGTAGACCACTGCACATGCGTACTTCACTTATTAAGGCTTCCGTCTCTGCAAGGACGTCAATATAACCTAACCACGTTCTGCCTGTCAATCCGGCAAGATGAGCGTTTTCTTTCAATCTACAGAATGTGAATTATAGTGTATCCTCTATTGAATTTCTTTGTTCCACACTGCGACTTCCACAAAGCAAAATAAATGATAATCGATCCCTGGTAGAGAGTACCGGCTGAATTAATGGTACACACCTGCATGATGCAACCGTCCTGCATACCTTGCGTATACAATTCTGGATTAATGTTGCCCCGCCCCTGATTTATGTTACCGGGGCGCCGAGCGGTGTCAATACTGTTCTTATACAATTTACACATTTCTAATTATCCAGTGTATTCCGAATCTCGGCTGCGTCCACTCTGTCTAGAACTGGCTAACTTACTTCTAACGATTCTGTTTACACACTGCGTATTGTCCAGCTAATTTATATGATGCAGGTGGTTTCTTACATACGCCCACCACCAAGAGTTGAAAACTATAGTAGTAATAGCGGTCCTTCAGCGCGCACCGAATGATTATGATGAGAGGAAAGAGGAATGTGACATCATAACTAGTTCAAGGTCAAGTACCCGGATGTAGGTCAAGATAAACGGTCAATATCAAGTACCCGGATGTAGGTCAAGATCAAAGGTCAAGTATCCGGATGTAGGTCAAGTGGTGCCCCCTGGCGGATGGGCTGTGAACTAAAACAGCACACCCTGGCGGATTTTTTTCGGGACCAAGACGATACAAGTAGCGCCGGCAGCGGATTTTTTCGGAAGTAAAATAATACAAGTAGCCCCCCTAGCGGATTTTTTCGGGACTAGCGGATGTGTTGCGAACTACAAACAACAGTGGTGCCACCTTACGGACAAGGTTTGGACTACATGTGGGTGAACTGCCTAATTTGGTGCATCTTATTTATGAAAATTGGCGCCCCTTGGTGGAAAGGTTACGAACTGAAAGAGAAGTACAAATAACTCCCCCTAGCGGATTTCAGAGAACCAAATATCGATACTGATTATGTTCGTGCCTCTTGATTCTTTTTCTCTTTTTACTATAAAAATAGGTTAAATACGTCATTAAATAGGTCAGTGACGTCGTTAAATAGGCCATTGAGCATGCGCAATTGTGTCTTTTCTTATGTCCGATAGGTTGTCGACCATTTGTTTAGGTGTAGGCCTCTCCTATCCTATACATTTACACACTTTAACGTAGGTCCAAACCTGACGAATAGATAGAGAGAACTAATAAAATAAGTCAAATTATGGCATATCTGATCACCATACAGATCTACGACCTTCCCCTCACCCTGTTTGTATATTTCTGCCTATCAGTGTCTGTTATTACTTGCATATTGCATACCTATGTATGTTGTTATTGGGAGACGTGAAGTGATTCCTGAACATGTAACATTCTTTGAGACATCTTTATTATCAAAATCAAGGTCTCGCAATACTTTAACATTCATCAGTGCTATAGTTTTTAAACAACGCTACAGTTTTACATAGGACATTTGCACTTACCACAGTTGATTACCCGGATGCAAGCTGGTATGAACTTGTATTCCCAAAACTCCCCCTGACGGATAGATCATGAACTACAAACATCATCCCTGACGGATATCAGTGAACCAAATATCGATACTGCTTAAGTTCGTGTCTTGTTTTTTGTCAAGTGCTTACTCCTGGTGGATACATCATCATCATCAACTGAAAGCACCCCTGTTAGATAAGCGGTGAACTAAATAACTACTCTTCGGTCCATGCTTTTGTACTTTCTACTCTGAGGTCCGTGCTTTTGAATTTTCTATTCTACAATTCGTGATATTTCGGCACGCCCACGTGACTTTTCGGCACATTTACTAAATATATAAGCGCGGTGTTTTGCCAATCGGACCGTCATTCGTATCTCGACGACAGCACGGCTAACATCATCATGTTGAAAACACCCTACTACCGACCTCGCAATGCGGCAGACTCGAGCGACGAGGACGAGCCGACGAGCCAACCCATCATGCCTGTGATCAACCGCCCTGCCGTGCCGTCGGAACCAGACGTCGTGGACATCTCGGCTCTAGAAGCAACGGTTAGCACCGACGCCGTTATCAAGATCAGAGATCTCCTCATAGTCAAAGTACGCCAGCACACTCCCTTCTACATCGGGTGCAGATACTGCAAGAAGCGCATGATTGTCGACGATAGGGGACATTTGCAATGCGAACGACACGGTTACGTTGCCTCTGACATACATTTCGTGGTGCGCATGTGCTTTGTCGAGACAGCGACGGGTCGATCTATATGGCTGACTTTGTTCGACCAGTGTATGGCTGTTCTCATAGACGTGAATGCCGAGACGTTTGCTGGTATGGACGAAACGATGCAGACTTACAAACTGAACTCGCTGACGGGAACTCGTGTGTCTCTCACCATAAAGAAAGACTCGACGAGATACTTACACAAACTTCAACGTCACTCGCGTTGAGGTGATACGCTAGGCTCCGTACCCTGTTTCAGCCTCTCTCTGCTGCCATTCCTGCCGATGTGACAACTTCCGCCGACACGGCTGATGTGACAACTTCCGCTCCTAACGATGTCACAATTTCTACTCACGCAACCAATGTTTCAACTGCCGCTCCTGTCGCCACCGGTCCGAACTTTACGCTTGAGTTTCCTGCGATCGAAATGAAGAAGACGATTGCACGTCACATAGCGTGTGCCGTCGTTGAACTCTCGAGACGACAGTGTCTCGCTTCCGATTGTATGTTACCCGATGACATTCTAATTTACATGCACTTTGACGAAGCTGTGGAGGCTATTAATTCAACTGCAGTGATGAAAGACTGGTTGAGTGTTTTGATAGACGCATGTTTGAAGTTATCCGACCTGACGTCCGATCACTTGTGTACTATCGGGAGTTGGTTGCAAGAACCGTTTTCAGAGGAGTGGCGAAACAAATTAAAGCAAATTGTTCTGGCAGTAATGGAGGATGATCTGTAAATCTGTCTTGTGGTTTTATGAGACCTCTGGTGACATTAATTCAACTGCAGTGAATGGAGCGTGCCCTGTAAATACGTTTGTGTTGTTCACGAATAAAATGTTTAAACCTTATATTGTGTCATTTTTCGAAGTATAAGTAGTATAAGTACCGTGCATCTTAGTCTCTTTCATCATTTGCGTAAAGTATGGACACGAGGTTAGTTCATCCTTTTACTTGTATCGTTGCTGGGCCGACTGGCTGTGGTAAAACGACGTTTGTTGTCTCTTTACTACGTCATTCTGCCAAACTCGTAAAATCACCGCCCGAAAAGATCACCTGGTGTTACGGTGAATGGCAGGCGTTGTATTTCACGCTCTCTACGATACATCCGAACATAGAATTTGTCGAAGGTCTTCCCGATGTGTCGTCTTTCGATCCTAAAACGAGAAATTTGGTAGTTATCGACGACCTCATGTCGGAAACGGACGAGAGGGTCACCAAACTGTTTACGAAGAAGAATCATCATTGCAACACGTCCGTAATATATTTAGTACAAAATGTATTTCCCAAAGGGAAAGAGAGTCGCACTATAAGTATAAATGCACAGTACATGGTACTCTACAAGAACCCTCGCGACAATACACAAGTAGTCAACTTGGCCAAACAGATGTATCCGGGTAGAATAAAGTACATGCAAGAAGCTTTCAGAGACGCGACGTCCGTACCACAGGGGTATTTGTTCGTCGACCTCAAACAGGCCACACCGGAACACTTGCGCCTGCGTACTAATATCGTTAAGGAACCAAACAAATTTCAGTATGCCTACCTTCCGAAGATTATAAATAGAAACACGCCGTGACACTCGTCATGTCGGCGCGAGTGAAGAGAAAAGCGTTGTGCCTTTGTCTCCTCGCTAAAGCGGATCCTGCTTTAACCAGAGCCATCATCGACAAGGGAAAACCCGATCTGGTACACAGTCTGTGCGAGTGTGCACAGAACATATTAAAAGGGAACGTACCACTAAAGAAAGGTCACAAGACTAAACTGCGTCGGTAGAAGAAGGACCTCAGAACCTTGGTCATCAGGAAAACCGGTCTTCATAAGAAAAAACGTCTTCTACAGAAAGGTGGTTTCCTTGCGGCCCTACTAGCTCCCTTGGCTACGTCCCTTCTAGCCCCGTTGGTGACGACGTTGTTGCAGTCGTAACTACACGATTATGGAGCACACAAAGAAGATGGCGCTGGTCGATCCACGTATTTTGGATAACGTTCAACTGCAACCTCCTTCGACTAATCCTTTAGGGAGCGTTTTGCGGCGACTCGATGCCGAAATGCGTTACGTAATAGAACAAAGCGATATGGACGAGAGGGAAAAGGTCGTGTTGTATAATCAGGTGTTGAGTCGATACAACGATCTTTCCGACAAGCGTATGCAGGAACCGCTGCGTGTAGCCATCTATAAATTTCCCAGCAAAGTCGAAAACAAAGTACAACCTGCTAACGAAAAGGAAGTCGTCGAAAAGGAGAGCATCGAAAACGAAATCATCGACAGCGTGCCGAAAGCTATGAAACAGAAAGCACGACGACTCATCAATAAAATGAAAGGTGCCGTAAGTTGGAACGATCGCGGCGAAATGATGTACAGAAACAAGGCGGTTCCCGGAAGTAATATCGTGGATCTCGTGAATGACGCGTTGAGAAAGCGGAAGTCGTTTGAACCGGTGGGATGGGAAACCTTCGCTCGTGGTCTCAAGGACAACACGCCCATGGATTTAGTGGGTAATCCCAATCGTTGGACTTACATGCAGACAGCGTCAGAGGACGACGATATATCAAAGGAAAAATGCAGTCCGTTTGACAGGGCTCGTCATCGGCATCGAAGACGTCCGGTGTCGCCACGGCGCGCAGCTCATTCGGCCACACCATTGCAACACTTGCGTTGGGAACCGTATTATTAGTCTTGCACGACACGACACCAGCATTATTACGACATGTCTCCTCGCGTAGGTAAGAAGACGAAGCGTTCACACGATGCATTGAAAAGTATTTACTACGACACGAAACTAACCGGAAGTTACGGAGGCGTTGATGCCCTGCGTCGTGCTTCACGTGCTTCACATGCTTCATGTGCATCGTCGAAAGAGGTGAAACGGTGGTTGTCGGAACAAGACACTTACACAATACACAAACCAGTGACATATCGTTTCAGGCGTAGACGTGTCGTAGTGGGTGGTATAAATCAACAATGGCAGGCCGATCTGGTAGACCTGTCACGTTTGAAAAGGTACAACGACGGTCACACTTTCATTTTGACTGTGATAGACGTGTTCTCCAAGAAAGCGTGATCTGTTCCATTGAAGAACAAATCGGGGCCGTCCCTCATGACGGCGTTTCGTCGGTTGTTAAAGGACAATGATGGCCCACTGTCATTGCAGACGGATAAAGGAAAAGAGTTTCTGAATAGGCAACTGCAAGAGTTTCTGAAAGAGAAAGGTATCCACCATTTTACGACACACAACGAAGAGACCAAGGCGTGTATCGTGCAACGTTTCAATCGTACCCTGAAGACCCGTATGTGGAGATATTTCACGAAAAACCAGACGTTAAAGTACCTGGATGTATTACACCACCTAGTCGATTCGTACAACGACAGTTATCATAGAAGTATTAGAATGGTGCCGTCTGAAGTGAAGGTGATCAATCAAGAAGAGATTTGGCAAAGGTTGTACGGAAATGAAGGACACGGAAAAGTCAAACCGGTTTTAAAAGTGGGCGATCACGTGCTTATCAGCAAAGTCAAGAGACAATTCAAAAAAGGTTACTTACCCAACTGGAGTGACGAGATATTTACCGTCAAAACAGTTCATCGTTCCGATCCGCCTGTTTATCGTTTGATCGATGATCAAGATTCGCCGATAGAGGGAACATTTTACGAACAAGAACTACAGAAAGTGGTTGTGGCCGAGGATAAACTCTATCGTATCGAGAAAATGTTGCAGCAGTGCAAGCGAGGAAAAAAGACGCAGGTCCTGATCAAGTGGGTAGGGTATCCCGACTCGTTTAACAGCTGGTTGGATAAAGCGTCGCTCGTCGCGTATAAAGGTTAGTACACACCGATCGAGCCGTCATTCGTGTCATGGAAGATACGACGAACGTTCGATTCGAAAACACAGAGCTCGAAGATACAGGAAATAACAGCAAACGTTGGGTGTTTTTTGGAAATACGTGCCCGAAATCGGAAATCGTCTTCTGCCAAATCGTCATACTCTACACCGTTATATTGGTCAGTATCTACAACCTGACTAAAGTAGACGGAAACTCTAATCTGTGGACGGCTTTGTTGTGCAGTTGCCTGGGATACCTGTTACCTAATCCGTCTATGAAACGCGGTGAACATGTCGTCTGATTTTTACCTGACATTGCCCAGCAACGCGTCTATGGGGTTAAATCCCGACAACACGTTGACCGACTATGTCACGGCTTTAACGCAACGCATCAGTTTAGTCGGTCAGTGGGAGTGCGGACTGGTGGAAATTCAATACCCGCACAGTTGGTACAACGTTCGTGAGGCAGATAACAGGTTTCACCTCAATGAACTGGAGCACACGGGACTCTACTACACTGCCAAAATCGAGCATGGATATTATTACAGTCCGGTCATACTGACATACAACATCAACAAAGCTCTGGCGAGGATGTCAAAGGATGGAATGAAGGCAAAATTTAGCTACAGCGACATCTCTCAGCGGGTGACCTTGCACATGACACCCCTCACTGTGTTCAACATACCTTTCCAGAACGCCATGCAGACCATACTAGGTTTTCACTCGTCCATCGTCACCAGTCGCAAAGCAGCGGACACATGCGAGTACAAGCTAGGTGAAAAAGACATAGATCTCAAGCTGACGTCCATCGTGTATGATACGCGAAATAACGACGAGTACACCTTCCACAAAGAAGCCGATTCCGTTGTAGACATGGCGCAGGGATTTTACTCGCTGTACGTCTACACCGACGTTGTTGAATCACGTGTGGTCGGAAACAGTGTCGTCCCTCTGTTGAGGATTGTACCGATAGAAGGAAAACAAGGAGACGTGGTGTCAAAAAGTTTCGACAATGTACAATACGTTCCCGTCTTGCACAAAGAATTTACGACCATCGAGATCGATATAAGAGACGACACGGGACGTCGCGTACCATTCGAGCGAGGTAGAGTGACGGCAACACTTCACTTTCGACGACGCAAACCATCATTTTTTTAAACATGAGTCGTAATCATTCCTACGAAGACTACTACGTCAGACAAGACGGCGACGGATTGCTCGTGTTTGTTGGGGCAAGAGTGCAACGAGGTCACGGTCTAGGTAGTTTGTTCGGTGGCCTCATTAGAAGTGCTATGCCACTCATAAAAAGAGGCGCACTCGCTTTGGGAAAAGGAGCGTTAAAGACAGGTTTGGGTGTGGCCGGCGACGTGTTGTCTGGACAGAGCATTAAAGAATCTGCAAAGAGGCGTGTGAAAGAAACAGGAAAGCAGTACAGGTGGGTCACATCAAAGCGCTACAAAAGGGAACAGCCAAGTATCCGTTGCGAAGAGTCGACTGCAAGGTATTTTCCATACCGCGAGGTGCCATGTCGCACACTCACGAAAACGTTTATTTGGGTGTCTTACCCAAGAGAATAGTCTTGTGTTGTGTAGACAACGACGCTTACAATGGAACATTCGCCAAGAATCCGTTCCACGTAAAGCACAACAACTTGAACTTTCTTGAATTGTATGTCGACGGGCAACAGGTTCCGGCAAAACCACTCCAGCCTAATTTCAACGATGGTGCCTACGTGAGGAATTACAGTAATCTATTTGCTGGAACGGGAAAGATGTTTCAAGACGAGGGAAACAACTTCAGTCGGGACGAGTTTGGCAAAGGATACACCCTGTTTGCGTTTGACATCACACCAGATTGTTGTGACGGTCCCCATTTCAATTTGGTACATAAAGGCAACCTACGAGTCGAGATGCACTTTAAACAACCTCTCGACCAAACGATCAACGTCGTCGTCTATGGAGAATTCGAGACGGTTTTGGAGATTGACCGCAACAGAAACGTCGTCTACGATTACTGATGGATACGTCACAGATAGAAAGACTCCTTGCGGCGGATGCTTACACTAGGACCGTTGTTCGAGGCGTTTTACCTAAAGACGGGTTACCCACTACTCCTATGACGACCTATCCGGCAGCTTTCGTGTGCAACACTCATTGGATCTGCATGTTTATTGCAAAAGACGGACGTGGAGAATACTTCGACTCCTACGGTTTGCCACCTCGACACGTCGAATTCGTGGATTTTCTACAGAGCAACTGCGTGACTTGGACATTCAACAAGAGAACGCTTCAGAGCCCGCTGTCTAACGTGTGTGGACAATACTGTGTCGTGTACTTGCTGCACCGAAGTCGAGGCGTACCCACGAAGACGTTTATGAACACTTTCGGGAACGATTTAGTGAATAATGACTGTCGTGTTTTCGATTTTGTTAAGAGTGCCATGTAATGTTTGCATGTAACGTTGGCATGCACGTTCTTGTATTACCTTAATTAAGCAATAAAATGTGCGTTTGTGAATTTTTTTATTCAGACACCCAATATTTCCCTATCCTTTAACATGAAAAAAAGATAAAATGTTAGAAAAGCGACGAAGGGAGGGCGTGAGTGAGTGAGGGCTTGTGTGATTGAATGAGTGGGTGAGTGAGTGAATGCGTGAGAGTTTGTGTGAGTGAATGCGTGAGGGCTTGTGAGTGAGTGAGGGCTTGTGTGAGTGAGTGAGTGAATGAGTGAGGGTTTGTGTGAGTGAGTGAGTGAGTGAGTGAGTGAGTGAGGGCTTGTGAGTGAGTGAGTGAGTGAGTGAGTGAGTGAATGCGTGAGGGCTTGTGAGTGAGTGAGTGAGTGAGTGAGGGCTTGTGTGACTGAGTGAATGCGTGAGGGCTTGTGTGAGTGAGGGCTTGAGGGCTTGTGAATGCGTGAGGGCTTGTGTGAGTGAGTGAGTGAATGCGTGAGGGTTTAAGACAATGAGTAAGGTTCCCAACGTATGCATTGCATTACACTATGAAAAAGACACAAGATGAGGTTTGCACAGTTTATTTGTGAACAACACAATCGTATTTACATGTCACACTCCATAACTACAAGAACCAGAGACTAGACATTGACACAGAGTCTTGCAATGAAGTGTCGACATTACACAACGCAGTGTCTACAAGTAATTAGCGCGGACACTGCACAATAGTTTTCCGAGTGTTTCGTCCATTTTTGTAGCCACGACCAAGTCCCCAAAAGCCCTCTTTCGATGATACACGCTCCACCAGTTCAGCATTTCCGGTTGCCAACAATACGGCTCGCAAATCCTTTGACGCCTTGAACTTTGCGACGAGCAAATGTCGCATCCAGTGAACACGGACATCGTTCCAACCAGATCTCGTCTCTCCAATCTGTTTGCTTTTTCATTTTGCCAAGTGCGCATGCTTTGCAGCTTTGATGCGCTCTGCGCATTCGACGTCGCCGTGATACAATGCCTTCCTGTATTGATAGGCATGCTCGACCGAATTAAAGACCCGACCGAATGCTTCGACCCTGCATGGGTAAAGGTTTGACAAGGGTGAGTCGGCCCCTGAAAATTCAACTCGTTTCGGTTTCACAGCAACCTCCGGTTCGGGTTGAGGTCCCGGTGCGCAGAAGCTTGATGGAACGACTGGTCGGTTGACATCCGGTGACTGTGGTCGGCTGACAGATGCTTCGAACGGTCGGCAACACGTTTCGTCTACGTCGCTGTCGCTGAAGGCCGCAGGAGTGTGGTAGTTCGGTGTTTTCAACATGATGTTGACCATGGTGTCGTCGTGATACGAATGACGGTCCGATTGGCAAAAACCGCGCTTATATAGTTAGTGAATGTGCGAAAAAGTCACGTGGGCGTGCCGAAATATCACGAATTGTAGAATAGAAAATTCAAAAGCACGGACCTCAGAGTAGAAAGTACAAAAGCGCGGACTGCAGAGTAGTTATTTAGTTCACCACTTATCTAAGAGGGGTGCTTTCAGTTGATGATGATGTATCCACCAGGGGTAAGCTCTTGACAAAAACAAGAGGCACGAACTTAAGCACTATCGATATTTGGTTCACTGATATCCGTCAGGGATGATGTTTGTAGTTCATGATCTATCCATCAGAGGGAGTTTTGGGAATACAAGTTCATACTAGCTTGCATCCGGGTAATCAACTGTGGTAAGTGCAAATGTCCTATGTAACACTGTAGCATTGTTTAAAAACTATAGCACTGATGAATGTTAAAGTATTGCGAGACCTCGATTTTGTTGATAAAGACGTCTCAAAGAATGTTACATGTTCAATCAATCAGCCATTAATAACATACATGGGTACGTAAAAATTGACAAACACCTATTTGTTAATACAGGAAGCAGTCGACGTATGCAAGTAATAAGAGACATCAATAGGCAAAAATTTACAAACAGGGTGAGGGGAAGGTCGTAGATCTGTATGGTGAACTAATTTTATTAGTTCTCTCTATCTATTCGTCAGGTTTGGACCTATGTTAAATTTGTAAATGTATAGGCTAGGAGAGGCCTACACCTAAACAAATGGTCGACATCCTATGGGACATAAGAAAAGACACCATTGCGCATGCGCAATGGCCTATTTAACGACGTCACTGACCTATTTAATGACGTCTTTAACCTATTTTTATAGTAAAAAGAGAAAAAGAATCAAGAGACACGAACTTAAGCAGTATCGATATTTGGTTCACTGAAATCCGCTAGGGGGAGTTATTTGTACTTCTCTTGCAGTTCGTAACCTTTCCACCAAGGGCCGCCAATTTTCATAAATAAGACGCACCAAATTAGGCAGTACTCCCACATTTAGTCCAAACGTTGTCCGTAAGGTGGCACCACTGTTGTTTGTAGTTCGCAACATATCCGCCAATGGGAAAATAGCCCCGAAAAATCTACTAGGGGGCGCTACTTGTACTATTTTAGTTCCGAAAAAAATCAGTTAGGGGCGTTACGTGTACCATTTTAGTTAATAAAAATCCGCCAGGGGCGCTATTTTAGTTCGCAACCCATCCGCCAGGGCGCTACTTGATCTACATCCGGGTATTTGACGTTGACCTACATCTGGGTATTTGACCTTGACCAACATCCTGATGCTTGACCTTGACCTACATCCGGGTACTTGACCTTGACCTAGTTATGACGTCACATTCCTCTCATCATAATCATTCGGTGCGCGCTGAAGGACCGCTATTACTACTAACTATGTCTTCAACTAAATACTACATTAAAATAAACCACTGTATCAAACAATACTGAATCTCTCTTTGCAGAGATTCTTACAGAAACTAGATAATCTTGAATCTCTATTTGCAGAGATTCTTACAGAAGCTAGGAAGTAATAAGCACATCGTAATCAAGCATCTATAACAGACTGTTGACAATCAACAGACTAATCTTGAATCTCTCTTTGCAGAGATTCTTACCGTAGCTTAGCAAATAAGATACACAACGTAAGCCTGCATTCATAACAGAATGCTGACAATTAAAGAAGAACACAATCTTGAATCTCTCTTTGCAGAGATTCTTACAGTATGTAGCACGTAATATACACATTGTAATCATGCACTTATAACAAAATGTTGACGAGTCGTCAAATGCTGAATCTCTCTTTGCAGAGATTCTTACAGTATCTAGCACGTACGATACACATTGTAATCATGCACTTATAGCAAAATGCTGATGAGTCGTCAAATGCTGAATCTCTCTTTGCAGAGATTCTTACAAAAGCTAATAGTGAATTAAATGAATAAATCATTATATAGCACGTCGCAAGGTAAATATATATATATATATCTGCGGGTTTTCTGTGGAGAAATCACTTGTCAAGAAACTAAATCTATAAAAATACAATAACCAATGCTTATATTACCACTTGTAAGGTCGCTATATAGAAGTACCTTACGGCATAATAGTGCAGTTTCGCGATCCCTTGCGGATAGCGAGAACTGGGTACGATTACCGAGTTAGAACACATCGCTATGTGTGTCTGTCGCATACGAGGACACCTAGTCAAGTCGTATTGCTTACAAGAGGACACTTAGTCACTTCTTAATTCTGACAAGGGGACACTTAGTCACATCATGTCGTATATTTCACAAGAGGACACTTAGTCACTTCTTACTAATGGGACACCTAATCACGTCATGTCAGTGTCATGTTAAAGAACGTTTCTTTAACGCAGGCTCAATCACGACAAGAGTTTCTTGCGGCTTATTCACTGCCGTGTAATCAATCTTGCGTGTTGAGTACGTGTCTTATGCGGGGTGCCGTATAAATGTGATTATACATATATCTTTTATGCGGAATTATACTAAGCCTTATATTTCATGATTACATGAGTTTGATGCGGTCCTTTGCAATTAAGGACCGATGGCAGTAGGATGATGTCCTCACGGAAAGGTTGTCGATGACCTTTTCATGGATTGCCAGGTCCATGGAGTACCGTAATTTGTAAGGAACGGGAAATTATGAGTGCATGTATGAGTTACATGAGGTCCTTCGCAATTAAGGACCAATGGCAGTAGGATGACGTCCTCACGGAAAGGTTGTCGATGACCTTTTTATGGTTTGCCAGGTCCATGGAGTACTGAAGTTTGTAAGGAACGGGAACAAATAATAAAAGCGGATCGCGAAGATATGTGGGTTTTAAGATGTATTCACTTAGAACGCTGTAGTTTGAGGTATTTACCTGCATGTGGAGCAGTTGCATCGTCTGGTTGCCAAGCCGTTGGCAAGGAAACCGTAGCTGTCGTGGTCATATAAGACGAACTCCACTCCAGGGTCCTGTTCAGAAATACCGGGGTCCTCCACCGCGTCTTGGCTAGAGGGCGGGCCGCGGGCGCTCCCGGGTAACCTCAATTTATTTCGATACAACCAAATTATAATGTAAATCAACACGGCCGTCAGTGCTATCTCAATGAGAGCTACGGTCCACGAAACGTGACCGGAATAAGAACCCCATGCAATGAAGTCATTACCATTAGATGATAACGCGTCTAATTGTATGTCGTGAATTTCACCTAATGCTTTCCATACCGGGCTGGCTAATTGTTTCATTATTATGTTATGAGGGATGAGTTTAAGAAGAGCCATGGAGGGTACTGTTATTACAGAAAAATCTACCATTACCGTCGAACCAAACTGAGCTATGCTGGAGATTGTCCTTCCCTTTGCTGTAATGTGACAACCTTTGTTCAAACGCAAAGCAGAAGCACCGTTGATCGGGCGGATGCGTCGCTCCGGATCGCCAGAACAAAACAAGGAAACTGTCTCACCGACAGATAGAATAATAAAGGTGCCGGGGATTAGTTCAATAATTTGTGTTTCGTCGTTGAGAGCTTTAGTGATTGTCACCCGACAAGTCTTACGTAGATCTGGCTCGCCTGTCAGTATACCTCGTGGGCATTTAAAACGAGTTCTATCGTAAACTGCCCCAGCTCTACAAATCATAGGACGACTACCCTGACAAGCGGTGGGTTTGAACATGCCACCCGTTAGTGTATGTATTGCGATATCTGCGGTTATTTGGATTTGTGCAACAAATTTTCCCGAATTATGTAGGATTGGCCATGTTGAGATATGATAGCGGTTGTAAGGAATGTAATCTGTCAAAGGAAGTTTGACACGGAACAACAATTCATGTTCTGTACGTAGTATTGACGACACCCGCATATTAGCATAGTACCATTGCAAATCCGGCGCATAAAAACCGGATGATTTAGCGGACGTTAATATATGCGTTAGTTCACGTTTGCTCAAGAGTTCTTCCGTTAGGAACCCTAATTCTAGTGATGCTTTCTGTCTATGGAACCTGGCAATTTGCCGTAACCAATTATCATGAGCAGCTTCCACAGCATTTAATACTTGTTCTACTCGTAATTTGGCATTTACAAGTTGTAACAACTTGTTCCGCTGTTGCCAAAGATTTGCCATGTGACGGACCTCGTGTGCTACCGTTTCAACGTACTTCTGCAAAGAATTAATATGTTTACGATTCTGCACTACCTCATCGTGAGTATGATTTACAACAGACAACATTTGACTTACTGCATGAACCACACGTCTGTCCTTTGTCTGTAACAGTTCGATTTGTCGTCGGCATTCAATTACGTCGTCGTCAGTCGCAGTTCCAAATAGTGATTTACTCAAAGCACCGACAATGTTCAATACTCCTCGCCTGGTCCGGTGCACAACAGATTCGTCGAGGAATATTGTATTCTCAATGTCGGTAATTCGAATATTCCACGCGTCGGTCGTCGCATTGTCCATATTGTGGAAATAATTCTTGTTCGAAATGACAGTCCGAAATCGGTCGAGTTTGGCACGTAGTCCGGGTATTTCAGTCGGTGTAGCTATAGTGATCAGTACTACCCAAGTCGCTACATGATTGCGTGTCGGTTCACCACCGGTAACTAGTATACCATCCGGTAGTAAATGTGGTTCATTCAGTGGTATGTTCGTTGTGTTGTAATAATTTGCTCTCACTAAGATTACGCTCGTGTAAAGCAGTAAACAAATTCTATATGGTCCCATCGTGCACGTTTCTGATACGTGTCCGTGGGTGCCCTTGCGTGTCGTTTTCTGAAGTGCGAAACGATTGGGTCGATTTCAATGTCACTGTCCGTTCGGGACTCTAAGTCTGTCGTTTCTAAAGCTCGCTCAGTTAACCGCCTGTGACGTGTCGAGCGTCGGGTCGGTAATTGGCGCGTGTCGGCACCGTCTGTCTGTCTATCAACCGTCTGTGTCACTGTCTGTTGCGTGGGGGCGTGGTTACTGTGTCGCCCTCATCACGTGAGTGACTAGTGGTACATCGCCGCCTTTTGTGGGCGGTCCGCTGCTTTACATTTTCCGATTGGCCTGATGGGCGTGACGGAGTAGTAAACCTATCACTGTCATTAGTGACGCCTGGTGTAATTTGATGCTCAATTTGAGGCCGTGTCCGCACAGGCCTGTGTTTGCGGCGAGGCCTGGGATTACAAGAATCCCAAGTCTGTGCCGGATCGACAAGTCTACACTTTTCGATATTCAACACTTTCACTTTACCTGTTTGTTGGTGATATAGATACACTACAGGACCATTAACGCGAGTCACGATGAACATGGGATCCCAATTAGATGTGAATGTCAACTTCTCCTCCGCCTTAATTACCACATGATCACCTAGGGAGATTTGTTTACTATTTGCCTTAGCTTGGAGTCATTGTCGATTATACTCGCGACATTCTTCTGTCATAGCTTTAGCTATCTGAAGTGCTGCTGCCAAATCATCTAGCCTATTTCCAAACTCGTGGGGATTTTTAGCACTGAGTGTTTTCCCTAACGGCAAGCGGATACGCCGACCCGTCATTAAGAAATGAGGGGTAAAGGTTGTCGTTGTTGAAATACATGCTCTATGGGCTAACAAGACGTCATTTAAAACTGCCTCCCAGCGGGAAGGACAGTTATTGACTGCTTTTGAAATAATTTCTTTGAGGACCCTGTTACAGCGTTCAATTTTGCCATTTGACAGGGGATATACCGTTGTCGTCCGGTGTTCGATCCCAATTTGCTGAAGGTATGTGTCAAAAGCTGTTGCTGTAAATTCCGTTCCTCGGTCCGTGATCAAAATCTGGGGAACGCCATGACGTGTTATGAAATAAATGCTGAAAGCATGCCAAACGCTCTCGTTAGATTTGGAAGGAATGGGATATGCTTCCACCCATCCTGAGCAATGATCAATTATTGTTAGAATGTACTTATTGCCGTTCGGGGAATCTACAAATGGTCCTATTAAATCTGCTTCAACGATTTGAATAGGGTAAGACGCGATAGGCATTTCGCGGTTATACGTTGTACACATTTCCATAACGCCAAATGACCTAGTTCTTTATGCGTGCGATCGATGACCGCTTTGCGATAAGCCACAGGTAAGACAAAGCGTGCATAGATAGGTGCCCGTGTGTGTGGGGGGGGGGCGCTAGACTGTACAAAACGCCATTGATAATTTCATTACTGTCATCCTCATCCGAGTTAGCTAGAGTCCATAAATCAGGGAATTCAGAACGTTGTGCCTGAGCGATTTCTTGTAAATCTAACCCTGCATGAATCCAATGTAAGGTTTCGATAATATTGTCATCCTGAACAGACTCTAAGTCAAAGTCGTCACATGTGTCAACAACAGCAAGCGGTGGCCCTTCAGTAGATCGTATGCGGGATAAAATATCCGCGCGAATGTTTCGTTTCCCGGAAATGTAATGGATTTTCGTACCGTACTGTGCGAGCAAGACTCCCCATCTCTGAATCTTTGTGTTGGCCATTGATTTGGAAAATAAACTGAGAATGGGTTTGTGGTCGGTGTAGACGTTAATACTGGTTCCAAAAATGCAAGTTCTTAAAAATACACTACGGCATATGCTTCCTTTTCAATTGTGGCCCACTTCCGCTGCGTTGGTGACAAGGTGTGAGAGACATATTGGATTACTTTCTCAATCCCATCGGAGGATTCCTCCACTAAGATACCACCTACTGCATAATCACAAGCATCAGTATACAGTTTGTAACCTCGATTCAAATCAGTGGTTGCCATCACATGTGAGGATGTTAAGAGGTGTTTGAGTTCGTCAAAGGCGGTCTGTCGTTCGTCAGTCCATTTAAATCGTACGTTTGCGCGTCAACTGAATGAGTGGTTCAGCAATCTTGGCATAGTTTGGTAAGCAAGTTCGATAGTAATTTGTCATACCAAGCAAAGAACGTACCTCTTTAATTGTAGTGGGCGTCGGTAAGTCCGATATAGCTTTCACTTTCTCCGGGTCTGTCTGAATACCTTCACTGTTAAGAACATATCCTAACAATTTAATTTCAGGGAGACCAAATGCACATTTTGTGGGTTTCAATTTCAAACCCACCTTCCGGAGTTTATCGAAAACGAGTTGAAGGTGTCGCAAGTGGTCCTCTTCGTTCTTGCTAAACACCAAAATGTCATCAATATACACGAAAACACATACACCAATCAAGTCAGCCAAGATCTTATTAATTTCTTGTTGAAAGAAATTTGGAGTTGTCTTGAGTCCAATAGGAACTTTAGTAAATTCGTAGTGACCCGCATGGCATCGAAATGCAGTTTTGTGAATGTCAGCTTCAGCCACTCGCATCTGGTGATAACCAGCTTTAAGATCTAGAGTCGAATAAATGGCACTGCCGCCCACCAAATCAAAAATATCTTGGATGATCGGAAGAGGAAAAGAGGATGATTCTGTTACAGCATTAAGCTTGCGATAATCTACGCAAAATCATGTTTCACCATCTTTCTTGGGAAGTAACAATACGGGGCTGACATAGGACGAATTACTGGGACGAATGATGTCATCTGCCAACATTTCAGCGATTAAGTGGTCAACCTTTTGGCGTTTAGTCAATGGCATTCTGTACGCTTTTTGACAAATTGGGGGTCCTGTCGTTTTGATGTGTAATTTGCCCATGCTGTAACAACCATTCTTTTCCCCTTTCGCTGCAAATACATCTGCATTACGCTGTACTACCTGATCGATGCTAGTGCTTCCAGTCTCTGGAGAAATAGGTCCTACACTATCGTAACTGGGAGTGTTGTGTTGCCGTAATGGCCAATTACCATGATACCATGTTAGTACATTCGACTTCAAATCAATTACTCCGTTACCATCTCGCAAGGAACTATTCCCTAGTATCATTCCATGGGGAATGTTACGACAAATTACTACATCGAGTGGCGATTTAACACCAGCCACAGTAATTTGAGTTTGACCATCGACTTGGAGAGATACTCCACCCAATCCTTTTAACGGAACTGACTTATGTAGCACATTGCTACGATGGGTTTTGTTAACGACCATATTGAAAACGTCACGTCTTAGAAGAGTACAAGTTGCCCCGGTATCGACCAAAGCCGTTACCAAAATACCGGATATTACTAGATTAACAGTGGGGCGTTGATTACCTGATAAGCCGTTTACTTCCAAGACGTGGGGCCGTTTCCCTGTCGCTGCTGGTGGCGATACCTGTCGGAGCGTTGCGGACACTGTGCGGCGAAGTGGCCGTGTCATCGGCAGGCGTAACACTCCGGCGGACGTCGTTGTTGCGGTCCTCAGAGAAAGGATGGCCGCGTTGCTGTCGAACGTGCGCCACGCTGGTCATAGGCTGGACGTCGAACGCTGGGTGGCCGTGGGTCTCCGGAAGGTCGTGCCGATCGCTGGGGGGTCGGGTACCGGTCGGTAGCATAACGCGGGTCGCCGTAATCGTGGGCCAGGTGTCGTACGTTACCTGAGCGCGTCATCGTGGGTCCGGAAGCGCCGCGTGGTGGTCTGTCGGCGATCGAATGGTTGCCTCGCGCCTCGATTTTGACTACTTTAGTGGCCAAGCGTTGCATGGATGTCTACCATGCGCAACATCTCCGTTAGATCTTCAGGATCGGTTGTCCCAATTTCCATGGGCGATTCCTGACGTGTCGGTCTCCCCAAACGAGAGTACGCGTCTTGGCGGGAACATGCACGTGTTACTACCGTTACGGCTTCTTCTAATGTGGCCGGGTCACCTTCAATTAGTTTAGCTGCTAACCCGTCTGACGAAAGTCCCCTACCGAATGATTTAACCACTAATCTTTCTTGGTCTACGTTACGTTGGTTGGTGGGGTATGCCATGTCTGACACTTCGCGGAACCGTCGAACATATTGTTGAGTCGGTTCAAATGCTTTTTGTCCCAATTTATCTAGTTCGTCTTTAAGAGTGGCACTCTCATCAATGTTCAGAAACTGTGCTGCTAAATGGTCACGCAAATCACACCATATAACTGCTGCTCGAGCGATTTGATTTGCTGCCATCTACGTTTCAATACATCGTTCCAATTCGAAACGAAACGGGCCGGATACAGTTTTGGATGCAATTTCGATGATGGCAGTCACACCCACTTGATTAAATGCAAGGGTGACTTCTCGAATCCAATTTCGTACAGCTAACGTGGAAGAACCGTCACACATCTGTGTTTGTCTAAGATCACGAATTTGTTCACGGTTACTTATTGCTTCGCGTCGATTTACCTCTTGTTGAGCCAAGCCCAAGGTGAAATTTTGAAATTGCTGTTGATCCATTTTGAAGATTTAAAATTGGTCCGAACACATATAGTTCACGGGAAACGTTCAAATAGTATTCATACGAATCGGTCGAAGTGTGCAAATGTTCGACATTTCATAGCAATTAATGTTGCATGCAGGGGAGATCAACAGTTCATAACGTTGGTTAACTCGACAGCATTGTGCCTGGTGTTGTTATATCGATAACAAAGTCAAATTGTACTCACAATACGAGGGAAGGCCCTGTAGTAGCAATCCTTGGCAGTTTCTTGTTTCAATCCGTGTGTAGAAGATTCGAAAGCGAGCTCGCCAGTGTAAAGACTGGACCCCCTCATGGGCTGCGTGCGTCTTTGGGTCCGACCTCACAGGAGAAGGTGGGTGTGGTGTGAGTTTAGTTTACGCTCGCCAGAATCGGACTTAATGTACACCCCCGATTCTAGGTGTCTGTATGAGTAGTCGATAATTGGAAACGCTAGATTCCAGTTTCATACCGAATTTATTCACGGGTATTATAGAACACTTAACGTACACATCGTCGATATAATGTAAATTCTGCCTTAACTCATCTGCTAAGTAAAATAAAGACTCTGGATTTAGCCGTACTACATTCCCGCTTCCTCCAGAGCCTCTGCGTTTGAAATGTAAAAAGTCTGCCGGTAATTTTAAGAGGAACAAAGTATGGGCAAACATTCCCATATTAAAGTTGTAATTTAGATTCTAATGAAATGCCAGATACATCTTCGACCGTCCCTGTGGAGAGTTTCGCCGCCCCCTCTCCTCGCTCTTCTTCAATCAACCTCCCTTTTAAACCCTACTTTATTTCCCGGCAAACCTTCTTCACGCATGCATGTTTATGCATCCGTAGACCACTGCACATGCGTACTTCACTTATTAAGGCTTCCGTCTCTGCAAGGACGTCAGTATAACCTAACCACGTTCTGCCTGTCAATCCGGCAGGATGAGCGTTTTCTTTCAATCTACAGAATGTGTATTATAGTGTACCCTCTATTGAATTTCTTTGTTCCACACTGCGACTTTCACAAAGCAAAATAAATGATAATCGATCCCTAGTAGAGAATACCGGCTGAATTAATGGTACACACCTGCAGGATGCAACCGTCCTGCATACCTTGCGTATACAAATCTGGATTAATGTTGCCCCGCCCCTGATTTATGTTACCGGGGCGCCGAGCTGTGTCAATACTGTTCTTATACAATTTACACATTTCTAATTATCCAGTGCATTCCGAATCTCGGCTGCGTCCACTCTGTTTAGAACTGGCTAACTTATTTCTAACGATTCTGTTTACACACTGCGTATTGTCCAGCTAATTTATATGATGCAGGTGGTTTCTTACAAGGTGTACATGTAAAAATTACATTAGTCCAATGCATATGTTAATTCCAATATAATTCGGAACTTACAGTCGCCTGGGCACGCTGAAACATCCAACGACCGAATATTTCAGTAAGCTTGCCGCCAATGCCGGGAAATTTGCACGTGACTCAATATGACCCATATAGGGCACCGCGCATACGCACAATTAAAAATCGACCATATATTTCAAGACGAAATGTTTCAGTACAGCCACTCGAACGTGGAGTACACACGCCTCGCCGAAGCGCCAATCACTGTTAGCAGGGTTGACACCTGTACCGGCTCGGTTTTATCGCTCAACCCGGTTTGCAACCATTCACTCCACAGCTCTGCAGCTGCTGAATTGTGAATGTCAAGTGGCTCTGGTGCCGGTAGTTGCAATACGTATGCCATATTTACCTAGTTTCAGCTGCCACCATGTAAAGATACACGTTTGCATACGATTTAATATCTCAGATTGACAGTGAGTAACAACTTCTCGTCGGGAGCGTAAAGTATTTTAGTCACTCGGGAGCATACCTTATTTCATCATAATGCTTGGAACATAACGCTGTATACAGTGATCCTATATACAACAATAGTATATTCTTAGCCAAAATGATCTTGCATGCTTCGCTTAATCCTATTCGCTCTGATAAGAGCATAGGGCCGAAACGAAGCTCATCGATCCATCGCACTCTGTTGTTAACATTCTTCTTTGTTTCCTTCCAGGTAGTACCAAACTTCTTTAGTTCCTCGGTTGCGGATCTCCTCCAGCTGTTTTTGGGCGGCCTCTTTTTCTTTTTCTTTGTCGATTCCAACTGTTGTTGCGTTTTTTTCGGAGTGTATATCCTATCCATGTCCATTTTCTTTTTTGGATTTCTGTTTTGACGTTTGTTTGGTCTGTCCTGTCACCAGTTCGGTGTTTGTGACTTTGTCTTGCCATTTGATTTTCAGTATTTTTATAAAGCATTTGTTAATAAATGTTTGTAGTTTTTGGTTGTTTTTTTGTGACTCTCCATGTCTCTGACCCGTAGAGCAGTGCACTTTTCAAGTTTGAGTTGAATGGTCGAATTTTTTTTCTTGTTGAAAGGGATGGCGTATTTAACACTGTCTTTAAGGTGGTGAATGCATGTCTGGCCTTTCCGATCCTGCATTTGACATCCTCGTCTGTTCCTCCTTTGTCTGTCACTATACTGCCGAGGTAAATTTACTGTCCTCTTCTATACCTGTTCCCTTGATCTGTACCTTTGCTTGTTGTGTGTTGTTCACCATCAATAATTTTGTATATTTATGTGTGTTATTGTCTTACACCAGTCTCTACTTCAAGTGTTTCAGACAATTTCCCATTATGTATAACTTGACAGGTGGAGTTTTCGTACATAAGTTTAATTATTGTGATGAACTTTGCAGGAATACCATAGTGTTGCATCAGCATCTAGATGACCTTTTTGTCCACACTATCGAAAGCTTTCTCAAAATCTATGAAGTTGATATAGAGGGGTGACTACCACTAAATTGACTGTTCTATGATTATTCTCAAGGTGGCAATATGGTCCGTACATGATTTGTCTTTTCTAAAACCAGCTTGTTCTTCACGTAGCTTGTCGTCTAGTGCTCCCTTCAGTATGTCCAAAATGATGCGTGTGAATACTTTACTTGGTATTCAGAGTAGTGTAATTCCTCTCCAGTTCTTGCACATTCCCAAGTCACCTTTCAGAAACAGTTTGTGCATCATATCTGTTGTCGTTTTTGGGTCTGCATTCAGGGCGGTATGCCGTCCGGTCCTACAGCCTTTCCATTCTTTAACATCTTCAGTGCTCTGCTTATTTCGGCCTTTGAAGGTGGGCTTGTGTCAATATTTAATAGCATGTCTACTACTGGTATATCTGGTCTTTCTGCCGGTGGATCTCTGTTGAGGATTTCTTTGAAATGTTCCTCCCATCTTGATCTTTGCTCTGCTTCTTTGTTTATGGTTTCCCCCCCTTCTTTGTCTTTCACTGGTTTTGAGGGGTCCCGTCGTTTCCCGGCTAGAGGTCTTGTTATATTGTATATTTCCTTCATGTCTCTTCGGTGTGCTGCCATTTCAGCTTGTGTTGCTAGGTCATTTATGTAGTTTTGCTTGGTTTTTTTTTGCGCGTTTCTTGACCGCTTTGTTTAGTTGCCAGTACTTTCCTTGTTGTTCTTGTTTCTCTTCTTCTGTTCTGCAGTGATTCACCATTTGTTTCATTTGTTTCCTTTCTTTGATCAGTGTCCATGTTTCTGTTGACAGCCGCACCTTGTGTGTTCTCTCCTTCTTGCCTAGAACTTCTTTGCATGCGTCCTTCCAGGTTTCTCGCAGTGTGTTCCAGATAGTGTCTATGGAGTCTTCCAGTGCTTCAAACTTGTTTCTCACTGCACAGTTGAACTCTAGATTTGTTTTTCTTGACATTAACATCCCCACATTGTAGAGTTGATGTGTTCTAATTACTGTTTCTCTGTATGTTTTCAGCTTATTTCTGAGTGTTCCAACTACTAGATGATGGTCTGATGCCACGTCTGCTTCTCTCTTCACCCGTGTATCTAGAAGACTTCTTCTCCATTTCCTGCTGATGGTTATGTGGTCGATTTGGGTCTCTGTTTTCCCATTTGGTGACACCCATGTTGCTTTGTGTATTGTTTTCTGTGGGAAGACACTACCACCAATAATAGGTCATTAAATGCACAGAAATCTGAAAAGTTCTCCATTTTCATTCATGTCCCCGATTCCAAGTTTCCCCATTACTTCTTCTTTGCCTTTGTTATCTAAGCTAACTTTTGCGTTGATGTCACCCGTTAGAATTGTTTTGTCTCGATCCTTGGTATGTTATCTAATGACCTTGAATGCGACCTTATCACGTGATATCCACCTGGAATCGTAAAAATAACACCGAAAATGGATTCTCCATACTCGAAAACCCCTAAAACGTGATTTAATTTATGGTTCTTCTACTGTTGGTTCTCAAGTTATTGCACAGCTTGACTCCGGATGGCAGCCATCTTGGATTTGTCAAATATGGCTGCCACAGCAAGAGCCCAGCTTGGCTCCTGCGAAAATATGAAAGTTCATGGCCATATATTTAACGCTGTTCCAAAATTGTGTTCGTCGAACGATGCGAATAATTGTGGTGTTTCTGGGGGACAAGCCCTATGACTATAAGGTATAATTTACACTAGGGTCTTCACATTGTGAAAACATATATTAACTTTATTATTGCAAGACACTAATATTAGCATTGACATCATGATCAAGTTTGGATAACATGCCTGTAACACAACGCTGTATACAGTGATCCTATGTATAAAAACGTGTATTTTGTTTTGAGCCAAATTGGCCTTGAATGTGACCTTATAACGCGACCTCGACATGGAATCGGCTAAATAAAACCGGAAATGGATTCCTCATATTCAAAAACCCCGAAAATTTTTCTCATTTATGGTTCTACTACTTTTGGTTCTCAAGTTATTGCACATCCTTACTCCGGGCGACGGCCATCTTGGATTTGTCCAATATGTCCGCCACAGCGGGAGCCCAGCTTGGCTCCCGCGAAAAACGAAAGGTCATGGCCATATCAAACACTGGTAAAAAAATTGGAAACAATAGAGGTCTTTTTGAGGATAAGCCCCCTGACTATCATTATAAGGGCAGGCGTTTTAGTCATTTACGTCGGATCGTTCGTGAATAGCATATTACAGGGGTGAGGCTGCAATGCCTGATGTGCCAGAAATGGAACCTATATAGATCGGACGCCGAGCCGGTTAATCATTCAGTCTAGTTCGTACAAAAATTCTGGTGGCAACCTATTTTTGTTTTACCCATAAGATTGAAAGCTAGGGCTGTCAGGTTTCGTTTGCCATGCAAGCGACGAGTACGGTAGCGACTGAACAATTTGGCACATTGCAGTGTCACTTACCTGCATGTAAAGTTGTATTACCTGGCTGTGAAGGTCCTCACTGCGCGTACTGGGTAAAGGGGCATGACGTACTGGGTAAAGGGGCATGACGTATTGGGTACAGGGGCATGATGGTGCTGCTATAGTGGGAGGGATCAATCGCGAAAGATTGATGGCGTTTGTCGCATTTTTAAAACAAACACTGAATACCAGAATCAATTTATCATTGGCAACTTTTCAGTTGGATTGGACATCACGATAAAATACACAAAACCACACAAGTATAATATTCTGTTATAAAACACAAGAAATCAAACTAATTAAATTAATTACAGAACATTGTGTACATTATGAAAGTAATGCAATTACACTAAAATTGCTCTCAAAATTCTCTGGTCACAATGTTAATGTTTTCATGGTGGTTCTAGGCCATGCACTTGGTCTTTCTATGACTGATCGATCTTCAAAACCTATTTTTGCACACGAAGTGTCCACTCTCATGCGTAAAACGTGTGCATGTGAGAGATCTCTTAACAAGAGAGCTATATGTCGTCGGAAAATTCAAAATCCCTGATGACCTCCGGTTTGACACGGGTACTTTTTCTTTTTGTGAATTGGAATCCCAGATCCTCTTCCCATCCTTCCATGGCTTGTCTCGGTGCAAAACCAAGGACTATTGCAAATACAAAATGGTACGGTGCGAGCGTATCTCCCTGCATAATTAACTCCTGCCATGATCACAACATGCGCAGTTCTGTTTCTCCATCTGGTGACAGCGTGCGTAGTCTTTTTACCAGCTGGAATAGCGCAGACCAAAAAATCTTCATAATTTAGTAAAGATAAATTGTGTCTCACGATCTCATAGAAATAAGATAATGGTAATAATTTAATTCAAAGTGCAAGCACACGTAAATTTGCTGCTTAGCTAGTAATATAAAACATGACAGAAAGAGTTTTCATGCGTATGTTCGAAGCAAACAGAAAGCTCAGGTTAAGGTCGGTCCTCTAGAAGATAGTGCTGGAAATATATCAGAGAGATTCTCAATGGCAGAAGACCTGAATATGTATTTTAGTTTGGTGTTTACCAGGGAAGATATTTGTTCACTGCCAGTACCAGAGCCTAAGTTCAAGGGGCAGAATCAGACTATTTAGAACAGTTAATTGTAACCCAGAAAATGGTAGCTAAGACAATAAGGGATATGAAGGATAATAAATCACCTGGAGAGGATGGGATTCAAATTAGCATACCTCTTGCAACAGTTTTATACTTGTCATTAGAAGAGGGAGTGGTTTCTTTAGAATGGAAAAAAGCAAACATTATACCGTTATTTAAAAAGGTTCGAGAAACAAGTCAGATAACTATACACCAGTGAGTTTAACATCGGTAATTTGCAAATTACTAGAAAGACTAATTAAAGATCACATGGTGAATTTTCTTGTTAAACATAACTTGATAAACCCATCTCAACATGCTTAACAAATATGTTATGTTTTTTGGAAGATATCACTAAGTGGGTAGACGAGGGATCACCAGTAGATACCATCTACTTAGATTTTCAAAAAGCTTTCGACAAAGTGGCACATCAAAGATTACTGCTGAAACTAAAGGCCTATTTAGAATATTGTATACAGCGTGGAGGCCATATCGCAAGAATGACATAAATATGCTAGAAAGAGTACGGGGGAGAGCAACAAAAATTATACCAAACCTGAAGGATCTTAGTTACGAAATACGTCTAAAAGAAGTGTTTAAAATATTGAATGGTTATACAAATATTGATAGAATATTCTTTTCCCAGTTAAGAAAGATAAAAGGACTAGAGGGCATGAAGTTACATTAGTAAAGGAGCAGTGTAGATTAGATATAAGAAAGTTCGCATTTTCACAAAGGATTGTAAATGAATGGAACATATTATCTGCTGATTGCGTGGGTGCTAGTAGCGTGAATATGTTTAAAAATAAAATTGGCAGATACCTCAGAAGGGTGGGATACAACTAGATAAAAGGGTTGGACTCTCGGTAAGCCAAAGGACTTCCTTGTCTACCTGCCATCTAGAGTTAATACTCTGGGTGGCAATCTTGATCAATCTTGTTATGAAAAAGTATTTCTTTTGCACAGTTTGATATGAATATAAATATGACTCTCCACACGTGGTTCAAATGAGAGGTTTCGCACACTAGTCTATTTTATGTCCCCTAAGACAACGTGGACATATTCATGAATGACTTCCACATGTACATGTGAAAGCTTTTGCAATTGTATGCATTCTTTCATGTACTGTACAATCACCTGACAACATGAACAATTTTGCACACCATTTTACAAGTGAAAGCTTTCGCAGTTGTGTGCATTCTTTCATGTACTGCACAATCACCCGATAACACGAACAAGTTTCGATACGTTTTACAAGTGACATGTTTCCATATTGTACGCATTCTTTCATGTAATGTACAACCACCTGATCACATGACCAATTTTTCACATGTTTTACTAGTGTAAGGTTTCCCAATGTGTGTTCTGTTATGTAAAGCAAGATAACGTGAACGCGTTGAACAAATGACAAGTTTGTTACATGTGTGAATCCTTCCATGTCGTGTGAGATTATCTGGACACACGAATGATACCCAATATGTTTTTTCAAGGGAAATGCGTCACAATATGCCTTCTTATACATGTATATATTATATGTACTGTGAGACTGCATGAATGCAAGAATCAGCGCCGTATTTAGGACTGTGGACGCCCCTGGACAATGAATGACCGGGTATCATTATCATAACAGTTATCAATCCCCCTATTGTCTACACACATTTATAGCTGTCTTTCCGCTCTTTCTAATCGCATTCTCTCCTGTCGTTCTTCTCTGTCCAATTCAAATCAGTCTCGCTCGAGCTGCAGACGCTCAGCGCTGTTATTTGTTTATTTATTTTATGTTACAAAACGATGAAATTTACTGCATACAGTACGTTTTTATAATCTTCTCAAGAACCTTCCTAGTAAGTTAAATCATTAATTAATCAGTCCTTTATCTGAGATTTAACAAGTGCATTCGATTTAACATACTGAGACTGTATCTAGCATGCACATATAGACTTTGTAATTAATTTACTCACATTCATTGTTACACATAATCATGTGTGTATATACACACAAATATGTATGTGTGTGTATATATATATAAAATTATACATATAATAATATTATCATCTATAGACTATAGTACTTCTGACCCTATGCGGTTTCCTCTACTACTACACGACCTTTTTCCTATGTTCAGTATTCCACCACTTTAGTTGTGAACACTGATTATAATTTGTAGTATAAAATGTTTACTAAAACAACTGTGTGTATTTCATTTGCTGCAATCATATTTTATCCTAATGGTAAGAATTATATACTATTCCATATGGGCGGCTATCTCGAAATGCTTATTTTTGAATTGTAAAGCTGGATAGGGGGTGGGCATTATGTTCCAAAACCGGGCATTATGTCCAAGATATACATTACATGTGAAAGATTATACAGTTGTGTGTGTTGGTCATGTGCAGTAAGGTTATATGATGCTGCGAAAGACGTCCCAACAAGTCAACGGTTTCTCACCTGTGTGTGTTCGAATTATGTTGTCTATATGATGAATTGATCTGGAGAATCGCTTTCCGCATGCTGTACAAAGGAAACATTTTACAAGTATGCGTCTTATTTCATGTAGAGCAAGATTAACTTAATCTGGTTTGTCGCGTGCATGTAATCGATTATGAGTTTTGAGGTAATATGGGAACAAAAATGACATTCCACACATGTCACACGGATACAACTGTCTGGGGTGTATTCTATGATGAACTGCCAAACTACTCCCATCTATAAATGCGTCTCCGCATGGCCCACATATGTATGGCTTGCAACCAGGGTGACCTTTTAAATAGTGATGACTTGTCTAGGTTGTGTGAGTGACATTTCTTGTATAGAACTTGTGTTGAGCCTCATATTCGTTTGTGTTTCATTGGTACCATTCGTACTGCTGTGCATCTGTTGTTGATCATTGTTCTCGCTGCAATTTTTACCTGCACAAGTCTCTGAGACAACCAGAGTGTATTCCGTTTTGATCTCTTTCAGTAGGCCACCGTCAAACACCACCCAATGTCTCGTCTCCTCACTGTCCCTGCCATATTCATCAGCTTCTAACTTCTCTTGTTTCACTTCGGCGAATTCACTAACATCATTTCTATAAATGTTGGCAGCTGATCTGTGTTTTTAATGGCAAACTATCGTCTTGTTCACTGAATTCTAGTCGTTGGTCTTCACACTTGATAGTTTCCACAGAACTTTCCAAATGTGTGGAGACATGAACACTAACCTGTCTTTGTAGATTGCACACGCTGTCTCCTTGCATGGATTTTGGTTGCTCATCTTCCACTTTGATATTTGGTATATCTTTGTCATCAACAGCGCAATGTCTAAGCACTGTGCAATTTGTAGAAGAAACTATGTCTAGATTGTAGTCGAACTCAGAGAGTTGAGAGACGGAGACTTGCATTGGAGACTTATACAGGAGTCTTTGCACTGACGACACGTTTGTCTTCAACCAACTCTCCATTGCCCATTTAAATATGCAGTGTATCTAAAATAGAACAGAAAACATCCTAGAATACTGTTACATAAGGAGGTATGTTATTAGTTGTGAAATTGGAAAATTCATTTTCACTTGTGAACATAATCACCCAATAGTATGATGGTATATGTATTGTCATTTCTCCTTGATAATTTTACATGTACAGTGCATTCCGCATAAGTCAAACCTTCAGGGACCCATGGAAATGCTTCTACTTATCAGAACTTATCAGGATCTATGTTTGTGTACGTCATCGGTTAACTTTGCGTGAAGTATGCGCTTTCCTGATACATACAATAAAATACGTACAAGTAACGCAGTGCGAAAAACGTCGATGTGGAACAGACGTAACTAAATCCTTAACAAAATCACTCTACCAATATGGTAATACTACCAATATGGTAATACTACCAATATAGTAATACTACCAATATGGTAATACTGTTTTATATCGTGTGTAGATGGAATTTAATTATTTTGTAGCAGATTTTAAAAATTCGAATTAACCGAATGAACGAAATAATATGTGTGTGCAGGTGAAATCGAGTCGACTAAACCAAAACTTTGACTTAAGAGAAATCGCCTTATGCAGATTATCTTATACTATATGAGATACAAATATAGCCGGGACCGAGGAAAAAGAGTTGACTAAAGTGAAAATCAACTTAACCGAGTTCGAATTATGTGGAGTGCACTGTAAATTCCAAAAGTTGTATCTACTATTCTAAAAACCATTTTTCAAGTGAGTTTAAAGATTGAAACCATATTAATTATGCCTGTCTATTCAACCTTGTCTACATCAGGATGAAAATAAGACGTTAAACAAAGGCAAAAACACATTATGTGAAACTGTTTATGGATCTGCATGCTGGGTTAGCTTAGTTTGAGTTAAACAAACTAATATAATTTCACATCACTTTAAATTATCGTTATGTTTATGCTTTTGAACTACAGTGGAACCTCGCTGTTGAAGTCACCTTTGGGGCTGGGCCAAAGTAACCATATTTGCAGGATTACTTTTAAAGTTTCCTAGTCTTTACTGTTATGTAAATCATTTGAGACTGTCTTATATGGTAGTTATGGTAAATAGAATTATGAGAAGGGTTTCATACAGAGGGGATTATAAGATTTGTACTACAAAACCGTTGGCTGTATATATCCTTCTTGTGAAAAACAAAGTTATTTTGCCACAAGTAGTTGCACACATATTTGTATGTGCATTTATTCCAATGACTAATATGTTGTGAAAGTGGATCCTGGAAAGACATTTACGTTTTCGTACAATGAAATCTAAAAGCAGGTGTGACACTTGTGCAGTGTGAAACAACTTCCATGTTACTTCTTATAGCTACTACTTTCAGGGCAAAGTAGTATTAAATAGAAAACATGATTGTCTGGCCTACCCACCCAACTATCAAACCTAAACTTAAGGCCGTAAACTTAAACCCTAAAGTAAAGAGTGTGGACTCTTCGTTAAGTTTTGCTTACATTATATGTTGTTAATTTGCAAAGAACAAAGGCATTAGCCCCCCAATTAATTTAATATTTACAGAAAAAGGTTTTTTGGAGTGGAAATTGTTTGGTGGGGGGGCTGGAGATAGGATTAGACCTCAATATTTAGGGAAGGGGTGCAAATTGAGGTTTTGGAAAGCTTAATTGCATGATGGTGGGATTTTGGAGAGGGAGGTGGAGATTTCCGGTGAGTTTTTAAAATGTTGAAAACAAATAATATTCAACAGCACCCTCCCCAATCTTCCGATGTCATGACCCGACATCGTGACGGCTAGCGGAGTGATGCTGAAACGCCAGCTCAGCCCACCCAATAATAATTTCGTTCCGGCGCCTACGTACGCCTATTTCTAACTCACAATTTACACTCGGTACACGCGGGACGGATCCAGTAAGAGTATTCTAGGGGACCAAAACATCCGATGCACCCCCTCTCACAGGCGGATCCAGGGTGGCTAGACGCCGTGCAACGTCGAAACATTTTCAACAGCACCCCCTCTCCGTCTTCCTATCATCCTATGCAGGGGCGTAGCTAGGCGTAAATACATGTGGAAGCACAATTCTATTTCTAGAGTATAGGCGTCGGAACCGGGGGCAGCTCCCCTGTCCCGACGCACCCCAGACCCTGAACTTGGGGGCTGAGCTGGCATAATAATTGGTGAGAGCTGGATATAGGTTTACCCCTCTCAAATAATGTGGCAAGGTGCAGTTGAAGGTGTTGATGAGCCTCAAGGCGAGTGGAGTTGCACTTTTTGGTTAACGCAAGAATAGGGGGTGCAGCTAGTTGAAGGGTTTTGATGAACCTCTGTCCCCCTCCCATATTCACCACGTTCTGATACCTATGTAATGGGATCTGCTGGTTCGCAAATGTGTATCCAATTGCAATTGGATGCATATTGAAGCAGAAATAAAACATAAAAAGACCATGACTCCTACATTAGCCAGTGAGCTTGGTTTCTAAAGGCTTAGGCGCCGAAGAAGTTACTTTATTATTATTGTTACATGAGATCCATCTCTGATAAAAAGATGCGGGTGAACCGTTTGTGTAACTTAACAACTGATGCATGGATAACAACTGTTGATTTATTGCAAAAATTTCTTGATGGACAATTAACTTCTGGCCCACCTTGTCTCACAAAGCGATTGCAGCTTTGTTTTGTTCATACCAGCTTATGCATCTGCATCTCAGCCTGAAAGACATACAACTTCTTGGCGGAGTAGTTGAAGGGGAAGGCGATTTATTGGAGTGTGTCCATCATACTTCTCACCACTAACCCTTTGCTGGCATGTAGAGTAGGTAGCCAAGTTGGCATTGTGTCCTTTGCAGTGAGTGGACGTGGTTGTCTGATTCGTGATTACACGCCACGCTGGATGCCATTCTGGCGGCTAATTCATATCACTGAGTGCATATGTGTGCCATCAAAACTCCATATTCTACCTGTGTAGCTATATACTTTGTGGCGGTTCACCAATTGTGCTGGCAGTTTCAACAAATCCAAGACATTCCCTGCATGTAGTGCAGTGGGCTTATCCTAAAAAAAACCTCAATTCTTCAAATCTTTCTATACAAGCACCATTTTTGGATCAGCGTTAGATATGGCCATGACATTTCATTTTTCGCGGGAGCCAAGCTGAGCTCCCGCTGTGGCGGCCATATTGGACAAATTCAATATGGCCACCGTCCAGATCGAGATAGGCTGTATAATAACTTGAGAACCAAAAGTAGTGTAACCATAAATGAGACCACTTTTTGGGGTTTTCTAGTATGGGGAATCTATTTCTGGTGTTATTTGACCGATTCCAGGTCGAGGTCTCATGATAAAATCACATTCAAAGATTGTTTGGCTCAAAATAAAAAAATGAGCATAGGATCACTGTATACAAAATTATGTCGCAAGCATGTTATCCCAATTTTATTACGATATCAATGTCAATGTGTTGCAATAATAAATATAATGGGTGTCTTGACAATTGATGCCTCTAGTGGAAAATGTACCTTAGTTACTTTGGGCTTAAAACTTAGGCATACGAGCTTGCAATATGCTTATTCTGCGTCCAATGATATACTTGTTGGTCATGGCAGATGTCTCTAAGTTATGTTATAGTGATTTTGTCTCATCTACGTAATTATAACGTGTAAAATGTTCGTACGTCCCGGGTACCAAAGGAAAATGTATTTAAGTCCTGGCCAATCATGCACTTGCTACATAAGGTCACGTGATACCAAAATGGCTGATGCAGATCATGTTGAGGTGGGATAATGTGGCAGCTGAAAATTATTGAAATAAGGGACAAAACGGCCAAAAAGCACTCCCCTGAAATTGTCTACAAAGAAAATAATGACGCAGGTACGTAACACTCAATTGCAATCCCTTACCTTTGAACAGGTTGAAGCAGATTGTACTCGGAAGTGTTCTTAACGTATATATATAACGCTAAAATTATACACTGCTTTCTCAGACATATTTATGCGATAATTTCGAGTTAACAGTGCTTTAGGCAACAACCTTGATATTTCCGTTTTGCACTGAGCATGTTTTCAATGTGCAGTTTAATCTGTTATTATCGTTGTGTGTCATGGAGCGTTCGATTTAGTGCCCGTTTTCACATTTTTTGATTGCATCGGTGAAATTCTTTATATTGAACTGGTTGCAACAGTTGTTAGTCAAACTAGTCTTTCAGTGTATACGTTCTAGGCTTGAGAAAAACGACACTATACCGTAGTACCACGGAATTGCGCGGCACACGAACTTGGCCTGGGACATTAGTATAAATAATATATATATTATATTAAATGCAATTAGCCTCAGTCGTGATTGTGACATTAATTTCACAGGACATTGGGGCAGACCGTGATCAGAACACAACCAGCCTATCACAGATAGGCTTTCACGTTCCAATTCAACGTCACAAGATTTCCGGCGACAATCACAAGGCAAGTTTCTTCTTCTTTTTAAATATAATTATTAATTATCTACGCGTCATGTAAGTTTGTGTTAGTAACAGTTACATTATAAGCTGTTATATTGGATTGATTTAAGCATTTTTCTCAAACAGATCAATACATTATCAATATATCGTTGTTGTCGTTTTCTTTCAGATGTTGGCGTAGATCGATTTATCTAGAGAAAGTTCTTACGGCGGGAGCGGTCTTCATCTTCACATTAAAGCTTTCTGCTGCGGATATATTATTTTGCATTTGATTTATGTATATGTTTGCCATGTAATGTGTTCACGAACAACAAATACTAGCTGAAAAGGTATATTATTAGAACAGGTGGTGTTCGTAAAGTAATACTGTCAGTGTGTCTTCTACCGACACAAATGAAACTGATTGGTCAGTCTGCTGCCTTTGTCATTAAAAAAACGAGGCATTACAAAGTCCAACAGAACACGGATATTCAACACTTGGGAGAAATCTGAATGATTTCGTACAGCTCAATGCTCTTCCTACCAGTATCAGGATGAATCGGCTGGATGATAGCTCAGGGGTTGCTGCAACCCTTCGCTCACACGGGGCAGTGTATCATAAATCGTGTAGGAGTTCGTGTAATAGTTATAGGGTCAGACGGGCGCATGACAGGTTGGAGAAGGGGCAGCTGGAACAAGTCCTAAGAAACCTTGATCGAGTTTAGGCCCTCGCCAAGACACAGAAACATTGCATTGTATAATTTGCGAGGGTGATTACTAGAATGAACTCCGCAAAGCGTCAACCGATAACGTTGACGAAAACCTTAAGAATTGGGCGACAACAACTAAACGATGGCGGTTATATTCTCGACTGACTGAACGTTCTGATGCACACGCAATGGACTCTTATTATCACGTCCAGTGTGCCAGAGCTCGTCCAGTAGAGCGTGGATCTTCGTCGGCTGGCCCCTCTCCTACCTCTTTTGATCCAATAATCACGGCCCAGTTATTCGAGAATGATGTCAGATATACGGTGTTCCTGTTCCGGTAGAGAGCCTTATGCAACTAGATTCAAAAATCACATGCTCCATCATCTCCCTGAGTGGGTTGAATTCACACTCAAGAGAGGGATGTCTTCATCAGCCACAGGAATAGGGTGGGCGCCGTGCTAGCCGTGCTAGCCCAAACCTATAATTCCTGGCAGATCGACCAGCTCTCTTATTGATCCGGGGCGCCATGTGGCGCTAAGAAAGCGAATCTTCAAGAAACAGTTTCAGTTCGCCCGTAGAAGAAACCATGTTGAGTTTCTTCAATGTTGTTCTTCAGGGTGCTAAGAGCAATATCGATAACTCTAATCAGGTTCAATCAGAAAGTGATGCTGCATTGGGTACTAGGGCAAAGATCGCGTGCATTCTTTCCCAACTGCTGATATACAACACGATCAAGTACGCATCTTCGTCAGACAACACCGTAATCCGTCACAGTTCGGGGCGTGAAACTCCATTTCCGCTCTACCATGATATCAAACTGCATGGAGACACCAGACTCAAGCGCCACATAGAGAATTCCAATCGCCTTGGGCTCTCACATGACCGCGTGATGGAAGTCAAGGTGCAAGTCGCTCGAGCTGTGTGCAAGCGGCACGCTGAGGATGGGTTGTTTTACCCACGAATCTTCGACTTTCTGTCTTCACCACTGTCGTGTACTGGCCGTGGGCTGTGCGTACAACGACATTATAGAATGAAGATTCTCGTAGAGAAAGTATGAACACGTTTACTGTGGCACAGGCGGAACTCGAGATCTAAAGGAAAAGAGGAAACGGGGCATGGTAAACGGTTCCGCGATCAAGGATCTAACATTCCTCCCCCTTTAAGAAAAACATAATTAGTATAATTATAAAAATGTAAACTTTTAACGCAAACGAGAGTCACTTATACGTATCAATGTCATATCTAAGATAGATAGTACGCAATTGTTTATAGTACTAATCTAGTGCTCTCGCGACTAGCTACAGCTACCGAAACATAGTCTATTCTGGCTATCTTGATCTATGCATTGTCCGTTATGACAGTAATATAGACTTTACAAGTTCAATCTGTCCGGTGGCTTCACCACTCTGTGTGATCTTCTCAGCGGTACTACCACGTCTGGTACTACACAGGACTGCGACCGTTCAACTGTTGGTCTTGAGATCACCTCTCCTGTGGCTGTACCCGTAGTCACGTCCGAGTTTCCAGATGATAGTGGTGGTGTCGATGGTGTTCGCTCGAACCGAGGTAGTACTTCACGCTCTGCAAGCCTCGGTGGAAGTTGAGGCTTTTCAATCCTCAGTGGTACCAGACGCTCTTCAGTCGACTCGATCGGCCTTCTCTCGTGCAAATGATCTTGGTGACGCTTCCACACTCTGTCATCCTGCAGACGTACCGCGATCTCTGTGTCGCCACCTGGCGACCAAAACTGAAACCTCCACGTGAAGAGTTGCGCCGCCCCTCGTCATTCGATACGGCGTGGACAGGCTTCGGCACGGACGAAGAGTTTCCCATGATCTTCGACTGCTGTAGCGTAGCTTCCCGTGTGCGCCAGAACGTCAGTAACTTCTCTAGCGTGATTGTACGTTCATTTAACCCCTTGTCACGCACTTTTGACATCGCACATTTTTGGATGATTTGCGACTTCACTTCTCTGTCTTTCTCATGGAACTTACAGTTTTTGGCTAGTTGCTGCAATCGTGCATTGAATTGGTCCAGCGTCTCTGACGACGTCTGTTCAGCCTATCGGAACTTGAATATTTCATATTCTTTATTGCACTGCGGCCTGAAGTAAGCAGTGAGCTTTCGCTTGGTTTCTGCGAAATCATCATTTTCTGTCACCCCCACTGCTTCACTCAATTCAAACATTGCCTCACCAGCATAATGAAGCAACATCGCTCTCATTCTTGTATCGTTCTGAATGTCTTTAGCCACCACAAAGTTTTCAAAGCGCCGCACCCAACGCTCCCAGCGTTGCCGTTGGCCTGCGCTGTCAGTCGGCTCCAGCGAAAAAGGTGCCACGTCAGCGACAGTTTCCATTTTCACACAGAAACTAGACGTAGTCTAGTTCAAAGTAACTCGTAGAGTTGTCAGTTTACCTCGTCGCCAATTAACGTCGTGTACTGGCCGTGGGCTGTGCGTACAACGACATTATAGAATGAAGATTCTCGTAGAGAAAGTATGAACAAGTTTATTGTGACACAGGCGGAACTCGAGATCTAAAGGAAAAGAGGAAACGGGGCATGGTAAACGGTTCCGCGATCAAGGATCTAACAACCACACATGACGTAGACAACCTGGACAGCAACAAGACAGGTAACTTGTCACGCGGCGATTTCCATGAGACATGCATTACTACAACTAATCACCTTTCGAGAGAGAACTCTGGCGTTCGTCGATCGGCAATCATACTTAATTGATCCTTCTGACACGTCAAAACCCAAGTTGCCTGATAGCTACGTGATTGAAATAAACAAAGACGACCTTTTCGTGTATAGACGCAACGAAGGAAAGGTCTAGACCCCGGTGCTAAAGTAAAAGATGACGCGTGGGTATCGTATGTTGCGGGAGTGTGGGAAAAGGGTCAGCTGGAGAAGCGCCAATGGCTATTAGTTACTATTCCATGATTGTTGTTCAATGGTAATATTGTCGTGACCCCTAGTTTCCGGGTCACGGCCTCGTATGTTTGGATACTTCCTGTTGTGAGTTGCAGTTTTGTGTTCTCTTATTAAAACACTGTTCTAGTTACGCATACGTACTAGTGTTTGTTTGTGTGACTCGAAGTGTGCATTTGATCACCTAATGGCGTGGTGGCAGCGCTCACAACAAACCCGCTCACCAAAACGGGCGCAATAAAAGCAGATACACATTGACAGTCCGCCGACCTCACGGCGCAAATAGCTAGCCGAAACGGCTCTGTATCACTAGCAGGTGTGGTAACAACATGGCTAACAACATGCAACGCGCACCGAGACAGTGGTGCCTCACAAAAACGGAAACGGTCAACACATTTGAGAACTGGCGCCAGAACCTCGTCTACACCCTCTCACTCGACCCAAACTTCGCCCAGTTTATCGCCACTGACGCTAAATGGGAGAAGCGATGTGCAGCACATCCAAACCGCGGCTTCACCGACGAGAATGATCATACAGCCATTCAGCAAGCCTACATGCTCGATCTAATGTTAGGCCAAATAGCGAACTATTGCCCAGTCATATCGCGCAACACGATCGCCAAAAACTCAACCAGTTTATCCGGTATCTGGCAAACTATCCGACTGCACTATGGGTTCCAGTCTACAGGGGCCCATTTCCTGGACTTTGCTGATATCCACCTACAAGCTGACGAACGCCCCGAAGACTTGTATCAGCGCCTAGTGGCCTTCGTTGAAGACAACATGCTACAAGAGGGAAGTGTCAT
Organism: Paraescarpia echinospica; assembly: GCA_020002185.1. NCBI lineage: Eukaryota > Metazoa > Annelida > Polychaeta > Sabellida > Siboglinidae > Paraescarpia > Paraescarpia echinospica. The sequence continues at coordinate 73,930,161 of CM034535.1, read as the reverse complement.
TCTGCACCACGGTGACGTCATACACGTTGACGAAGAAATGTCTCCTTCCCTAGAGAACATGGTAGTACTGACCTGGTTACGACTTATCAACCCCGCACTGCCTAAGCTCATAAAGCAACGATATGGCACAGAGCTGAGGTCAAGAACACTAGCATCGATCAAGCCAGAAATATCACAGGCACTCGAATCACTACTAGACGAGATTGCGTCTGCTGACACCGCAAAGGTTATGCGCACCGAGACTAGGCCTAACCTACGCGGACAAAGACCAGCGTTCTCAAGACGACAACCGGCACCATCTAACAACCCTAGGCGTCCCACGAGCGTGAAGACTTGCCCTCTTTGCAAACAAGTAGGCCGCAGTGATGTACACCACTTCCTCAGCGAGTGCTCGTACCTTCCGGAACAAGATCGCCGCTACATGGCTAAGGTACGACAAGTCAGTGATATCATCGACGGAGTCGATGAAGGCGACGACGATACCTACGAAGTTTATGACGAACGCCCCGTAAACACCACTACCGTGCAACGTATCGATGTACGACAATCGCCTTACCTCGACGCGTTCCACGACCATCACGCCGTTCGAGTGACGATCGATAGCGGTGCAACGGGCAATATGATCCGTCATGACACGGCAGTGAGATTGGGGTGTACTATCAAGAACTCTTCCCAATCGGCTCACCAAGCTGACGGATCATCGCCTCTAACCATAGTTGGCGAAATTACCATATCACTCGCCCGCAAAAATAAATCATTCCAGTTCTGTGGACTAGTGGTACAGAATCTGGATGTCGAGATGCTGGCCCTCGCAGATGGCACCACGTACACATATGGTACAACACAGAGGGCCCTCAACAGGCATGCAGTCCGCCGTGCCCACATACTGCGAGCACCACCAACCAACATCACTGTGTGGCCAGGCGACTTCGTGGAAGTCGACCTGCCTTCAGACGCGTATATCGCAGACGCCACATTCGCTCTGGAACCACGTCACGATACCACCGGCAACAAAGGAGTACACGAGAACGATGTGTGGCCACAACCTTCACTAATCACCAGCGTAGAAGGTGTATTGCGCATACCAAATCTCACGAACTCCACTCGCACACTGATGCCAAATCAGAGAAGTGTTCGTACCCGACAAGGCAACATCCATACCAGACAGTCAATGCACCAGCGTAGCCGTAAGCATACGCACACGCAGCTCGAATGCTACTGCCATCAAACACTCAACAGCGGTCATCATCGATCCTGATCACGCGCTCTCCCCCGACGAACGAGCGGCATTCCGATCGATCGTGGAAGAGTATGACGACGTATTCGACCCAAGCTACAGTGGATACAATGGTCACGTGGGACCATTCAAAGCTGTTGTCAACATGGGCCCAGTACAACCGCCCCAACGTAAAGGACGCCTACCCCAATACGCACGAAACCAGCTCGTAGAACTCCAAAACAAGTTCGATGAACTCGAGACGATGGGCGTGTTCGTCCGGCCTGAGGATGTACCGGTCAACGTCGAGTACCTCAACCCGTCATTCCTGATAAAGAAGCAAAGCGGAGGACACCGACTCGTCACTGCCTTCACTGACGTAGGCCGCTATAGCAAGCCGCAGCCTTCATTGATGCCTGATGTCGACAACACCCTACGAAAAATCGCACAATGGAGGTACATAGCGACTACCGATATGTCCAATGCGTTCTACCAAATCCCTCTATCGCGTGAATCAATGAAGTACTGCGGAGTAGTCACTCCGTTCCGCGGTGTACGCGTATACGCTCGCTCAGCGATGGGCATGCCCGGGTCCGAAACCGCACTCGAAGAGCTGTTGTGCCGCGTACTGGGAGATCTACTCGAAGAAGGTGTCGTCGCCAAACTGGCAGACGATATATATTGTGGAGGAAACACCATCGCCGAACTCCAACAGAACGTAAGACGATTGCTCCAAAGCTTCGCCAACAGCGGGTTGCGCCTATCCGCTGCCAAAACAACGATGTGCCCTACTACGACCACGATACTTGGCTGGGTGTGGAACCTCGGCTCCATCCATGCAAGCCAACATCGCATCGCCACCCTAGCCAGCTGCGACGCTCCACTCACAGTCAAAGCGATGCGAGCATTCGTCGGAGCCTACAAAATGCTAGCACGCGTCATACCAGGATGCTCCGCCTTGCTTGCCCCGTTCGACGAAGTAACGGGTGGCAAACAGTCAAGTGATCGCGTCACATGGACCGATGCATTAAGAGAAGCCTTCAAACACGCACAAACCAGTCTTCAGACTAACAAGGCTATCACATTACCTCGGCCAAGTGACGAACTATGGCTAGTGATGGACGGCGCTGTCAAACAGTGCGGTCTAGGAGCCACCTTGTACGTGATGCGCAATGGCAAATTGATGCTGGCCGGATTCTTCAGCGCAAAACTCCGTGGACGACAGATCTCCTGGTTGCCATGCGAAGTAGAAGCACTATCCATCGCAGCCGCTATCAGACATTTCAGCCCGTATAACGTACAGTCAGCGCACATCACAGCGATACTCACAGACAGCAAGCCTTGCGTACAAGCCCACGAGAAGCTTTGTCGCGGTGAATTCTCCGTCAGCCCGCGCGTATCGACATTCCTATCAGTCGTCAGTCGGTACCAGACAACTATTCGCCATCTCGCCGGTTCAGCTAATGTTCCATCAGACTTCGCGAGTCGCAACGCACCCACATGCCGGGAACAACAGTGCCAAGTGTGCTCCTATATACGACAGACTGAAGAGTCAGTCGTGATGCAACGCGTTACAACAGACGACATAACATCTGGGAAAGCTCGACTTCCGTTCACCAATCGTTCAGCATGGCTCGGCATTCAAGCAGACTGCCAAGACTTGCGAAGGACTCATTCACACCTTACACAAGGAACACGACCATCCAAAAAGGTGACAAACGCGAAAGACGTCAAAAGATACCTTAACGTCGCATCAATCGCTCGTGACGGTCTACTGGTCGTACAACGTAACGACCCACTGAGTCCTACACGAGAGTGCATCATCGTACCGCGAAAAGTCCTAGACGGACTAGTAACGGCCCTGCACATCCAACTGGATCACCCGTCTTCGTACCAGCTAAAGCAAGTCATGCATCGCTATGTATTCGCTCTCGACCTCGACAAGTCTGTCGAGTCCACCTCGCGCAGCTGTCATCACTGTACGTCGTTACGGAACACCCCAAACCTAACTATCGCGCAATCTACCAACGATCCCCCAGAAGTAGTGGGTATCTCATATGCAGCCGACATCATCAAACGAGAAAGACAACTGATCTTGGTGCTACGCGAGTGTGTAACATCATACACGGTAACATGCTTCGTCAACGACGAACGACGCGACACGTTACGGGACTCCATCATTCAACTCTGCATCGGCCTCCGACCGCTTGATGGACCTCCTGCCGTAATACGCACAGACCCAGCTCCTGGATTCGCAGCTCTCGTCAACGACGCACTGTTGAACAAGTATCGACTCACCATCGAACTAGGACGGGTCAAAAACATCAACAAAAACCCTGTGGCCGAAAAAGCCATTCGGGAACTCGAGGGTGAAATTTTACACCAACAACCAACAGGCGGCGCCATCACGCAGGTGCTACTGTCTGTCGCTACTGCCAACCTCAACGCCCGAGTACGAAACAGAGGAATGTCAGCTCGTGAGCTGTGGACCCAGCGTGACCAATTCACCAACGAACAATTACCGCTGAACGACTATAGCATCATTCAACAACAGCATGCCTCGCGCAACGCTAACCACGAACACAGTCAAATATCGAAGTCTCCTCGCGGTTCAGTACCCAGACCCCAACATATCGACATTGGCGACATCGTGTACTTGTACTCAGACAAGAGTAAACTACGCTCCAGGTGTCGGTATCTCGTAGTGAGCACAGAAGGAGAATGGATCAACATCAGCAAATTCGCCGGTAACCAGTTGCGTGCCACGTCATACAGAGTGAAGCGAACAGAGTGCTACAAGGTGGCAGCTGAAGCTACCCACGATCTTCCAGTGTCGTACCAGTATGACGAACTAACACCCGCAGATGACCCAGCTCCTCCAGAGAAACCTCCAGACGTACCAGTTCAACTCTCGTACCCTCCAGTCACAGCAGCTCAGCCCGTAGAACCATCAACAGCCGAGTCTCATCGACAAGAAACGGCGACAGTCAACAACGAATCGACAATGTCATACGAGCCAGATCAACATAGCTGTCCGCCCGAGGAACCTCCGAGACGCTCTACAAGAACTCGGAAGCCTCCTGAGTATCTGAAAGACTTCATCTCATGAACCTTTATCTCTATAATCATTATTGTATGTCTATATGATAGCTATCTCATAGTAGCATACATAATTATGAGAAGAAAGAAGTCACGCCAATGGCTATTAGTTACTATTCCATGATTGTTGTTCAATGGTAATATTGTCGTGACCCCTAGTTTCCGGGTCACGGCCTCGTATGTTTGGATACTTCCTGTTGTGAGTTGCAGTTTTGTGTTCTCTTATTAAAACACTGTTCTAGTTACGCATACGTACTATTGTTTGTTTGTGTGACTCGAAGTGTGCATTTGATCACCTAATGGCGAAGGTGATGTGGTCACATGGACGGGTTTCAACTCGCCGCTCATGGTTGATGCGTTTATCAAGCCTCGGGCAGAAATCGGTATCCTCCCCTTATTTCCTGATAAGGCCGCCTCTCCATCTATGATGAAGCATACTATGGAGATAATGAAGGAAAACACCGAGTTCATCAACCTCGGTCAAACCCTTGTCCTTGGCGCCGATCAGCCTCTCTATGCCATATGCAAACAATTGCAGTGGCAATTTCCAAACATCCTTGGCGAAGATACGTTCTTCATGCAGCTGGGAGCCTTACATATCGAGGATAAGTGCCAGCTGATGATGGGCAAGATGCTACAAGGGTCTGGCTGGGACACTGCTCTCAATCAGACCGAACGTCCTCTCCTGTGGTCGCGCTCAGTCTGCTCTCAATGACCATCAAATCAAGCGCACGCGCTATGCTCATCAAGTTTCACTCGTTTGTCTCTCTCTCTCTCTCTCTCTCTCTCTCTCTCTCTCTCTCTCTCTCTCTCTCTCTGTTGAAGCAAAATGCGTACTCTCAGTCAGTATACGTCCAGTGTGCAGTGGCCTCCTGAGACGTTCGAGATGTGGAACATAAGGCAATCCGTTGATGTTCACATGTTCAAACATTGGTCCAGGTGTGCGATGAGCTTTATGCATGGTTCTTTGTTTTGGACCACTCCAACTACGCCCGCTGGTTGCTGATTCACGTCAGAGACATGGTCGAGCTCGCAGTGAAGCATCCAACGGTGTATGCGGTGTACCTCAAGGAAAACTTCACGGTCCAAAAATCCGAGCCTAATGGCAAAAGATCAATCCCACGAGCAGATGAATAAAGTACTCCAGGGCAATGGTGGAGCCTCTGACCTGTATGATGACACAGACGCCTTAACATTGTACATGCTGGCTGGTCCAGATTGCGTCAGAATGATTAAAGAATTCGAGAGTGTTCACAAACTTACGGCAGCAACAACAACAACTGGTCACCACGACGAGGCATGTAGTCTGCAGTCTAGGTTTCTGAATGACGTGCAGTCTTTCATGAAGGTGGTGACCGGAATGGGCATCCCCTACCTAGCAACAGGTCATGTGCTTGTCGCTCTTGATACACGTGATGTGATGGAGCAAGAAGTAGCCGTGTCCCTGTCCAAAATCCATGATGTTAATTGGTCAGGTCTTTTACGAGGAATACGTGAAGACACGGCTAGACAAGGTGTTGGTTCCTCTGTCAGACACAATGAAAATAAACAACGTGTTTACTTTCGCCAACCGTCCAGACCCCCAAATGAAGGGAAGCAAAGTCGGTATACTGAAACAAAATACTGTGCTTGTCACCCAACTGTTCCTTTCTCTCCAAACACGTCCGGACGCGGATATTGCCGAATTCTTCAAATACGAGAACCAGTGAGAGCCTCCTTTTCTATCAGACTGAAGTTCGCTCAGAGCTGGGACCAAGTCGGACATCCTCGCGTGCATCAACGCGACAACTTGCCGCGCCAATCCAGTGAGACAAGCGACAGTTCAAGTGCTCGACATGGCTGCCGTCATGCATCCACATGGTGCATCCAACCAGAGCGGCAACATTCGCAGAGTGTGTACACCTACGCGTTGTGCCTTTCCTGAAAGCTCAGTTGACCGCCACGGTTGAACGCGTCGATGCAGTCTGGGACACCTACCCTGAACATGGCCTGAAATCACTGACTCAGCAGTGGCGTGCATGGGACAGGTGCGCATACTCGAGTCGAACCAAATGGCGACGGCTGCACTCCCATCCCCAAAAGGGACAGGCAGTCATACTTGAAAAATGTGGAAAACAAAAAGGAGCTATTCTCCTTTATTAGTAAACAGCTGGTCAATACTGACATGGATGAAAGACTCCACCTCAGCACAGAGTCTGAGGTGGTGCTCTCCAACTAGCCTTTCCATGTGTCAGCACTCCAGCCCTGCAACCACGCAGAGGCAAATACGCGTATCATCTTGCATCTAGCTCATGCCTCGTCTCAGGGTCATGAGAAAGCAATCCGGCGCACTGTCGAAAGCGACATCGTTGTTCTTGTCGTCGCTTTCTTTGAAGAACTTGACCTTTCAGAGCTTTGGATTGTCTTTGGTAACGACAAGAAATACCGAGATATCCCGGTGTACAACATCCATTCCCAGCTCGGTCCATCAAAGTCGTTAGCTCTACCCCTCTTTCACGCCATAGCGGGCTGCAATACGACCTCTCAGTTTCTCGGCTGCGACAAGAAGATGGCGTGGGCTGCATGGAACAATACACCAGGACTTCCAGAGACGATGATCTCGCTGACCGAAGATCCGGAGTCCTTCACTCTGGAATATATTCATATGCAACGAATCGAGCGATTCGTTATGCTCCTGTACAGCAATTGTATACGTGTCGGTCTGCAACTGTCAAAGATGCTAGGCGTCATCTCTTCTCCAATGGCAGTCGTTCACTCGACAATATGCCGACGACCCAGGCCGCTCTCTTCAAGCATGTCAAGAGGTCCTTGCTCCAAGTCAGTTTCATCTGGAAGCAGTCAACCACATGCCACCAGGCAATCCCTGTTTTTGATCAAAGGGGATGGGTACAGGATGGACGCAGCAATCAATGACTCCCTTTCTGGACCACTATCGCCGACGCAAGACAAGCTTGTGCCCTGCTCCTAAACTGCGGCTGCACGAAAGCGTGCAAGGGGAATTGCAAATGCTGCAAGACAGGTCTTCGTTGCACAGCACTGTGCAAGTGCAGGGTGGCTGTCTAAACAATGACGACAACGATGTGAACAATTGAACTACTACTAATGGATGGATGGGTAGACGGATGATGGGTGAGATTGTCTGATTATACGAATAGAGTGAATAAGTAAAATAGCGCCATACTATTTTTATGAACATTCATTGAATTTGTGTATCCAATTGACATGTAATTGCTATTTCTAATATAATACTATCGTTCATGCATTTGCAAACTTGACCTTGATTATATGACTTCGCCATTCCCCTTTCAAGTTCGGTTCTAACATTATAATAAATATATAAACCTTTGCTCAAGTAGTAAGATCAATTGAATCATCAACAGATACATGGGGTTTTACGCATTTATGGTTAAATTTAACCTTGACCTTGATTGAAAAGACCTGTATCCCCAGCTCATCCAGGGTCATCAATTGTCTACCTAAGACATTTTTAGATGAAAATGACACCAGAACGGTGAATATCTGACATAGTACGTTTTTGGCTCAGCATATCTATATTTTGAGCCCAAATTACCCTGGATATCACATCACTTCGACTTAGAATCAGCAAACTAACACTGGAAATGGATTTTCCATACTCGAAAACCCATAAAAAGTGGTATCATTTATGGTTCTACTACTTTTGGTTCTCACTAATGACTCAAGATGGCAGCTATCTTGGATTTGTCAAATGTGGCCGCCACAGGAGGAACCCAGCTTGGCTCCCACGAAAAATGAGATGTCATGGCCATATCTAGTGCTGGTCCAAAAATGGTGCTTGTAGAATGATGTGAACAATGTTATGATTAAGCCTCCTGACTGGCTTTCCATTTTTCCAAGCTAGATCGATCTAGGTAGTTAAGCAATGTGCCATTATCGATGCTAATAGAAAGCCTATCAATTCACTTTCATCTATGACTTTCCCAGGTTCTTCACTCTTGACACCACTTCTCCCACTTGACCACCACATCTCCTACTTGACCACCACATCTCCCACTTCCCCACCACTTCTCCCACTTGACCACCACTTCTCCCACTTGCCCACCACATCTCCCACTTGCCCACCACTTCTCCCACTTGCCCACCACTTCTCCCACTTGACCACCACTTCTCCCACTTGACCACCACTTCTTCCACTTGCCCACCACTTCTCCCACGTGCCCATCACTTCTTCCACTTGCCCACCACTTCTCCCACTTCCCCACCACTTCTCCCACTTGTCCACCACTTCTCCCACTCCCCCACCAATTCTCCCACTCGACCACCACTTCTCCCACTTGACCACCACTTCTCCCACTTGACCACCACTTCTCCCACTTGATCACCACTTCTCCCACTTCCCCACCACTTCTCCCACTTGCCCACCACTTCTCCCACTTGACCACCACTTCTTCCTCTTGCCCACCACTTCTCCCATTTGCCCACCACTTCTCCCACTTGACCTCCACTTCTCCCACTTGACCACCACTTCTTCCTCTTGCCCACCACTTCTCCCACTTGCTCACCACTTCTCCCACTTGACCACCACTTCTCCCACTTGCCCACCACTTCTCCCACTTCCCCACCACTTCTCCCACTTCCCCACCACTTCTCCCACTTGACCACCACTTCTCCCACTTGCCCACCACTTCTCCCACGTGCCCATCACTTCTCCCACTTGCCCACCACTTCTCCCACTTGCCCACCACTTCTCCCACATGACCACCACTTGACCACCACTTCTCCCACTTGCTCACCACTTCTCCCACTTGCCCACCACTTCTTCCACTTGCCCACCACTTCTCCCACTTCCCCACCACTTCTCCCCCTTGTCCACCACTTCGCCCACTTGCCCACCACCTCTCCCATCACTTCTCCCACTTGCCCACCACTTCTCCCATTTTCCCACATCTTCTCCCACTTGACCACCACTTCTCCCACTTGACCACCACTTCTTCCACTTGACCACCACTTCTCCCACTTCCCCACCACTTCTTCCACTTGCCCACCACTTCTCCCACTTGACCACCACCTCTCCCACCACTTCTCCCACTTGCCCACCACTTCTCCCACTTGACCACCACTTCTCCCACCACTTCTGGGTGCTATAAAAAATGTCTTGAGTCTGTTGAACGCTAACAGTGTTTATGTAGGAACAAATGTATTTTAGACGGAAGCGCCCGTATGCGGCTGCGCATTCAGAAGTACGTATACATTTTGCAGTACACGGACGAACCCGGACGCAATGGCATCGTAACCCTATTGAAGATTTTCCGTCGGAGCTTCAGCACCACTGCTATCGCTATCGTCACTCCACCGTCGTTGTTTGAACAGGCCTATTTTCGCGGCGACGTTATATATAATTTCAGAACATAAAGGGGGCACATTCAAAAGGTCTAGGGGACACGCCACTCTAGCGCAAACATAGCGTGTCCACATTCCAAGAGTATATACAGAGGGCACGTGCCTCCAAGTCCCCTTGGATCTGCCTATGGTATCCATCATATATATATATACATATATATGTTCCACAAGACAAAAGTTAAGGCACTAACATAAATAAATTTGCAACAGACACATTTTTGTAGAACACAACTATACAGTATACATATGCGCGCGCACACACATGTTGCACCATACCGATAAGTACATGCACATACTGCACCGTGGGTTTAGACTTACAACACAATCATGCACGCACATTCGCACGCACACATGCACGCACACACCCCATATAGACGCACGCACACCCCCACACACGAACGCGCATGCGCGCACGCACACAAACACACATGTGTACACACGTACACCCCCCACATGCACACATACGAACGCGCATGCGCGCACACACACAAACGTGTACACACGCACACCCTCACACGCACACCCTCACACACGCACGCGCCCACACACACACACACGTAAGGTCTACACCATATACCTTACGCTGCTAGTTGTATGAAAGTATCTGTGGTCGCGAACGAACGTTGTTGTGCCTTCAGGCAACGCGAGCAGTGAGAGAGTATTTTCTGGGGATACTTTGTGTGCACTGCTCAGTGTAAAGTGGAACAGTGATGACTGACTAGCCGACTTCCAGTGCACTGCGAAGCTTCTACGCTGTGCCAAGTCGGCGACCTACAGGTACAATCAGGGACACTGCAGCAAGTGACTGCACCTGTGGTAGCTATTTGATAGTGTATCGCAATATAAGGCCAAGAATTGGTCACAATGAATCCCTGCATGTCTTTCTTATTTGTTTTTTTTGCGTGGCTGGAACGATTTCACATTGAAACTTTTATTGTGTGATTATTAGTGCTGTTTTTATTGTGCAAATGTCGTTTCCTTTAGAACTGGTGTTCGCGCACTTTCCCACTTTTTCGTGAGTTGATGTTTACACCTATGATCGAGACAGTGTGACGAGACAGCGCGACATGGGAAGCGTGCTGAACACTGGCGTAACGAGGGAGGGGGTTGGAGCAAATGCCCCCAGCAGCACTTTTTTGGGGCGGCACTTTGCCTTTCGGGAAAAAAAATTTCTTAGACAAAATTCATACATATTTATACTTTGTGGTCCACACGAATTCTGAACACATCGCTGTTATATTACATAAAATTAATATTGAAGTAATCATGCTTGGATACGTCACATGTAACTCAATTGACACTAGCCAATACTGGTGTACGTAACGCACAGGCGCCCAAACTGGTCTACAATACGTCTATTATAGGCCTATTGGCGGCCGAACTGTATTCGCACTGTTACTGCTGCGCACTAGCGTCCGAATGGTTTAACAAGATTTAACAAGATTGCCACCCAGAGAATTAACTCTAGGTGGCAGGTGGACAAGGAAGCCCTTTGGCTTATCGAGAGTCCGACCCTTTTATATATGTGTATCCCGCCCTTCTGAGGTATGTGTCGATTTTATTTTTAAACATATTCACGCTACTAGCACCCACACAATCAGCAGATAATCTGTTCCATTCATTTATAGTCCTTTGTGAAAATGAAAACTTTCTTATATCTAATCTATACTGCTCCTTTGCTAATGTAACTTCATGTCCTCTAGTCCTTCTATCTTTCTTAACTGAGAAAAAAATATTTCTATCAATATTTTCATAACCATTCATTATTTAAAACACTTCTATCTGATCTCCTCTCAATCTCCTGGTCTCTAGTGTTGTTAAATCGCATTTTTTAGGCGTATTTCGTAACTAAGATCCCTCAGTTTTTGTATCATTTTAGTTGCTCTCCTCTGCACTCTTTCTAGCATATCTATGTCCTTCTTGTGATATGGCCTCCACGCTTGAATACAATATTCTAAATGAGGCCTAACTATTATTTTGTACAGTGGTATCATTAGCTCTTTTTCCTTATACGTTATGTTTCGCCTAATTAATCCAAGGATTTGATTTCCCTTTGAGGCTGCAATTCCGCACTGCTCTGAAACCTTCATATCAGCACTAATGTTTAACCCTGAGTCCTTTTCTTTTACAGTAGTACTTAGTACAGTTCCCATGTCCTACGTGGAGGCATTTACATTTCCCAAAATTGAACAGCATTTGCCACTTTTCAGACCATTTGATCAACTTGTCAAGATCATCTTGTAAATGTTGTCGATCTCCATCACTTTTAATCCTTCTAAACACTTTTGTATCATCCGCAAATTTCAACACCTTGCTTGTTATTTCATCATCCAAATCGTTGATATATATTAAGAATAATATAGGTTCTAGTACTGATCCCTGTGGTACTCCACTCAATACCGATTTCCAGTTTGAAGCCTCCCCATCAACTACTACATCAACTACTACATCAGCCACTTTTCTATCCAGTTTATTATACCATTTCCTATGCCATGGGCCTTTAGCTTAAGCAGTAATCTTTGATGTGGTACTTTGTCGAAAGCTTTTTGAAAATCTAAGTAGACGATATCTGCTGGTGATCCCTCATCTACCCACTTAGTGATGTCTTCTAAAAAACATAACATATTTGTTAAGCATGACCTCGCTTTAAAAAACCCATGTTGAGATGGGTTTATCAAGTTATGTTTAACAAAAAAATCCACCATGTGATTTTTAATTAGTCTTTCTAATAATTTGCAAATCACTGATGTTAAACTCACTGGTCTATAGTTCTCTGACTTGTTTCTCGAACCTTTTTTAAATAACGGTATAATGTTTGCCTCTTTCCATTGTAAAGGAACCACTCCCTCTTCTAATGACAAATTGAAAACTGTTGCAAGCGGTACACTAATTTGTTATACAATTTCCAATAGTAGTTTGGGCGGAATCCCATCCACTCCAGGTGATTTATTATCCTTCATAGCCCTTATTTTCTTTCTTAGCTACCATTTCCGGGGTTACAATTAATTGTCCTAAATAGTCTGAATCTGCCCCCTTGAACTTAGCCTCTGGTACTGGCAGTGAACTAATATCTTCTCTGGTAAACACTGAACTAAAGTACTCATTCAGGTATTCTGCCATTAAGAATCCCTCTGATATTATATTTCCAACACTATCTTCTAGAGGACCGACCTTATCTTGAACTTTCTGTTTGCTTCGAACATACGCATAAAAACTCTTGCTGTCATGTTTTATATTACTAGCTAATTGTTGTTCATAGCTTCTCTTTGAATTTCTAATTTCAGCTGTAGCTTGGTTAAGTGCTTCTTTATAACTGTTGTAGTCTTCATCATTTCCAGTACATCTATATGACTTCCACTTAATTTTTCTAATGGCTTCTTTCGATAAGTGTTTCTTTTTGGACCGTTTCCCTTGTTTTTTGAAGCGTACAAATTTATTGACTATGCACTTAATTTCACTCATTAATATATTCCAGCATTCTGTTGCTGTCTTATTTTTCAGTGTGTTATTCCAGTATATCTTTTGCGCAGTGTTTGTAAGTATAATATTACCTGAAATAAGGAAATATCAATATTTTGTGGATATACTATTGTCTTACATATTTAATATAGATACAAGTAAGACTACTGTCACAAGTTTTACCAAACAAATAGTCCTGATGTTTAGAATTGCGTTGTTGTTAAGTATTTATTATCGCCCACTGGTAATTGCAACGCTTGCATAAATTTGCATAGTCGTGAACCGTGGCCGGTATTTCTGCCCCTCTTCCACTTCTGCCTCATATCGAGATCTCGCTGGATATCGCGTTATATACACACCAATATTTGGATATGTTGAGCAGTGGGAGTGTAGACTTGCAACACAGTTATTTTCCTCGAAGAAAAATTACACAAACAGGTTTTTAATACAAATTTTCGTAATTTGATCGCAAGGTAGCAGCACTGATTAACATTTATAAATTATTAATAATTTAGACATATCTTTTAATTAATGCATTCGCCGATTACTTATAGAAGCTGTATATTGTCACTGACATTGACGTTTTTTTATTAATGCATTTTATTTGTATTACTTGTTCGATTTTAAAGCAGTTTTTGTTTTCATTTACTAGTTTTAAATGCTTCTTCTATTGAATATTCATTAGGTTTTTAGTGTATTTAGCCGCTGCTGTATTTTAGATAACGTTTTTCATTTTAGTGTGTTTAGTAAATACAATTTACACATCTAACCCTAACATATTTCTAAGCATCACTGTTATATTTTAACCGTCTCTGAACAGATTTTATTTCCCGTTATACGGTGCTATGTAAATAAAGGTTATCGTTATTATATTGAGACAGTTGAGCTTGCTGGTGTAGCCGGTCCGGCAACGGCCGTGCGTGGGGACAACGGCGATGCAGAGGAGCAGCTAGATAGGAACATCTTCCACGACGCAGGAAGCTGGCCCCGAAATGTCCCAGACGAGCTACGGCTAGAGCTGGTTCGGAGGGGGCCTCTTGGCCTCCAGAACAAAGAAGGGTCCTTCCCAGCCAACCCAGTGAAGAACAGGAGCATGAATCGCAAATGGTTTTACAAGGCGCTAGGCAAAGGGGAGCAGCTTCTCCGCTCATGGCTCATGTATTCGCCCTCCTTAGATTGTGTCCAATGCTTTTGTTGTCGTCTGTTCGGCACGAGAACAAGCAGCTTTGGACGATCATCTGCATTCAAGAACTGGATGAAGCTCAATCCTCGTGTCTGCGCCGACGAGGAGACACCGGGTCACGAGGAGGCCCGCATGCTGTGGACCGAGCTCCGCGTCCGCCTGGAGATGGGAGCAACAATTGACAGCGCAAACCAAGAAGAGGTTAACCATGTTGCGGCTAGGTGGCGGGAGTTACTGAACCGCATTCTGGACTGCATTCGCTTCCTCTGCAGACAAAAAAAAGAGTCTCTCATCCGCCGAAAACGAGCTGGTGAAGTTTCTTGGCAAGTACGATCCAGTGATCCGGGTACACCTGACTTGCATTCCAGCCCAACCGAACATTGTGTCATATCTCTCGGCAGCCACCCAGAATGAGTTCATCGCCATTCTTGGCCGTCGCGTATTGGCGGTTATCCTGGACGAAGTCCGTGAGGCAAAGTACTACTCAATAATATTCGATAGCACTCCGGACCTGGCTCACGTCGACCAGATGTCACAAGTATTCAGGTACGTCAACATCTCAGGAGGAACGGTCGAGGTTAAGGAAACATTTATCGGCTTTATTGAGCTCGGAGAGAACGCTGAAGCGCTGACGAATCAAATATTGGCCAAGTCGCGGGAGGACCATCTTGATATTCAGGACATGCGAGGCCAAGGATATGATCACGTGGCTACGGTGGCTGGTGTCCACACTGGCGTGCAGCGTAGGATTCTGGACGTCAACCCACTGCATGGCCACCTACGTCCACAGCAACAATCACTCGTTGAACTTGGCGGGCGTCCACTCTGCGCAAGCGTCAGTCAATGCCACTATCTTCTTTGGGACGATGGATCGTCTGTTCGTGATCTTCTCAGCATCAACCCACCGGTGGGATGTATTCAAGAAACACGTCACGGGAAAGACCGTCAAAAGGACCTGTGAGACCCGATGGAGCTCGAGACATGATGCCGTAGATGCAGTGGCGTCGACTCTGGAGTCTATCACCGCTGCATTGGAGCAACTCCGCGACGGTGATCACGAGACGGCTGACACACGCTCTGATGCCGTCATCCTCCTGTCATGTGTGATGTCTTACACATCCATTGCCTACCTGGCTTTCTGGCGTCCAGTCCTGAGAGAGATCAATGATGTTCAAATATTCCTCCAAAAGCCTGGGCTCGGGCTGGTCAGTTGCGCCACCAAACTGGGGGCTCTTGTTCTATTCTGCGTAGAGGAACGCGAAAACGTCGTTGAAAATGCGAAGGCTACGGCGTTCTGCGAGGAAATGGGGGTAGCAACAGAAAGAAGGGAGCGGCGGAGAATTAAGACGAATGGCGGGAGAAAACGCTGAGGATGCCGGCTTGTCACTACCAGAGGAGGTGAGGCGAGATCAGCTGCTGATCATCGATCGACTCCACGGGGATATAAGAAACAGGACAAATCACATGATGGATGTGAACGACAAATTCGGGTTTCTTACCAATATGGAGCTTCTGATGGATTCAACCAGTGATGAAGATATCGACTCTGCCATCGATCGAGTCACTCACACCTACATCGACATCGCCGCAGAAGGGATGAAGGGGGAGATACGCCGTGTGAGACGTCACCTCCATAGTTACGAACAGCAAACAGGAGAGACGACTAAAAACAGGAATGCACTCGATCTCCTTAAATCGGTAGTGAAATGGGGACATGGTACATCGTTCCCGAACCTGCTCGTGTGTCTTAGGACGTTGCTCACTACGTGCGTGAGCGTAGCCTCGTGTGAGAGAAGCTTCTCAAAGCTTAAACTCATTAAGACACACCTTCGCTCAAGCAAGGATCAAGAGCGACTGAGCAGTCTTGCACTACTGTCGATAGAGCGAGATCGAGTTGACCGATGTCATGGATTTCGACGGCGTAATTGCCGAGTTCACGTCAATAAAAACAATAAAGTTTAGGCTGTAAGAGAATTTGACGGAGCTTCTGCCCTCGGACAAACAAATTACTCCTGGTTTCATTGGCTTGTCATTGTCGTTTCGTTGGCAGTGGTGGGACGAGCTCGCAATGAACATATGTTGTGTTGACAGTTGTTAACTTTGACCACTGTATATTCAGTGTTCTGCCCAGGTTCTCAGAAGGGCAGGGTGCCATTTAAGAAAAAGGGCACATAAAAAGCACGTGCGACGCGTAACTAAATAATTAACATGACGTTACATGACCCTTATTTAACAGTGCTTTGCCCAGCTTTTCAAAAGGGCAGTGTGCCATTTTAGTAAAGGGCACGTAGAGCGCGGTAAGCAATGGTTAACAAGCCATAGTAACAGTGTACAGCTTGCAGTTTAATAGCATACTACTTACATATAGTATATTATGTACACCGTGTATACGTATTTTTAAACATTATAATATTGGCTTGGGCAAGCATTTGTAGAACAAAACACAATATTTAGCATTACATAACTTTTTAATTCGTGTCAATCTGCATAATATTCAATATACATAGAGAATATTAGACAGGCAATATGTGTGCAACATTTTTTGGGCTAGGTTTAACCAAAAAAATTAGATATACTGTTTTGTTCGATTTTGAAAATAAAAAATGTACAAGCAACATAATAATAAAAAAAAACGACATTTAAATAAATATAAATGTGGTCAAATGGATGATTATATATATATATATATATATATATATATATATATATATATATAGACATTACAACATATTTTATTTTATTAAATTGGCATGTCTAAAGTTTATTTAAGTTTTATCAAAACACGATTAATCCAGCATGACATAAAATTGTATGTAAACATTCACATCATATTTAATATTCTCAGAGACTATTATATAAGCAATAGGTATGCAAGATATTGTTGGGCTTGGCTGAACAGAAATTGAGATATATTACACGGCAAATAGTAAAAATGTGATCTCAAATATTAAAATAATTATAGAAATGCAATATAAAATAAAATTCCATTTTATTTATAGAAAAACTACCCACACACGATCTCATTTTTAACAATCAGTCAATAAACAGAAAAAAGTTATTATTACTAGTTTTAAACCACAGTTGCTACTGCTAAACGCTTTGGCAAAAGAAGACGCTAGCCGCTAGCAACCTTAACACCCTTGGCTAGTCCACTACACACGCAAGTGACGTCGTGACCTAGAAACGGCACGCCTTGCAACGAGCATGAGCGACGTCCTGTGCAGGCGGGTCGTTGCATATTGAGGGGGAGCAGGTTCTTTTAACGCGGGCAATACGCAATTATTCTACTATTGTTGAACTATGTTATACTAAACGTCGTTACTTATCATTATATATCGGTACATTAACAAATAAAGAGTGTATGAATAAACAATATTTTTTATAATCACACGTATTAGCTTCGAATGTCTGTCGCGCACAAGCTGGTCTACCGATTTGCGAAGTTTTGCGCCTCCTCAGATCAAAACGTATTTAATAAGTTTTGCAAGTATCACGTCATTAACAATTTAACGACTAATCTAACGGTATAAGTCTCCCGGCGATCAGACTTTAACTTTTGAAGATACGAACAAAATAAGGAATTTAATGGCGACCGGGATAGGAGTCGAAATAGGGTCGTTTGAACAATCGAAATGACCGCGTGGCGCGCTCGGGATACGCAGTCAACATCGTGGCGCTTGCAGACGATCGAGTGTCTGCAAGCGCCCCGATCTCGTGACGCATCCATTCCCGAATGCGGGATGCAATCGGGAATGGATGTATGTGGCGCGATCGGGATTATTTAAATAGAAGAAGAAGAACAAGATACCATCCACAAACATATATATATATATATATATGGGTTTCCCATTGTGGTGATCCTCCGGTATATTTTAGTCCCTCAAGGTTCAATTTTAGGGCCACTCTTATTATATATATATATATATATACATATAAATGACATAGCATTTTCTAGTGACCGTTTCAAATTCATAACGTATATGCTGACGACACCACCCTTACTAGTATATTAAATACATTTAACGATTCAGAAGGCCAAATGCGAAGTGAAAATATTAACAAAAACCTAACAAAGATTAGCAAAAAGACTAAATTCATGATTTTGTCATATGCCTCAAAAGAAACTAGAATACCCTGTTACAAATAGATGGGGCATACATTGAATGTGTAAATTATTTCAATTTTAGGCGTCACAATAAATAACCATCTAAACGGGCAGAGTCATACAAACAAAATAGCAAGTAAAATATGTAAAACAATAGGCATACTAAATAAACTTAAACACTTTTTACCACCTAATACATTATATATCATGTACAATGCTCTTGTTATCCCTCATATAAATTATGGCTTATTTTTATGGGATCATCAGGCACATGAAATTTCCAAATTTCAGAAAAAAAAGCAATACGAATAATATCCTTGTAAAGTATATATAATGCTCACACAAGTCCTATTTTTAAAAGACTTATGTTGCTAAAGTTGGATGACATTTATAAAGTCCAACAATTAAAATTTTACTATAAATTAATTAATAATCTTTTATCCTACTACTTCAATATTTTTTCCAAGCAGACACATCTATAGTATTCATCAGCACTGCACACGTGAAAGAAATAATCTGTATATGTCCAGATTCAAACATGAATTTGCCAAAAAATGCATTAGACACAACATAGTAGAGACAGTTAGCAATACACCAAATAGTACCATTAATAACATTTATACCCACAGTCTACATAGTTTTTCAACATACACAAAAACTTTTTTATTTTATATTATGAATCCAGTTGTCGTATTCATAATTGCTTTATTTGTAATTCCTAATACGTATTGAAATGTATACCTAAGTATCCATATGTATGTCAATGTGTACACGAGTACATATGTATGTACGTATTTTGATACATTGAGTAATTATCAACTATAAAAACAAGTCATATGCTAATCTGATTTGTGTCATGTAAATTTTGTTGTTGTTTATATTTATGGGGTGGCTCCTGTGCTAGTGATATTATACATCTTAATGGGAGTCTCCCGACCCTATCTATTACTTACATTAATCTTTGTATATGTATCGTATTTATAGCTATGTCAAATAAATTGATTCTGAGTTCTGCATGGGTATATTACAGTCATTGTTGTTTTAGAAGCCCGAAGTCTAATGCATTGTTATTTTATGGGCGAATTCATCTGGAGTTTGAACGGTCTCAACGCTGTGATGCCTATGATAAGTATTCAGTAAAACACTTATTAAATATTACCGTATATATATATATATATATACGGTAATATTTAATAAGTGTCAGTTCAAATATTGACACGATTTAATTGATATCGGAATTGAAATAGCTAGGATTAAGATAGAGTAATATAATATAATGTAGTATAATATAGTATAATATAATATAATATAGTATTATATATATATAATATATATATATATATAATATATATATTATATTATATTACTATATCTTAACCCTAGCTATTTTAATTCCGATATCAATTCAATCGTGTCAATATGTGAACGGACGGCCGGCGTACGTAGGCCTAACAGACAGAAATTAAAAGTTTACATATGTCCTACATCTTGATACAAAAATGCGCTACAAAGTCGTATTTTGTGCCTTTTCTGAGTTTTATGTGATGGACTAAGAAGAACTACCACTGTTTTATCATTAGAAACGGGGCGCGCCTTAGGCGTCATTTTGTGACCTAATTTTAGCGTTGTCGCACGTGAGCAGCAATGCTCACAGTACGGTACCGCCTGTAATGGCGTCGAAAGGAATCGGATTCGCCGTCAGTGGAGTATAAATCGATAGTTTGCAGCATTTTCATACATTAATACTGTTACTATGTAGATCACGTGGGAACCGTATCTTGGTACGCTCTTTAATTATGTATTTTGCTGACTGATCTGCACGCAGAAGTACGCGTTTCATTGGTGGAATCCCGATGTTTTCACTTCGTGACAGCAAACTGGCTTGACGTCAGTTAGCTACAGCCTACAGTACCGATGTGATGTTTAGTTAATGAGGTTTATGTACAGCAACTTAATGAAATCAATTCAGAAGGTGTCCACTGTTCGTGGAGCCCAGACCTTATATTGGTGTTAACTTCTGGAGAGGTTTCGCCGGTATCCCATTGACACCGAGGATACGGAACATTGAAAAGGGCCGAGCAAGTTGATTGCGTTTTTCTCAACTTGTGGAACATCAAAAGTTGCTTATAATTATAATTACGCTGTTCAAATAGCGTCATACGCGAGCTTGATTATTAGTATAGTGAGCTTAACTGACTGACAATGAGTCGTCCATCAAGTTCACGAAATCGCCCTACAAGTGCCCAATCACGCACTGCCTGGGGTGATGGGATTGACAACCCTGCAATGGATGACGGGCCAGCAGCAATGGAAAGTGATATGTATGGTGGAAGCATAGAAGTTGTTGAAGATCGTCAGGCACCAACTGTTCAAGTTCATGAACCACCAAGTGGCTGTCTTTACATGTTCAAGAAAGGAATTCGATGTAAGTATGATTTTTAAAGTCTGTTAAATACAAAGAAAACATGCAAAATCATTGAAAATAAAATTTTCTGGAATTGACATTTTGTACAGAAATAGTTGTTTTATAAATTTTAAACTTATGAATTAAATTTTACAAATGTGCACAAATTTCTCAATGAAAACTGTTTTGTTTATTTTAAAGTAATTCATCAAGTTATTTATTAAGTACATGTTAAAATGTTTAAGTACTATTATGTACAGTGGAACCTCACTATGTAAGGTCATTCTCGGGACTAGGCGAAAGTGACATGAAGAGCGAGGTGACCATATTAGTGGTCTGCCTAATTTCCTACATTTTACTGTTATAGTGGAAACAATTTGGGACTGACCTAGGGTGAGCTTAGTTGTGAGGTGGCTGTATTACTGATGTGGCCAAAAAGAATTTATACACATCACCCATGCCAGTTTGGCAATGTGCAAATTATATACTACAAATGTAACAAAATGTATCTAATACATTTTTTTATGTAAAAATGTTTAGTTTGAAAAGGTTGCAAGAAACATTTTGATTTTTGTAGTAAATATTACAAAAAAAACTGTTGCGATCTATCTTCATGACTATTTGAAACAATATATGTAATGAAGAAATTGTACATTTCCATAAAACATTTCTTGCCTGTATTAAACATTTTCATGTATAATAATGTCATCTAAACTGTGGGCCAGCTGGTCGTGAAACCATGTCAAAGCTTACCGCTGTACTGTTTGTCTATCAAAAACGAATGAAGAAAACAATTGTCTAAAACCGATGGGAAATATTTTGCTAGGGCTGATACGGCCCGATAGCAAACTGTTTTGAGAGAAACTCAGCAGTACAGCACTGACAAAAGGCTTTGTTTGTTGCACACTTGGGTGCTTTCTGTGTGTCAGGGGTGTTCATTTCAATCTCAACTTCATAGGAGCTGTCCAACAATGGGCTGATAGAGAATCTCTCCTCCTATTCTCTCTTACAGTCAACATACACTTGCAGACAATGCCACAGTTATATAGAATGGAACGCCATTCTCTGAGTCATAGACTTTGTCTAAGACGCAGTTAACAATGGAATTAACTGTACCGTGTCACTGTCAGAAAAGAACAAGCGACTTAAAGTGAAGATCAGTAGGCCTAGGTATACATATGTGTATTTTATAAACGTGGTATTTGACTAGGTTGAACCAGTGAAACAAATACATTAATATAAGTGAATACATTTTAGTATTAAACTACTTTTGTTTCATTGACAGTTAGCATTCTTTACAATACAATGACCGAGTGCACATAAAATGTTTCAAAAAATGCTACTGAATTTACTGCATTTATTAACAGTTTAATTGTGTATTGAAGATCATGTTTGAATTTTTTTAATGTTTTGTGTGCAGTTGTTTGGACTTTCCAGTGAGTATGTAAACTTCTAAGCACCACATTCTTAGGCTTTTAGATGGAATGCTAAATAAATGTTTGAGATCTAACCATTATGAATCCAGAAAAAACATCCCACAAATCAACCTCTTAGTGATAAGTATAGTCTCATTGATTGAAAGAATACAGGGATAACTGTGCAATAAATGCATCTAGGTGTCAAAAAAAGATAGTGTGCCGTCTAGCATGTGTCAGACTGAAATAACCCCTTTACCTACACTATCAAGACGATCTACAAAATCAGTACTCAGACAGCCAGAAGTTAACACGGCCTGTGCATATCAGATGTTAAGGAGATACCGAATAGCTGCAGGGGCCATTCACTAGTCAAACCATTTTACCCAGAATAAAGTGCTTTGTGAAATTTTATTTTGAAACATGTTGAATGATTTTATCATATGTCTGAATAATATTTACATTTGAGTACTCTTAGCATTAACGACACTGCCACATCACATGTGATAAGACTTTTGAGCAACAGAATATCTCACCCTTTTATAACTTTACCCATACTTTGTGCATCTATAAACCTGTGCACTAATCAGATCATCTGGATATTAATCGGTTAAATCTGCAGGAATAGGAAATTATAGGATACTTTACTACTTGCTTTGCTCTTGATTTTAATCTATAATCTTCATAGCAAAGTATAAGTTACCCTCCATCCCCACATAGGCTACTACCCTACAACAAGAGCAACACATTTTAGCTGGATTTGGGGCATCAAAAGCAATCAGTTGTGCATCAACACAAGCTATGTGCTGCTTAGTTCCTGTTGTTACATAATGTATTTATATGTTTCTTGTTACTAATACTACTTCTGTACTGTGCTATACTGAATATTATGTAACAATACAAATTATTATTTAAAATCTAGTTTTAATTTTATAATAGACACCTGCAGGTAAATTATACATTTAATTGATGCTAAATCAAAGTCTCATTGTTTAAGGCCGATTTATGCCAGAACTATTAAAAGTATTTAATAATATATTATTATTAAATTAATATAAATTAAAAGTATTTAATAATATATTATTATTAAATTAATATAAACTAGTATATTTTTAAAGGTTAAAACAAAAGTTTGTTGCATTAGTCATTGTGGTTTTCTTCTATAGAATATATGTATTTGCAATGTAAACAAATATATTTAATATTTATTTAAATACGAATAGTTGACAACATACAGTTTGTGGTGTGATTATATTAAATAATTAAAAAGGTATATTATATGTATTATGTATATATTAATTTATCTAAAATTGACGTAATATATATATCTGATTTCTGCGTCTTTGGTAACTTTTAGCTGACCACCCTTTAAAATTATAATTTATAACAATACAATATTTGCTTCTGGTCGAAGAATAAAATGTGAGAACTTTTCCTTGACTGTCTTGCAAGATGTATAGTGAAATGATGTGTGCTTGCAGCCTTATGGGCAACTCGGGAGACAGAGGAGATCAAGGACAATAAGGAGCTGACGATCCGAACGACACTGCGAGAACTGCTCATCTACATTGTCTTCCTCACTGTCCTTTGTATCGGTGGGTGTCTGTCTTTCTTACATTGTCTTCCTCACCATTCTTTGTATCGGTGGGTGTCTGACTTTCTTACATTGTCTTCCTCACCATTCTTTGTATCGGTGTGTCTGACTTTCTTACATTGTCTTCCTCACCATTCTTTGTATCGGTGTGTGTCTGACTTTCTTACATTGTCTTCCTCACCATTCTTTGTATCGGTGGGCGTCTGTCTTTCTTACATTGTCTTCCTCACCATTCTTTGTATCAATGGGCATCTGTCTTACATTGTCTTCCTCACCATCGTTTATATCGGTGGGCGTCTGTCTTTCTGACATTGTCTTCCTCACCATCCTTTGTATCATTGGGTGTCAGTCTTTTGTGACATTGTCTACCTCACCATCCTTTGTATCGGTGGGCGTCTGTCTTTCTTACATTGTCTTCCTCACCATTCTTTGTATCGGTGGGCGTCTGTCTTTCTTACATTGTCTTCCTCACCATTCTTTGTATCGGTGTGTGTCTGACTTTCTTACATTGTCTTCCTCACCATTCTTTGTATCGGTGGGCGTCTGACTTTCTTACATTGTCTTCCTCACCATTCTTTGTATCAGTGGGTGTCTGTCTTTCTTACATTGTCTTCCTCACCATTCTTTGTATCAATGGGCATCTGTCTTTCTTACATTGTCTTCCTCACCATCGTTTATATCGGTGGGCGTCTGTCTTTCTGACATTGTCTTTCTCACCATCCTTTGTATTGGTGGGACTCTGACTTTCTGACATTGTCTTCCTCACCGTCCTTTGTATTAGTAGGCGTTTGTCTTTCTGACATTGTCTGCCTCACCATCCTTTGTATCATTGGGTGTCAGTCTTTTGTGACATTGTCTACCTCACTATCCTTTGTATCGGTGGGCGTCTGTCTTTCTTACATTGTCTTCCTCACCATTCTTTGTATCGGTGGGCGTCTGTCTTTCTTACATTGTCTTCCTCACCATTCTTTGTATCGGTGGGCGTCTGACTTTCTTACATTGTCTTCCTCACCATTCTTTGTATCAGTGGGTGTCTGTCTTTCTTACATTGTCTTCCTCACCATTCTTTGTATCAGTGGGCATCTGTCTTTCTTACATTGTCTTCCTCACCATCGTTTATATCGGTGGGCGTCTGTCTTTCTGACATTGTCTTTCTCACCATCCTTTGTATTGGTGGGACTCTGACTTTCTGACATAGTCTTCCTCACCGTCCTTTGTATTAGTAGGCGTTTGTCTTTCTGACATTGTCTTCCTCACCATCCTTTGTATCATTGGGTGTCAGTCTTTCTTACATTGTCTTCCTCACTATCTTTTGTATTGGTGAGTGTCTATCTTTCTGACGTTGTCTGCCTCACCATCCTTTGTATCGGTGGGTGTCAGTCTTTTGTGACATTGTCTACCTCACCATCCTTTGTATCGGTGGGTGTGTGCCTTTTTGACATTGTTTCCTGACAATCTTTTGCACCAGTGGACAGTCGTTGTATGTTTGTATTACGTTGCCTTTCCGACCATCCTTTGCATTGAAGGGTGTCTGTCTATGACCAGTTGTTGTGTTTGTTCCCAAATCCTGTATCACTGTACTCAGTGTCACATGATTCACTGAAACGGTTTTTCTGTAGCTAATTTACTAGCATTTTCAGTGACTCGAGCACTTGGTTTGGCTTGCATTCTTTGACAGTGATTCACAGACAAGGAGATCGGAAGGATAGCATTACCCCAGAAAATGACAGACAGTGGATGCTTTGTGTTACGGATTGAATGCTGCTGCAGGGTTATTTTCTTCCCACCACAAAACGACGTCATGACATTGTTTGGAAAACAAATTGTGCTGCCAGTGGTAATGTACGTTTGATGAGGACTAATTTAATTAGTCAGTACATTTACAAAGTCAGTTGTTTTTGGTACTCTGGAAAATACTACGCTGTGGCGAAACTGGATGTCTTACGTGCAACACAAAGCCAGTTGTTTGCACAATTCTTTGTCACTCTTCTCAATTTTCATGCTGCATTTATTAAAGTTGTCAGCTGGGTGCCGCTGTGATGACTGGCTGCTGACTAGTACTGACGTCAGGGAAGCAACAACCGTGCCAAGAGCTTCATTGTGACGTTGTTGCCCCTTGTGGAATTTCTGCCCACTTTAATGAACTAATCAATATTTGATATAGCACTGGCAACAATATACGAGTGCCCACGTCCTGTGTAACTTTGAGGTGCAGCCATCCTTTCCTACCAAGCAATCCATTAGTGCCTCTGATACAAAGTTAATGGTATCGCTTTGACGACGAACCCAAACAGGTCGATAGAAACCTTGTGGCAGGCGGCTTTGTTCTACGAGGTCGCTGAAGCATATCTGTCATGCCTGAGCCGCTGTGTCCATCTATCATGTAATGGACGACAGCATTTAAAACATTAACAATTTCTCTGCCGCATGTGTGAGCTGTTTTTGGATGCAGCTGACACGTGGATGTGAGACTAATAATTGTGTTTGCTTGACAACGGAAATCACTGCAAATTTCACAGTATATAGTAATTTTTTATATTGATATAGATTAACTTAGAAAACCATCATGGAGACACCTACCTGATGCACCCAGTGGCTGGGTTTGACCCTGGTGACCCCTGTTCTTCATATAACCCCACCTATTTTTTTCCTCATTCATCACCCTGTGTTGTGTGAGGTGGGGCGTGTACCCGTGTCACTTCACAATAGACGCGAAAGGGCAGATACCTTTGAATGATGCATTTTAATGGGCTACTTTGTAGCACCTGCAATGTGTCTGTCCTGCCTTCTAGGGCAATGACGCGTCACTTGACACAGTTGCCATGTCACACGTGTTACCATCTCCTTCGATACTGGATTCTTTGCTTACAATAAAGTACATATTAAAATATTCATCAGAATTGTTTGTGGCCGTCTTTAAATGAGAGCTGCGGAACCAGTGAGATTGTGAGGTTATGTATGTTTCTAACACTGCTGACTAGTACTGACGTCAGGGAAGCAGCGACCGTGCCAAGAGCTTCATTGTGGTGTTGCTTACAATAAAGGGTTGGACTCTCGACAAGCCAAAAGGCTTCCTTGTCCACCTGCCATCTAGAGTTAATTCTCTGGGTAGCAATCCTGTTAAATCTTGTTAAACACATCCTGTCTAGTTTGTGAAAGCACAAAGTGCCAGTGAGCTTCCACTTGAACTATATGTGCGACCATGCGTGCTATTCATTGTGTTTTGTCCAGGTAGATCAATAGAATGGTCACCAATTGTGTGCAGAGACCATTTATTGTCTGAGTAATAGATCAACATTAACAGTAACTGACCTGTCAGCAACTTGATCATTTCATGTTATTTTACCACTCAAAACAAAAGAAATGATTATAGTTTATACATGTACAGTCTAGCTGTGGTAGCTAATTTGAGACATATGGAACTGTCTAGATCTCGCATGGAATCAGCTTAACGAGTAATACACTGACATATGAACCTCTTGTAGTGTCAGGCATGCTTGTGTGAAATTATACCTTCTCCTTACGCTTTTAATGATGCCATTCATATTGTGAACCTCTCCTGGAGTCAGGAGTGGCGTGTCAAACCAGCTTTACCTCCTTGTCACTTCATTTACACATTGCATGTTAATCAGCCTTACGGAGGTGGCTAATTAAATTTTTATTTGGATTTGGCCTGCGTCTGAGCTAAGGGTAGAAATGACATCAACAGTGCCACTGAGTGTAACACTGTATGGATTATCGTGGTCCCAGTGGAACCGTTGGAGCACAGTCACGGAGACGAAGCAGCCAGCCAGGCATGACCGTAACATCAATAATTGAGAGTGGCTGAATTAACTCTCTAGAAGCACTGAGGACTGCGGTGCAGTTAATTTGGATCGATATTCTTGCATAGTCATACACGGTGTTATCCGTTGAAAAGCTGACATTTTCTTGTTATGTAACGTAACCATGAGAAAAGCCTTGAAAACTGAATTTGAAACAGGTATATGTTTAAAGTTCAATAACCCAGGTAATTTTAATTGTGCACTATGTCGATAAAACATATTTAATTTTGAAATGTGTGTATAACAGACCTGCCTACCATTCCGGATTGTCCGGAATTATTCCGGAAACACACCTCAAATTACGGTATTACGGCGAGGGATGAAAATATTACGGATTCTTTCTTTATCACAATGATCGTCAATCACTTCCGTGCTCCTCAAATTTAGCTTCCACTATATTCAGCAGGTGGCAGCATAAATATGCAGCTTGTTGTGACATGGTTTTTTATTCGCTGCTTATTGTCGTAAACTGACCAGTAGGAAACAGCGTTACGATAAATTCACATTTCCGTGCTCAAACAAAAAGAAGTCATGCGGCACGAAATGATGGCGGAGATCGAGATGGCACAACACCACCAGCCATGAAGAAATGTGTGCTGCAAAAGTTTATAACAGCATACTGACGGCACTCTAACCAGATATGTATTGTGTGGACAGTGGACACAACTAATCGCGTCACTTGTGTAGAATCTGGACCCACCTCAATTTCGCCATTATCACTTGAGTTTTGCCTAACTTTGATACCTCAGGCTTAGCCTTAGCCTTAGGCCTAGTGCGTTAGTTCTGTTATTCAACATTATCCCAGGCATATTTACTTTTAAGAATATTGCGTCTTAGAGCACTTTTGAGGCGTAAATAGCCCCCCCGGTTTGCACCAACATACGCCTCTATATCGCCCATTTTATGAGCGTGATGCGGTAACGCACGACCGCAATGGTGCAGACTAGTGCAAACAGGGTTGCTACTTGAGCTTCAAAAGTGTGCTAAGACACAATATTTTCGTAATATAAATATGCCTGGGATGATGTTTAATGAATGAACTACACAAGTGCCCTAGTCGCAACAGTGGGCAGTGTTAAGTTCGACATGCATTCAACTTGCACCTGTTGATTCTGAACTTAGAATTTGGACACTACCATGCATTGTGCACTCTGATTATCGTGTGTTTTCTCTGTACTGTAATAATGTTTACAATGTAAATCTCTGAGTGATATTTGTTATTTGCTGTCTTTTACATAATCTGGCAGTAATGTGGACTTTTGCTTGAGTCAGCATGCTGTTTTTGAAAGTTACATAAAATCAGAATTACAATGGTTAGTATTAAACAACACAAAGTTATTGAGGTTCTTTCAGTTGCTTAAAGTTTGACTTGAAAAGACAGTAAAACAGTTCTGGTCTTTGTAAATTAGCTATGCCTATAGTGTATAGACGCATTTACATTAGAGTTACGCTTCTTCACATTTGATTTCCACCAATGCTGGTTTTGAACATCTACCTTACCTTGTTAACTGGATGCTTCAAAACACCTCACAGTTTATTAGAGACAATTATGTTTTGGGTACAACTATCGTCATAGTCACAGTATTAAAGTATTACTGACAGTGGTGTTCTTTTCCTGACAATATCTGTCACGGTTCTGAACTATTACTGACAGCAGGCCTATATTCCTGAAAATCAGTGTAAATGGGAAGACGGATTACTGACAGGAAGTTTTTGGGGTAGGCAGGTCTGGTATAATAACATAATTATGTAAAAGATGTGATGGCCTTGAGCTGGCTAGATGATATATCATTATGATTTCTTTGTCACATAATTACACTTTGTCATTATGAGTATTGCAAACTGAAATGTAATATTTAATTGTAGTTACCCTAATCCAAGTGTAACTTTTTATGTCAAAAACAGTAAAAAAAATGTAATACAGAAACTTGCAAGAAATTTGTGAAAGAAATGTAGACATGCTGTAATAATACAATATGGTAATTCAGTAATTAATCTTTTGGCCACTGCCCGATATAATGATAATTGATTTGAAATCAGTCATGTCGCATGATTGTTCTTGGGATGTAAAAGGCCAGACATGGACTAGAGAATTGTAATGTAATACATCTGTACATCGTACATTTATGTACTAATCAGGGTACATTTTATGAAGTATTTAAAAGTACTTCAACATAAACTTATCAAGTACAAGTACAAGGTAAAGTACAAGTCTATGTACATGTCAGTTGTAATAATCAACAATTATATTATTCAGGTGTCAGTTATTATTATGTTTTATAAATATATAATATTGCTCTGGTTTGCATCAACATGTATTGCTACTTCATTTGCTACTTGCAGTGGGCCTGAGTTTCTACTTTTATCTTTTATAGAACGTCTTCCCACTTAAGAACCCCTTTTCTGAAAGCACCCTCTTTCTTCTCTTTCCATTCACCCTTTGTATATATCTTCTCTTCCATTCTGTGGATGTGTCATAATCGCCACAATCTTCTCACTGTTTTCTAACACGTGTTTCTTTTCTGCTGGATCGTTCGTGTAGTGCAATGGAAAAATTGAAGGTAAACATTGAAAAAGAAATGTGTTTAAAAGTCCAGTTTTTTCATGTCTGCACTCTTACAAGTTAGCAATTCGATTGGTTCTAGTAGATGCTTGATCAATGATGTGATCAAGGGTTCGAATCCTGCTCTGCAGTGTCGAACCTTGGATGAGATCATTTACTCTTCATTGCTCCAGTTCACTCCGCTGCATGATTGAGTGGTGGATATTTGTGTACGAATAGTCTGTGCATTAACTGCAGAGTGGCTGAAAGCTTCGCAGAGAAGTTGAGATGGTGTTCGATCGAACAGGTGTGCCAGGGACTAAAGTGTAAAGCGCTTTGAGAAGTCCCGAGGACTGGATACTGCTATATAAGAACTTACCTTTGACCTTGATGTGTTTGCAGTGACGTTTGGCATGACAAGCCCCACGATGTATTACTACACCAAGGTGATGAGCGAACTGTTTCTTGATACGCAGTTTCCGGACACAAAGAACACATTTCGTGGCATGACAACGATGCACGACTTCTGGCGAGTGAGTGCAGAGTGAAACGATTAACATACCCACACACATGCACAACCACAGACATGTCCTGCCACAGCAAAGTGGCTATTAAGTCACAAATTACAAAGTTTCCGTGTATAATAGTCATTTTTCTTCATTTTTTACTTAAAAGTCCGGGTGCGTATTATACATGGTGCTAACGCTATACAACATTTTATCCAACTGGATATAAGCCTGAAATACGTGATATGAAGATTTTTAGGCAAAGCATAGGAAACTTCACCACTCATTTTATACAATCTATCATGCGCCGTAAGCATCTTAGATGCGCGTTTCATAAAAGATAGTTTCGTGGTAACGCTGTTTGGCGTGTACACATGGCGGAAACAAAGTATGACAGTCTGCTGGGGGTTCCGTGTAGTTTTACAAACATCCACATAGGGTTATTCGTAGTCGTACAAGTATCCACCAGGTGGAAGAATGATGGCGTAAATCCATAGATACAACTCATGAGGTGATATCCTCGCATGCGATGTGCCGGTGGCAATGTTGTAATTTGCACAAGGGACGTTTTTATGATTCTGGTATAGATTCAAGGGTCATCGCATAAACAAACTTTGACGAAATGACAATGGCTAACCCTGAGTTGCGCTTCAAGCCAACTATCAGAAGCGGGGAAATGAGGGATTGATGCCAAAAGTTGGCATGTGTATTATACATGGTACTATAAAAATTCTGTCAGAATTTTTGAAAAGTCAGGGTGCTTATTATGAATGGGGGTGTATTATACACGGAAAATTGTGGTACCTTTTTTATTCCACAGATGATGAGCTTTAGAATGATACCTCATTTGTTGACATATCTTCAGAAGTTTTGATTTATTGCTAAAATTGAAGCAGACTTTAAAAAAGTTGCATTTTGACAAACATTTTTACTCATATTGTCTGTTGTTTTTTAATACATGGGTTTGTAAATGCAGGTATTGTATTAGTTTTGGATCGTTAGTCGGGAAAATAAACTGGATATTGAAAGTTGATGGTACATGACTTAGACAGCTATTTTTAGCTCATGTCCAGAATAGGCCTATGCGACTTTATACCTGGTTCGCTGTGGTGAGGCGCTTATGCTAACTCGATTATAGTTGTGGAGCAGAGTGGTGCAGTGGCTACAGAGAAGACGAGATTGTGTTCGATTGAACAGGTCTACCAGGGAGTAATGTGTAAAGCGTTTTGAACAGTCCTATAACAACTACCTCTCTACGTTTTATAGTTAGATTGCAACATGTAGAAGTGACGTATGAGTTTGTTTCACATGCCAGGGCTGGAAATTTCTGTTGCCAGTTCTCGGAGGGGCCTCTGATGGACGGACTCTACTGGGAAACGTGGTACAACGACCGCAACGTGTCACAGGAGGAACTGGGCTACATCTTTTACGAGAACAAGTTGCTAGGCGTGCCGCGCGTGCGACAACTCAAAGTGAAGAACGACTCGTGCACTGTTCATGAGGACTTCCGCAAGGAGATCAAGACCTGCTATGACGCTTACGCATCGAACATTGAGGACCGCTTCCCCTTCGGTCTTGAGAATGGCTCTGCGTACGTAGGCTACTTCCAGATATGCCCTGCTAGCTCGGGTCATCTGTTTCTAAAAACAACCTTAAACTAAACTTAACCTAGCGCTTTCTCTGTAGCTGTGCCTCAAATCGTCACTGAAGTCATCTGAAACTATCATTGTCATCCACCAAAAATCTCAAGAAACGTTTAGTTGAAATTATATTTTGACCCTAAATCGTCAGCATCCCCTCGCTCTCTTGGTGACTTTTATGTGTCACTATTCACGATGTAATGCCTAATGACTCTGGTTTATTGCACATCTGAACTCTAGTTCTTGAGGATTTAAGTGACCATATTTGCGGGACTAATTTTCTATACTTTATGGAAATAATTTGTGACTGTCCTAAGATGACCATAATTGCAAGGTGGCTGTATTACCGAGGTGACCGTAATGAGGCATGACCGTGTCAATAAAACTGTTTGTTTCTGCCAACAGGTGGAACTATGCAACGCAAAAGGAACTGGATGGCTCGAATCACTGGGGGCTGATCTCGACGTATGCCGGTGGTGGCTTTGTGCAGAACCTGGCATCCGTGAAGAAGGAGTCGCTGGAGACGATCGCCACTCTAAAGGAGAACCTGTGGCTAGACAGAGGCACCAGGGCTGTCTTCATCGACTTCACTGTCTACAATGCAAACATTAACCTCTTCTGTGTCATCCGGTGAGTCATGATACAGTACCCATCACGTGACTCAAGGTTCGTCAAGTCACCAAAAATGGTGCCGAATATGTTGAGCGTTAGTACATTCTGTCATATATTTTGTTGAAATTCTGGCCCAAAATTGTTATCTTTATGACAGAAACATAAGAGAAAGTAGTTCAAGTGAGAACTGCATGTGGGAATGGTTGGTTGAGCAGATGTCATGCTGCACTGAGAACTGCATGTAGGAATGGTTGGTTGAGCAGATGTCATGCTGCACTGAGAACTGCATGTGGGAATGGTTGGTTGAGCAGATGTCATGCTGCACTGAGAACTGCATGTGGGAATGGTTGGTTGAGCAGATGTCATGCTGCACTGAGAACTGCATGTGGGAATGGTTGGTTGAGCAGATGTCATGCTGCACTGAGAACTGCATGTGGGAATGGTTGGTTGAGCAGATGTCATGCTGCACTAACAATGTAATGCTCATAGTATTATGTAAACATTGGAGGTCATGCCAATAATTTTGATTGTGACATAGGCAACCAACGATTATTGGATCCATCAGTGTCCCCAGTGTTCTCCCTGGCAAAAAAACAACACTACTTGAAATCATTGTCTCCAACTTCGCAGCTCATTTGTCCAGACTATTTTGGACACACAAATTGGTACACTTGTCAGTAGTTTCGAGAATTATAATTTAAAAAAAATGACCAACATACTTTCACAACAGTTGCCAGTAGATGTGTTATCACTTGGTATGTGGAACATGAACTTGTACTTGCAGTCTTGTCCTTGAGTTCCCGGCCACAGGAGGTGTCATTCCGTCATGGAACTTCCGTACGGTGAAGCTCATTCGCTACGTGTCGGCCAGCGACTACTTTGTGATGGCCTGCGAGTGCATCTTCGCGTTGTTCATCATCTACTACATGATTGAAGAATTCATCGAGGTTCGTCATTACTGCATTTTTACATATACCACTACCCAAACTTTAGAACCACCAAAATTCCTTTACAAATATCTATGCGGACATATGTGACTGGCCACAGCGCATGTGAGCCAAAACTGCTATCTAGGTCGTGTACCGTCAACTTTATCATTTGGGCACAAAGTGATTATTCCCCATTTTTGGCATATTACACTTTTGAATTTTTTTATTGTCCCAAATACATAATATAACAATATAATAATTACAAAAAAACAAAAACCATACAGTAGATTTAACAAGATTTAACAAGATTGCCACCCGGAGAATTAACTCTAGGTGGCAGATGGACAAGGAAGCCCTTTGGCTTTTCGAGAGTCCGACTCTTTTATCTATGTGTATCCCGCCCTTCTGAGGTATGTGTCGATTTTATTTTTAAACATTCACGCTACTAGCACCCACACAATCAGCAGATAATCTGGTCCATTAATTTACAGTCCTTTGTGAAAATGAGAACTTTCTTCTATCTAATCTACACTGCTCCTTTGCTAATGTAAGTTCATGTCCTCTAGTCCTTCTATCTTTCTTAACTGAGAAAAAAATATTTCAATATTTTCATAACCATTCATTATTTTAAACACTTCTATCTGATCTCCTCTCAATCTCCTGGTCTCTAGTGTTGTTAAGCCGCATTTTTTTAGGCGTATTTCGTAACTAAGATCCCTCAGTTTTGGTATCATTTTAGTTGCTCTCCTCTGCACTCATTCTAGCATATCTATGACCTTCCTGCGATATGGCCTCCACGCTTGAATACAATATTCTAAATGAGGCCTGACTATTGTTTTGTACAGCGGTATTATTAGCTCTTTTTCCTTATACGTTATGTTTTGCCTAATTTAATCCAAGGATTTTATTTCTTTTTGAAGCTGCAATTCCGCACTGCTCTGAAACCTTCATATCAGCACTAATGGTTAACCCTAAGTCCTTTTCTTTTACAGTAGTACTTAGTACAGTACCCCCCATTGTATATTCTACCTCTTCATTCCCATTTCCCAAAATTGAACAGCATTTGCCACTTTTCAGACCATTTGATCAGCCTGTCAAGATCATCTTGTAAATGCTGTCTATCTCCATCACTTTTAATCCTTCTAAACACTTGTATCATCCGCAAATTTCAATACCTTGCTTGTTATTTCATCATCCAAATCGTTGATATATATTAAGAATAATATAGGTCCTAGTATTGATCCCTGTGGTACCCCACTCAATACCAATTTCCAGTATATTGTATTCAAATTAGCAAGAAAAAAAACAAATTTATAATGCACAGTTAGAAAAGTAAAGACTGTCAGATAAGGGATGAGGGACTCTTACTAAGACTAAACTTAGTCGCTGTCAAGCTTGGGTTCTTGATCATTTAAGTGTTATACTCATTCATGTGATCCTTTTCATGCCTCAGGAGGCATCTTAGGCTTCCATAAGAGCATGCCACAGCTGTCGGTCTGCTGACTGCTTGCTGATATTATATTATCACATGTGGCATTGACAGATCAAGAAGCACCGCATGAAGTACTTCAAGAGCTTCTGGAACATCCTGGACATCATTGTCATTCTGCTGGCCATCTGCTGCATCGTCTTCAACATCTACCGCTCCTTTGCTGTCATCAACAAGCTGGAGGACCTGCTCAGTCGGCCGGAGCAGTACCCCGATTTTGAGTTCCTCAGCTACTGGCAGGTCGTCTTCAACAGTGCCATCGCCATCATGGTCTTCTTTGCCTGGGTCAAGGTCAGTCTCTTGGTTGTCGGTGGCGGCGTCGTTGTTTCATTGGGAGTTTGAGAACATTATTTCCGAGAGTTAGGTCGAAATTTTTTTTAG
The DNA here is from genome assembly GCA_020002185.1 of Paraescarpia echinospica. Taxonomy (NCBI): domain Eukaryota; kingdom Metazoa; phylum Annelida; class Polychaeta; order Sabellida; family Siboglinidae; genus Paraescarpia; species Paraescarpia echinospica. The sequence goes on along the minus strand of CM034535.1, from coordinate 73,894,384 downwards.
TTTTTTAGTTTAATACACCTTTTTCTTCACATGATAAGAAAATGAAAATTTGACAGATATAAAAAAGAAGTTAATTGAATCAGCCAGTCTGGTGAATCTCTACACGCAGTTGGTTGACGTTCTGGCCAAAATACAAAAATCAGCATGTAAATGCTGACATGCATTTGTTGCATATTTTACTCAGAACGTGTACAGTTATCATTTTAATTTTTACCAATCCATATTTTATTTTTGCTGTATTTGCAGGTGTTCAAGTACATCAGCTTCAACAAGACGATGACGCAGCTGTCGTCGACTCTGGCGCGCTGTGCCAAGGATCTTGCTGGTTTCGCTGTCATGTTCTTCATCATCTTCTTGGCCTTCGCCCAGCTTGGCTACCTCATCTTCGGTACGCAGGTCCGTGACTTCAAGAGCTTTGATGCTGCCATGTGAGTAAACAGTTCTTTTGCTATCATCTGTTCAGATTTAATGTGAAATTTCTGCAGTTAGCAACACAATTATCTTCAGCTAAGTCCATGGTAACTGTAACTGCATTAATGGAACTAAAAACCCCCTATTGCGTGACATCATATTACATTACACCTTCCTGTATATTTCCATTTCCACCAAGACAATAATTTGACCAGATTTCAATATATTAATAATTTCACAATTTACGCTGTACGACTGGTCTTCTTCGAATATGCGCAATAAATAAAAATACACTGTTTAAAAAGTTTGGTGTTGCGCTTGAACCCATGTTGGTAGTAAAACCAGATATGTGCTGAGCTGATGCACTTACCTACTCGGCCACAGGGACTGATGAGAAAAAAATTAACCGGATTCAGGGTTATACTAAATTGTACAGCTCTTCCTTTATGTAAAATGTTGATATCATATAACGTTACTTTCTGCAGTTGGATACAATATTTGTGTGTGTGTGTATGTTTACTGATGTAGTTTAGTTTTCCTGTGTCACAATCGAAACAATTTCTCGCAAAATAAGCTGAAGCAACGAAATTTGTTGTGGTCAAGCCGACGACAAAAACTCACGTCTTGTTGACGTTGTCAGGTTGACTGGACTCTGGCGGTTCTCTCGCTTCATTTTTTCAACAAAGTTGGATTTGTGTGGAAGCGTAAAATGAATTATAATTATTGTTCCTCTATTATGACTAGTGTTTGTAGGGTCTATTACATCGGAATACCCCATAATAACTCCTGCTTGCTTTGACTAAACATCTATTGTTGTAAACATGCTGTGAATTTGTTGAAAGTACTGGCATCTTGCACGATTTTCGCCTTTGACATCACAATACCATGTGATCGCCTAGCTCATTAACTATCAACTTTTCATGGGAATCGCGATACAGATGGGTTAAAAATCTGATTAAACTATCAATTTATTTTACTGTATTTGTTCATATTGCCGCATGTTACACACAATGCAACACTTTGTGTACACATGGAAAGTGGAATTTAGCTGCTACATTGTTTTTAGTTCCTTTAAAAAAATTGGTATAAAAATCAAGAATATTTGAAGGATTTACAATTTCATATGTAAAATCTAGTACTAGGGCTGTGCACATAGTAAATGTTTCTGTTGCTTGTTGATTATTAATGAAAGTAATTGTGAAATTAACAATGTAAGACTATTGCCCACGTTTATATGCATTAGTTATTGACATTACTTCAGAAGAAGTGATTTTGAATATTTCAACCATGGAAAGAAACCGGAACTATGTTCCATTCAATTACATTTACATTTTTACATCTGACCACTTCAGGTTCACGCTGTTCCGAATCATCCTGGGAGACTTCAACTTCCACGAGCTGGAGGCGGCGAACCGTATCCTCGGCCCCACCTACTTCATCCTCTACGTCTTCTTTGTGTTCTTCGTCCTCCTCAACATGTTCCTCGCCATCATAAACGACACATACTCCGAGGTCAAGGCTGAACTCTCGAACCAGAAGAACGAGTTCGACGTCGGTGACTACTTCAAGAAGGTATGCGTGTGTTGCCTAGTAGGAGCCTGGCGGGGTGTGTCACAGGAAGTAGTGTGGTTTCAATTAATGAAATGTGTGTTATGTTTTTATAGTCGAATCTGGATAATACAGCCAAGTATTGTACCAGTTAGGCCAGATCTTTATAGTCTAAGTTAAGTTTTTGGTTGGTTTCATGGAAATATTTAGCATGGTATCAAACACGATAGATCTGTCGTCATTGTAATACTGCATAATACATTTTTGTTGTTTTATTACGTAAGCTACAGCAATATTTCATAAGATTAATTTTGTTCTTATGAGAGGATATAAATTACGTTGTAATTCAAGGTAAGGAATTTTGCTAGTTTGTGACAGGATGTTGCAACAACCAGGAAGAAAAGGTATATCATTCTGGTTTGTGATGATATTAACTGTATTAATTAACACATGCATAATGTATATACGAAAGACTGTAAAACTCTGTTTTCCTGCCAGGGCTACAACAAGATGCTGGACAAACTGAACCTGAAGCGAGACAAGATTGTCGACATCCAGAAGGCACTGCAGTCAGCCGACATCAACCAGGACAAACAGCTTGACTTCGATGAGTGGAGGCAGGATCTGAAGACGTAAATATCCTCCAACATGATTCCATCATTTAAAATGTCCATCAAAATAAGTGTTGATAAATTGGTGCAGTTGCATTCTTCCATCAAGTTTAGTAGCTTAACATTGTTGATCAGTGATTCCAGAAGTACTGTAATAATCTAGATTTTGTAATTGGCACCAGTGTCATATGTCGATCGCTAATATGGTAGACCGAAAGTTACAAATGGATATTTTTATATCCTGTACCAACACAATCAACCGTTGTTCCATTGGTAGAGTTTCCAACATTAAAACATTGTTATACTTAGAGGACAGTATCATTATTCCAAGAGCAAGAGTGAGACGGTTGCTGTGAGTCGGTCATCATGTCATGTCTTGCTTGCAGTCGTGGCTATGCAGAGGCTGAGATAGAGGCTGTGTTTGCCAAGTACGATCTGGATGGAGACCGAGTGCTGGATGAGGATGAACAGAGGAACATGCAATCCGACCTGGAGGGCCAGAAGGTCTGTACTGAATTTCATAAACAGAAATACAGAAACAAGCCATGTTGTATTCATTTTGAAACTCTCCTTGGTGCAGCAAAACTTTCCATTAGTTTTCCTTGTTTTAAAAGACTTGTAAGTCTTAAAAATTAGGATTATTTTATACAGGAAGGTGTTGGAATGGCCTGACATTTTATTTCAATACACAAAATCTAAAACAACGTTTAAACAAAAATGGAATGGAAGATGCATATTGCGGTGTGTTTCATTAATCAGATCATCCTGTTTATTTACCAAATAAATAAATGTCTTGTTGTCTTGAACATAATTTTGATGTGTTTTTATATTGAATATGTCATGTGAAAACATCTCAAGATGTCTAACTATAGGTCTTGAATCTGCTTTCACTGTGCAGATGGAAATTTTTATGTTTCATGAACAGTTTGGTTTAGACATTTGGTGAACATTTTGGTGTTTGTCGTCAAGTGTATTTAAACATTTGATGAACCTGTTGATGGTTGTTGTTAAGTGTATTTACACATTTGGTGAACCTGTTGATGGTTGTTGTTAAGTATATTTAGACATTTGGTGAACATATGTTGATGGTTGTTGTCAATTGTATTTAGTGAACCTGTTGATGGTTGTTGTCATGTGTATTTAGACATTTGGTGAACCTGTTGGTCTTTGTTGTCATGTATATTTAGACATTTGGTGAACATGTTGGTGTTTGTTGTCATGTATATTTAGACATTTGGTGAACATGTTGGTGTTGTCATATGTATTTATACATTTGGTGAACCTGTTGATGGTTGTTGTCATGTGTATTTAGACATTTGGTGAACATGTTGGTTTTTGTTGTCATGTGTATTTAGACATTTGGTGAACCTGTTGATGGTTGTTGTCATGTGTATGTGACATTTGATGAACATGTTGGTGGTTGTTGTCATGTGTATTTAGCCATTTGGTGAACATGTTGGTGGTTGTTGTCATGTGTATTTAGCCATTTGGTGAACATGTTGGTGGTTGTTGTCATGTGTATTTAGCCATTTGGTGAACCGTTTGATGGTTGTTGTCATGTGTATTTAGCCATTTGGTGAACATGTTGGTGGTTGTTGTCATGTGTATTTAGCCATTTGGTGAACATGTTGGTGGTTGTTGTCATGTGTATTTAGCCATTTGGTGAACCGTTTGATGGTTGTTGTCATGTGTATTTAGCCATTTGGTGAACATGTTGGTGGTTGTTGTCATGTGTATTTAGCCATTTGGTGAACATGTTGGTGGTTGTTGTCATGTGTATTTATACATTTGGTGAACCTGTTGATGGTTGTTGTCATGTGTATTTAGCCATTTGGTGAACCTGTTGGTGGTTGTTGTCATGTGTATTTAGCCATTTGGTGAACATGTTGGTGGTTGTTGTCATGTATATTAACCATTTGGTGAACATGTTGGTGGTTGTTGTCACGCAGGAGGCATTGAGCAAGGAGTTTGAGGAGTTGGAAGACCGACAAAACCGACCAGGCACAGGCCGGAGTCGCATTAGTCTCGGTGACGACAGTATCGATGAGAGCGACGATGAAGACACAGGCACAAAGTCGACTCGTGTTGGAGGTCGTGGCATGGGTGGTGTGTCATACGAAGAGTTCACAGTGTTGTCGCGACGCGTCGATCGCATGGAACATTCAATCGGTAGCATTGTGTCGAAGATTGACGCGGTTCTCGTCAAATTGGAGGCGATGGAGCTTGCTAAGACGAAGAGGAGGGAGACAATGAGCAAGATCCTTGATAGCATCACAGAGGTGAGTGCCACTGCTAATGTAGGGCTTTATGTACAGTGCAACCTCACTATTACAAAATTGCAGATTTTCTTAATTTTTTGGCTGTAAAACCATCCATCCACATCGTTCAATCTGTGCCGCACTCATGATGACTTATCTCTATCTGTCACGACTCTTGATATTTCTCCCACTCTTTACTGTTCATCCATGCCCTTTCTAGATCTCTCTTGACATGTTTGTTTAATTCTTAATTTGCGTCTTATCTTCTTCTATCACCCTCTTTTGTGTTCCGTTATTCTCTTTGTGAGTTCCCTACCGTCATCATTTATATGATAAAGAACTATTTATAATATATTTATGTATGTGGCTTCAGGCCGTTGGTATACAGTGTTTATACAATAAAAGTAAACTTCAACTAAGGTGATGATGTCGCACAATGAATGCTAGTTGTAATGTTGGTTCTTGTCGCCAGGCGGATGGTGCGTCTGACGAAGCAAAACGGGAACAAATGGAGCGACTCGTGCGTGAGGAACTGGAACGGTGGGACTCGGAGTCATCCATCGGACAGGCTAGTGCACGTGGTCCCTCACCAGGTGGCAGCAGCAGAGGCCCTCGCACACATTCACGGCCGAGTTCCGGCCCAAGCGGGGTGAGTTGTGATCATTGCATATTTCTCAAGCGGTACCATTCTCGGTAGCATGTGGCTACATCCGAAAATATGTTAATACCTCTAATTTATTTTCTCGGTAGAATGTATAATTATGTGTGATTAAAAATAAAGACATTGATGGGTAATTTTGAGTGAAAACATGCATAGCTTTTAAATTTCGTAAATTTTTAAAATTGCCTTTTGTATACTAATCGAGTAAAATGTGGATGTAGTGTGGAGTGTGCTGTATGGTAAAACCTGTTCATAATAGACAGGGTTGTAAACATAATTACCGTCATTATAACCAGATTGTAAACATAATTACTGTCATTATAACCAGATTGTAAACATAATTACCATCATTATAACCATATTATAGTATGTATTTATCCTGTTGATGCCATGTGTCACAATAAGTTTGCATAATTTTGTCATCATCGTATACAGTTCACAGTCATAAATTATTGTTTTTTTTTAATGCTGCAGACTTCAGATGCTTAACCAGGTAACCATTGATGCATACCTCAACCATTTTCTTTAGACATGGTTATTCTCATAATCGTACATAACATAAGTTATAAAATAACTTGTTGCATGTAGTCTGTTATTTGTATCCTTGAAGTGAATATTGATTATTAACTAGTCTGTGCAAATGATGTATACATGTACAGTAAGACTAATTATAGACTGACTACCATTCCCGGCGGTCATAAAACTGTTAGTGCCAGTTAAATTACTGTATCGACTGGATTGGCCTTAGACAGTTTCCATGAAGTAACATAATACTTAATTTAGGTCTTCATACTGTAGTAGTGTTAATATTTGAGAAGCATCCTCATGAGATTTCTTGTTGTAGGATGACTTTGTGTGAAAGCTGCTCGTGACGCGTCACTGACACGCAATCCGACCCAGCTTCAGCAAGTCGCCGTCACCGCAACGACTGTCGACAACTGACAGAGAAGTTTAACTTATACTGCACGAGTAGTATTTAACAAAAATGTGTTAACAGGCTACCAGTCCATGTAACAAGTGTAGATAGTTAGCTGTTACGTATAAAAACATGTATGAGAAACTGCTGGCGGTGTTGTCTGTCAAGACTAGTTCCAGCACACCCCAGGTCATTCATTGTTGTTCTCGTTGCTATTTCACTGTTGTTACTGGAGTATCACACGCTGGTGCCACCTACTAGTGGGTGTTGTCACAAATCGGGTGTTTCGTTGTGGTCCCTTAAACCTACTGCCATTGTTTCTTTTCGATAGAGACCTCGAGATAATTATGTTGCAAACAAATCTGTTATATATTTTTGTCTGATTTTGAAAAAGCGCCCGGTACAATCGACATGTTATCTTAAGATGTTACTTAAGGTGTTTAGCATATCTTGATGCTCAGTGATTTACGTATGATTTATGTATATGCCTGTTGAAATATCAAATTGTAAAAAGATAAGACTGCCAGGGCAGGTGTACTAATTTAAAATCATCGGGGCTTTGGCTTCATAAATCAATTGGTATAAGTGTATGAATTGTTAACTAAGTTATTAAATGTAAACTGTATAAAGCTTTTATTTACTAAATCAATTCTCAGAGGTATCTTCATTCCACTAGTGTGCTCTTATTTTATGTAATCCTTCGCTGTTCATTACTCTAGTTTATAGTTATCAAAGTGGGCATGTAAAGGTGTAGATACTAGTTGTTTACAGTCCAGCCTAGTCAAATGATGTTCAGTATACTGTGACACATTTTGTTGAAAGCCGAACATTTCAGCTAACTATGCCATGGAAACGATTCTACCCTTGGCAGATGATTGTCAACGTTTCCGTGATTCCAAATAATAATGTCTAGCAAACAGATTCTTTCCAGCATTATCAATCGTTCTATTTCGGTAGTGCAGTGTTGTATTTGTAAAAAAAAAGCAAATTGATAACATTGAATAATTTTTATCAAATTTCAATCAGATTGTGATAACAGCATTTTTTTGTATCCGACAGAATTTGATTTAGCTGATTTTGTGGCAGCTAGACAGCATGTTTTAGTATGCGTTCCTCATTAGTGTATTCTGTGCAGATCATATCATTGCCTCGGGCGTAACTCATGGCATTTGGGTCTCTTTGTAGGTTTGGTTTATTTATTTATACTGTTTACCAGGCTACAATCGTATGTATAGTTCTATGCTCTTAGCAACTGGCAACCTCACACCTCAAATATGACCTTCCCTTCACCTAGAGTAGCGTTCTCCTAAGCATAGCAAACAGCATAGGAATCTGGTGTTGTGAATGTCGTCCAGTGAATGTACCATGTATAATCTGTGTACTTGACATGGCCACTGCATCAGGAACTACTATGAATCCGTCCAATTCGAAAGATATTTGACTCAATTGTGTTTGCCCCACTGCACTCATCCTTGTGTTGTAACAATGGCTTATGTTCAGTAGATCCGCATATTTCGTAGATTAATGCCTCTGAAGTTGGTGTGAAACCATTGTTTGCAAGAAGTCACGATTGTAGGCGAGTCTCTGAGCTACCTCGAGCCATAATTCTGATATCCTGTGGCGATCCATGCTTTGTCCTTCAAAATTTCTGGATACTTTTCATCGTTGCAAGAATTTACACGGAAATCACCAGTGGAAATTACAACGGAATTCATGGACTGTTTGTATTTAACACTGCTATCTGAAATTGACCAGGGTAATATCTCCGTGTTTGTGCACCGCGATTTGGAACGTGAACAGCGTGCTCTGTTAATTAATATACTACGTGTGTGGATACTCCTTGTGTGATTGTCAACAAAACCAATGTATTTATGCATATTAAACTAGTCTAGTCTAGCCTGCAAACTGTGTCTTCAGTGTGTTCTCAATCAATTTGCTATACTGGGGCACCGTTTCACTAATATTCTCACGAGATCATACGCCTGATTTTGCTCTTTAAAATAGTTTTTGCTCCTTAACAATAATAAAATTGTCACCACTGGGACATGTTGTGTCAAGGAAATAGTGTCCTCTGTAATATTGTGGTAGTTTTTGTATCTAACGAAACTTAAATTTAACAACGTATTCTATTTAGTGATAGATGTTTCTGATGCGCCCATTGTCATAGTGAAACAGCACCATTGCAACCGTGGCGTTCCAGACGAACAGCAGGAACATTTGCAAGCAGTTCAAAACATCACATTCTTCCTTTAATATTGTTACAGTGGACCCGGCTTAACAGAGCACTCTGGGCCAGATCAGTTTCACCATAAAAACAGGCTGACTCACTTAAGTAAATTTCTGGAAAAATGAAACTTGTATGGACGTGAACATACCTTTTGAATGACACATTTTCTTAGACAATGGGTATTTATGTTATGTTCTACAGTTCACTATCATTTTTTGCATCAAATGTTGGAAAGGTCTAGACTTATATAAAAACCTGTTATTTTGTGCTATTATTTTGCATGTATCTGATTCAACTAACTGGCAGATGCAATTTTATTATGCTGTGAGAATTGAGAATGATTCTGTCGCAGCCACTTTATTCTGCTAAATAGCAGATTTTGCTATATTTTGTTATGCTGAGCTAAATGTATTAAAAAAAACATTCATCAGAAAAACACCATGGAAAATATTGATCGAAATGTTGCAAGTTTCAAATACAGCTGGGGCCGGTTTCATGAAGTGTACTTAAAGTTACGCAATTACTTAGCGTCACGTATTTTGCGTAACTTCTATGTTCGCTTATATTAAAAAAATCACGTAATTTACTAAGACAATCATCTTAGCGTTAAGAACGTTCTTAGCCGCTTCATGAAACCGGCCCCTGTACTGTAAGTTTAATTCTTGCCTTTAGAAAAACACCAGTCTTTAATAACACCCAACTTAATAGTCGGTTTGTCCCTGATGTAATTTTAAACATGCAATCTGTATATAGCGACATCATTAGATATATCATAAATTAGCTGAACATGGCAATAGAGGGGGGGAAAGGGCAGTGAACAATCTGTTAAGAAAACGCACCAATATTAGGAAGCAGTCCATAAATCGTGCACTTGACGGTGAACCACATTTTGTAAAAAAATTGTTGGCATAATTCTGAATGGCTGACACACCCCCAGATTTCAAACGTTTAAATCTGACCCATCCCCAAATCATGAGCAAACTTGGCCCACCCCCTGATAAATGATCACCTCTCACTTGGCCGTACACATGAAACTGATAGAGATATACAAACAAACAGGGACCCAATCTTTGTTTTCTGATATAGACACAACAGTGTTTATGTATCTGACAGCAATTACACACATACAAATGAAAGATGAAAACATCCTTCAGTAAAGTTGCTCTCACAAGTACCGTTTAACATCATACACATAACTTGTATATCAGGTAATTTAATTAAATATTTCCGCAATTCCCACCAGTCCGCATTCACCCGTCTTCCCTTCGCAGTTCTCATTACCTCCGCTGGTTCTTTCTCCCTGGCCTCTGTCTCGATTTCTTCTCGGCCAATTTCTTCTTTTTCAATTTATATTTCTTCTGTCTGTCCATGTAACTCATCTCTGTTTTCTCTGAATGTTGTTGTCCCCGTTTCCTGCCGGCATCTCCCTTGCTCTGTTTCTCTGCCATAAAACCATGTTTCTTCTGCCCAACTTCCTTGTCCGTGCTGAACTTTGACCTCTTGTGTGGCGTGACATTTGGCGGTGCAGTCTTCCGTTTCGTCCTAGCTGTGTTTCTCACCGGGAACAACTCTGAAACACAAGCGAATGTAGTGACTTTTTAAAGATGCACAAGGACAGCAGTAGTGGCATTGTTTCAACTTAGCTGTATTTGGGAATATTTTCAGTCCAAAAAGAATGCTTCTCACTGATAAGCATTGAACAAGTCCACATACAGATGGCAATTTTTTTGGTTTACAAAATATGCATTACTATTAGATGCAAATAAATAGATTTATTTTACATTTTAAGAAATCACTACATCATGAATTAGCCCACAAGTAATGTTCAACTGTTAAGTTTAATGAGTTGTCATTTACGTAAATTTGAAAAATCTTAGCTGCATAATTCCTACAGCTAAATGTAAACAATGAAACCAGAACCATGTCATAAAACAGTTCTCATTTTGACCAAATCCAATCAACTCACTGCATAGAAATATCTCACTTCGGAAGATTGTACAGTCTCAAGATACTACTTATGCACTACAAACCAGCTGTCGGACAAAAGTGTATGTATTGGAATATTTGATAAAAAATACATTTGAGCACTACTGACGAAAGAACGCAACAAAGCTATGACTGAATGGTAAGACAGGTGGCGCTACTAAGAAATACAGTGGCATCAAAATAAGGCAAAGTTCAGTAGCATAAAAACAAAAACAGGGAAAAGGTTCCAGAAGAAATACATGTCAAGATGTTCACATTGACAATTATCTTATTGCCAGACTAAAGAAAGCAGACAAGCAAAGAATGGAGGAAGCTGATGGGGGATCAGTTAAAATGGGCTGGACATGTAGAGCTGATCAAAGGGGAAGACTAAGATCAGATAAAATAGTTTATTATGCCTTTACAAGGAATTTGGTATACACTTCATGGGCAATTCGATACAAAATATCATATACACAAATCATAATTTATTTAATATCGTCTCAGTTAGGCACAAAGGAACACCTCAGGCACAAAGGAACACCTCAAGCACAAAGGAACACCTCATTCGGCTCGTCCTTGGCTTGTAAGCACGCAGACGCCTTCCAATGGCAGCAACTTGAAACACTTGGACAATGGATGATCTTTGTCTTTCATACCTGATTTTGCTTTAGCCAGGATAATTACCACGCAGATATCGTCCACTGATGTTTGGCAGTTGCCTACGACTAATGGAGGAGGTGGATGCGCTCAGAGTGAAGGGTAGAAGGCTACACCCATGACTGAGATATGGGGAGATTTCAGAGGATTTGGGAGGAGAGTGGAGACAGAGGGAGTGGACAGGTGATGGGGCAGACAGGGAAACAAAATCAGTGATGGAAGCAGAGCTGACCAGGTCATTCTGTTCAGACTCCAAACAGGACACAACAAAATGAAGATGGACGAGTTTGAGATGTGCTCCTGTGAAAACTCCCCGATGATCAGTGAGCACCTACTCCGGTACTGCCCACTACAGGATAGCCACAGGCAGCATGCATGGCCAGAGGACCCTCCCCCCGCCTCAAACAAAAATATATACGGTGATCTCAAGGCACTGAGGAGGAAAGCGTCATTTGCTAAGGTGAGAGGCATCTTCGTCTAGAGTGGTCGAAGAAGAAGTGATGGAAAAAAGAAAAATGGACTACCTGTATCAAGGGCAACCTCATCCCGTACTTCAGGGACAAAGTGGAGGGCAACAAAGTATCAGTTAAACGGGGCATAAAAATAAGATGCAAAGAATCAACACCAGAAAAGGAATTGTTATAGGCTACGCAAATTACAATGTCATATCATTAATAATAGCTATGTCAAATATTATAAATTCCATTTGAAGCTGACCGTAAACTGGCTGGTGACGATGCATCAATAAATTGATATCACCTAAATGCATCTAAAATTATCTCGGGCATGTAAATGTTAATCAATCATTGCTGTTTTATTATTAATGAAACAATAGTCATAAAAAAGCATGTTGACTCAATGCAGTTTGTAGCTTGCGTCAGTGTAATTTAATAAAAAAAAGGTTTCACCTTCACGTATAACTGACCCCGCAATTTGCCAAAAAATTAAAGAACATTGGCTTGCTGCCACGATTTCGAGAGAATAGCTTCAGAAATCTAGACAAATGACCGACATAATAAATGGGAAATCCTGAAAGGCGATCTCATCACACCAGCCATGTTGGCACGCACTCGACACGTTAACAATTAAAACGGCGTAATGAGACGATGAAGATGAGAGAAGATGAGTACCAGGTTCTGGCTCCTCGCCAACTTCGTCTCGGTAGTAATCAATATCCTCGATATCTTTGCCCGCCACGTCCTCGTCACTGCCACCTGGGGAGAAGATTCATGTCAGTAGAGAGTGTCTGCAAGCGCCCTGATCTCGAAACGTATCCCCATCCCGATCGCCCAACGCGATCGGTTGTTGGAGTTACGTAACCGTATGGATTGTCTGCAACACTGTGTTTCACGCACCAACATATCCCGATCTTTGGTGATGGCGCCTTGTACTGGATGATGAGGAAACTAATATACCACCTCAAAACTGTTTCGTTTTTAATAAATATTTACCTGTGATTCTGCCAATAACTCTCGCCAAAGGATTGGGTTCAGCCATTAACACATGTGAAAAGGAACGTGTAAAAAGAAAAAAGAAATGTCAGCAAACTAGTGCTGTGTCTCTTCATGTGCCATATGTTAAATCATTTGGTAATACTTCTTTTTACTATACATATATACAGACAAACATATATACAGACAAACATATATACAGACAAACATATATACAGACAAACATATATACAGACAAACATATATACAGACAAACATATATACAGACAAACATATATACAGACAAACATATATACAGACAAACATATATACATACATGGAATGAATTGCCACATAGCATACAAGGTGCTTAGAACAAGAATCCATTTTAAATGTCTAGTGAAACAGTTTTTTTGTAAGTAAAAGTGTTTACATCTATAACTGGTATTATGTATATTATATATACATATATATATATATTAGTAGGTTTTCAAATTACTGAATACTCAGGAGGTATTATCTCTCCTTTTTAGTATAATTAGAATAATAGTTTGTATATATTTAGTTTTATTAACTTTTTATTTATTATTGTTGTTTTAGTTTTTGTTGTTTTCTCATAATTACTGTGTCATGTATTTGTATGTGTCTGTCCAAGGACCACAAAAGAAATACATGCTTGCTCGTTCTTGTGTCATCCTTATATCTGGTAATATAAATATAATAAAAAATATGAAAAATTATATCGAGTACTCTGTATTTATATTTTATGTATGTATACGTTTACATTTTTATATTGAATAAATAAAAAAAAAGTAATACATTAATTTTAAGGTGTATACAACTTAAACTCTTTAGTACAACTACTAAAACACTTAAACTCAATTCATTCCCGTAACTAAGCATAAGAAATCTGAAATGATTATTGGAATAACACGCATGTACAAATTGTTTATATGAAAATTAGCATTAATTTATGGCCATCCGTTAATTTATTCATTCCTTCATGTATGTGGCTTCGCCTTCGATGTCTTGTATTTGTTTGGTTCACACTCCTATCACGTGTCACAGCCAAGGCGAGGGCTACGCTGAGACAGGTCTTAACAAATCATTTTTTTCTGATGCATTAAACACAACAGCAATTAAAACGAGGCGGCTAATCAGTCAAAAACAGTTGTATGTACAATGCTGTCATATTGTTTACTTTGATTCATCCATAATTTGAACATAAAATGGATAGGGATTGCATTTACCGATAGAGCAAGCCAGATGGGCATTTACTTATCCGATCTATGCTGAATCGATCGCATTCACGCAAAATGCGGTGACGTAGTACGTGCAGCGCGATCGGGATACGTTTTGAGATCGGGACGCTTGCAGACACTCTAATAACACTCACAGCCCCACCTTTTTTAATATTTCATATATATGAATATATTTATTTCAGGTAAAAACCCATAATACATACAAATAGGTATAAAAATACATGTTTAAAAACTAAGTAGTATATATATATACATATAATTATTATTATGAATATTGGGGTGGGTAATTTTTCAGTACGTACACAGAATTTTGCCAACAATATTTTTACCAATGTACAAAATGAGGGTCAGATTTAAGTGTTCATGATTTTGGAGTGAGATGGATTTAAAATCAGGATGTGTACACTGATTTCTTCAGCCCATCCCCACTGATCAATAATTAATTACCCCTCCTTAAGGGAGTACTGCATGAAGCCGTTGTGTGTTCAAACTGGGGATGGATTATATACTGTTTTGAATATTGAAGGCTAAAAGTTTTGTACAATACTTGTATCCGTTTTTAGACAAAGGGGGTAAAACAACAGGCCAAAGAATGTATGGTGAGTAAGGGGATGTCTGACAATGTTGATATGTATACGACAGTGCAGTCATTACCCTGGTTCCCGGGGTTCTCTACGTCTTTGTTCCTCTCTGCAGCTGCCTGCATCCCTTTCAGAGACCGAGCCTTTGCGTCATTCTTCAGCTCTTCCTTCTTCCTAACATCCTCCTGCTGTTTGTGTTTCCGCTGTTCCTTTTGCTTCCTACCGACATAACATGCAGCAGTTCAGTGATTGATTTGCAATGTGGTCACTTTCAGGATAAGACCCACATACCAGCCCAATTATGAAGAAGTTAGACAAGTATTTCTCACCCTGGTCTTTCGTCATTCCTACAGATGACAGACGAAAAGAAGAGCTTTAACTCATACTAGCTTCCATTGTACTAGTGGAGCAACCAACCAAGGGCACACATTATCACCACCACTGCAGTAGCGCCATTTGGAGATATGATCACCACTCTAATCTCTCAGGCAGGAGAAATGTTCCATAGAAAAGCATAACAAATCAAAAACAAGTAACTAAATAACTCTAAATAAATATCATTGTTTTATGAAATGCATTGCCAAGTGATAGCTGAGAGGCCAAGGGAGTAAATGACTGTAGAAAGTGGCAAGAGGACCTCGGTGCTTTGGAGGATATTTGCGATGTGTTTCCATGTAGGTTCATGAGTTGTGAGTAGATTCAGGACAGGTTTTGGACAGTATTTCTCAGCAGATACCAGTACTTGTCAAGTTTTTTCAACTGATGTCCAAAAGTGGTTTTCCTCAATATAAAAACCAACCATGATTTGGGTGCTAAACCAGAACACCGAAAACCCCCCAAAAAACCCACATTTTATTGAATATTATACTGAAATATGCTGCAGTGATAAAATGACACAGTTGTCTGATGTTATTTATTAATTATGGGTTAATTTTAATTACTTTTAATATATAATCAATAGTTGTATAAAAATTGTATATATCTGACATATATATATCTGACATACTATTTAAAAGGCAAGTTCTATACAGTGTGGCAACCAATCCTCATGATTGCCTAAGCGCAATACACTTCACTCCCTGGCAGACACGTTAATTCGGACAGAACGTCTCTAGGAAGCATTCAGCCATCCTCCAATTACTGTGAAAAGATGATTCCTACACTTCCTATTCATCACTGTCTACAGTCAGGTCCTCATTTGTCCAGTCAACTGAAACAAGATGGAGTGAATAACATTGCCCAAGGAGTGAATAACATTGCCCAAGCTTCGAAAAGGCAACAGGTGGACCCGAACTTGGATTCTTTGGATTGAGAGCCCAGTATCCTATGCCACCATAATATTTGTCTTTCCCTTCAAGAAACTTGCAAACTGCAACTATCCAAGAAACTGGACTGTCCGTCCATTAAAGGGATATCAATTCTTTTAGATGGACAAACAGAGGCAGAGCTAAACGAGCAAACTCATGCGAATGTCATTAATAATTAACGCTGGCTCAACTCCTGAGCTAAGGTGATCTTAATTAATTGTTAATGCTGGCCGGAGACCAGCAACGGTTCCAGGTATTGTTGTTCCCAGTACTGATCAATTTGACCTGGTGGTTCTAAGTATATAAAGTCATCGCGGGTCAATATAACCACGCAGGAAATCATGTACAGGAGTATACTCTCTCCGTCACGCTATCTAACTCCGCACAAGATTGTTTCTTGGCAGAGCATCTTATCTGGGGACCAAACCCTGATTAAAACTACAGTACTTGAGAAATCAAGAGCATTCCAAGAATAGATCATCCGTCAACAAACGGATGAACCACGGTAGAATTCACTTTAATGAAAATGTGCATGGAAATAGAATTAATTGAAAAGCCACTATACAACACTGACATGTAATAGAAAACAAAGTA
This sequence comes from Paraescarpia echinospica, assembly GCA_020002185.1. Classification (NCBI taxonomy): domain Eukaryota; kingdom Metazoa; phylum Annelida; class Polychaeta; order Sabellida; family Siboglinidae; genus Paraescarpia; species Paraescarpia echinospica. Next base: position 73,877,953 of record CM034535.1, on the reverse strand, counting down.
CACCTGGTTAACTGCAGGGTTTCTCTTAGTACACAACAAGTGGGATTAAGCCATTAGCTCTTTCAATAACCTCACGCAAATATCTGCAGAAATTGCCATCTCATACCTATCAAATACTCGCACCCAAAATTGTCTGTCATATCATGGCATAGTCACGATTTAGAACTAGTTATGGTTCACTTTGGGTGTTCAAAGTCCTCAAATTCACCAAAAGTTCTTTGGGGCAGTGAGTTATATGCCCCGTCAGTGTCTATGGCTGACACTGGGACGGGTACAAGTAATTAAAGTTATCCCACGTGGCTGAAGCCATTGTTACTATCTTATTAACTAACATGATTATGAGGCAGCACGATGTCTCGTATGTCCTAATGCCCCAGATGCTCTCTCTGTCTTCAGTACCATGCCCCACCACCATATATTTTGTCAGGGAAAACAATAATTTTTACGTGTATACGGGAAACAATATGGCCAATATAAAAGAAACAGGAATATAATGTTCTCCAGATCGGATACACAGTAATACCATACAGTTCCCAATAATAACATTACTGATACATTCAAACTACGATCTCCTGTTTATTATAGTAGACGTAGAAGCTAACAAGAACAGCTGTTGAACTAAAATTAACGTTTTATCACACTGTACCAAATAGTAGACACATTTTCTCAATACAATGACTAGCGGGACAAACCAAAAGACTGATAGTTTTCTCACACAACATTATCACGTTTGTCCTTTAATATTAGTAATTTTATCTTGTTTAGTTTAACCAAAATCAAGAGACATTTAATCAAGGAACATGGTATACTTACAAAATCAGATTTAATTCATGTAATGGTAACTTACAAAACAATTTAATTTTTTGGCCTTTTCAAACATTTTCAGAAATATATAAAACAATGTTTACAGAATTTCAAAGTACTAGGGGTAGTAGTTTTTGAAATCCATGCTGACAAAAAGAGATTTACTTTATTTTGAAAACTTCCCTGAAATATCTGTTTATGTGCTGCCATCTGGTAGACAGTACTTTACTAAATGATATATGCTAATCCAATGCACTGTGGATGTTTGTGATTCTCATATCACTGGCACAAGATATCAAAGTTGGGGTGCATAAATTCTCAACTAACAGAGTTTCAGCAATATTACACTAGCTAAAGATATGCATATTATCACAATTAGACAACACAACATATTATTTTCATGAGCTATAACCTAATTAAAATTGGCTATGAACCGTTGTCAGTCAGACGAAAGACACACCTTCTTTATAACGACAATGACTGGTTTCATTTGACTGAAAGGTGTATTTTTACCATATTGGAACAAGTACAAAACCTGGTTTATATTTACACACACTAACTTATCGAGCCTTGTGGATGTAATGTCAGCACAAGTGCTGCTACCTTATGGCTAATATGTCACCAATTCACACACTACTGGTCTGATGAGTTCTGCCCCTTAGTTAGTATTGACGTTATAACTAGAGAAAGATCAAATTAGCTGTCGTAAAAATCGGCACACTGATTTTTTTAAATGTTAATCTACAGTACCATGTGAAACAGTGTCAATCAACCAATCAATTCAGTTCACATAAACAGATATTTACCCTCCCTGGCTAGAGTTCCCATGCCCTAGCCCATAGACATATAAATGGATATTTACTCTCTCTAGATAGCTGGTTTTCCTGCGCCATGGCATGTGGACATATAAACAGGTATTTACCCTCCATAGGTGGTCTCCACATGTTCTAGTGCAGTTCTTCTCAACCTTTTTTAGTTCGCAGAACAATTTATAGTTAGCTCGATCCTCGCGGCATACCAAGACACATTCTGCGATGTCACAGTGTATTGTATTATCACCACCCACTAGTCATCGGATGGAATGGTAAATTATCGTTTTTCCAACAAATGAGAACATTTAAAAAAAACGTATTGCACATGGAATCATTTAATTGCAAGTGCTATCCAAAATATTAATAAATATGAGTTGTAGTTTTATTTTGAAAATAAATCTTAATTACTATTCAATATTTCAAGCAAATAATACAAATGTAACCCGTTTCCAAACACGACTCTCAAATAATAAAAATGTAACCCGTTTCCAAACACGACTCTCAAATAATAAAAATGTAACCCGTTTCCAAGCACGACTCTCAAATAATCATTACTGATCAGACGTCAAATGTATAGGCCGGAATGTCTGTTTGGCACTGGCGCCTGTGTTGTGGAACAGAGCTGCCGAACGAAATGCCTTGATTCCGGTGTAGATCAGTCAGTACTAACAGAAGCACTAAAATGCACCACAGCTCCGATGCCTTCATGTGCATCTTCAAGGCACATGCACATCAGAATGTTTGAGTACAGGTGTACACCAAAAATAAATTAAATCATACATCGGACTAATATTGGATGCGGGTGAACAAACAAAAACAACACATTTCTTGGCCGTCTTCTTTTCCTCTCAAGGTAAGCATAATAGAACGCTGTCATCAAGATTATAAAACAGTGAGATTTAGAATAGAGGATCTACGAATATAGTTTGATATTAATACAAAACAATAAAATACTTACTTTTTATTTTAATTACCAGAGGTGCCGTGACACACCGGCTGAGAAGCACTGCCCTAGTGCAGAGACATATAAACAGATATTTACCCTCCCCGGCTGGTGTCCACATGCCCTAGCCCATGGACATATAAACAGGTATTTACCCTCCCTGACTGGTCACCTTATGCCCTAGCCCATGGACATATAAACAGGTATTTACCCTCCCTGACTGGTCACCCTATGCCCTAGCCCGTGGACATATAAACAGGTATTTACCCTCCCTGACTGGTCACCTTATGCCCTAGCCCATGGACATATAAACAGGTATTTACCCTCCCTGACAGGTCACCCTATGCCCTAGCCCGTGGACATATAAACAGGTATTTACCCTCCCTGACTGGTCACCTTATGCCCTAGCCCATGGACATATAAACAGGTATTTACCCTCCCTGACAGGTCACCCTATGCCCTAGCCCGTGGACATATAAACAGGTATTTACCCTCCCTGAATGGTCTCCCCATGCCCTGGCCCGTGGACATATAAACAGGTATTTACCCTCCCTGAATGGTCTCCCCATGCCCTAGCCCGTGGACATATAAACAGGTATTTACCCTCCCTGACTTGTCTCCTCATGCAATAGCCCGTGGACATATAAACAGGTATTTACCCTCCCTGAATGGTCTCCCCATGCCCTAGCCCGTGGACATATAAACAGCTATTTACCCTCCCTGACTTTTCTCCCCATGCCCTAGCCCGTGGACATATAAACAAGTATTTAAAGCAATTCCTTTTAAGCTAATAATACATTTTAAATGTAACACAACATGATATTCTCCCATAAGTATATTCTCTGCCACTTATTTGTTGCATTTTATGCATAATTGTGATCCTACATGCACAACATAATTGTGATCCTACATGCACAACATAATTGTGATCCTACATGCACAACATAATTGGTAAATAATCGTGAATGCTGGCGCAAACTGCATGTATGCAGAGTTATTACATTGATATATTGTTGTGGTCATTTGTGGTCAATAAAACATAATTTTAATAAAATAAATGCATAGAATTACACGCAGTAGTCATATTAACTGAATTAATGAATAATTGTGTGCATTATAAACAGATTAAAATTCTCAAAGAATTGCTTTACCCTCCCTATAGACATATTACAACTTGCCACTCACTGTTTCTTTCTCCTCATCTCCTGTATCGCAGCAACCTCCTCCTCTGTCTTCTTGACGTACTCGTGATACAGGATGTCTCCTTCCCCCATCCCCTCTTCGATCTTCACCAGCTGTAGACTCATCCGCGGTCCGATCTCCGTCATTCTGGAACACGCCAAACAATATGCTCAGTCCCTCAATTAACATCCTCTGTCGCGGTTTGCCTACATCACAATCAAAATTGTGCGTGAAGCTTTACATTTGCCACCAATGTCGATAACGGTTATATACGTGAATTGCATTATTGCTGCATTACACTTCACAAATCAAAAATTCCTGCATACAGTAGTCACCATCTTTGCCTTATGTTTTTGTCATAAAGAAACACTTTTGTGGCCAGAATTTCCCGAGAATTCAAAATGGTGTTCGACTGATCAGGTCTGCCAGGGATTGAAGCATAAACACTTTAAAGCCTAAGAACTGGATATCGCGTTATATAAGAACGTACCTTTTAATTTACCCATGGCCTGCTGTCCAATATTTCACAAACATCACAACACATACTGCGTGCTTATTTACAGAATAGTTTATATAATAATTTTGTAGCTGCTGCCAAAATCCCACCCACTGGCTCCATTTTGGCCTTCATCTTAAAATGGGTGTGGATGCAATGATATTTATTTTGTGGTGATGGATCAACTACATGCTAACGAAGTTAAGAGAACATCTGAGTAACAACACTCTACACAGGACTGAACCCAGAAATGAAGACACCTGACATGTAGTGTAGCAATCACCTACCTGATGGCGCTCTTGGCTGTCTTCATGTTTCCTCGCCCGGCCAGGGTCTGAGGTAGTTCTACCTCGTTGTGAGGTCCGTCTAACTCTGCCTCACTCTCCGACAGATTACCACCCCTGACCACACATAAACATGTCAACATTTGATTATGACACCACCTCAAACAGTGAAGAAAAACATTATCACAATATCAACATCCTTCTGTTTTTGTACTTTGCAATAACAAATGTTGATGTTTGCTATTTGTAGACAGTACAAAATGTCACTAAAAACCTGCTTTTTACCTTCAACTTGTTAGAACTTTAGTCATACATACATTTCAAAATACAAGTTTATGACAGACAGGAATGAATGGTCATAATCATGATATGGTTATATCTATTCAAAATAAATATCAACAATTTAGGGACTGATAAATAAAAAAGAAATCACATTTCCAAGGTGATTGTCAGAGGGACTCTACTGTACAGAAAAAAAGCCAATCAGCAACAACGTTTTTGCGATACATACTTTATCAGATATTCGCTGATGTCATCGTAGTGACCTAGATCTGGGATCTTGCCACGTATTACTTTCTTAACACCTCGGCTCATGCCAACTGGAACAGCCCGGATGTTGCTGGAAAAGACAATGAATCTATAACAACACGGCACAAGATTATATGATAATTACTAACCTCAAGAAATCAAGTCAGAAACTATTAAACACGATTCTGATTTGTGCAGTTTAGCGTATCTCCCTTTAACATAATAATTTACAACAAACCTTGTGTAATATGCAACACAAAATGTTCTGTGTTTTTCGACATTACCGAGTGTCTGAAGTGACTGACCACTGTCAAAAATCAAAAGTAGCAAGCATCTGGTGTGACTGAGATACGCTTGAAATGACTGACTCATGCATGAAGCAAATCTGTGGTACCTGAAGAGACTTATAACTGCCTGAAGTAATATATCAATGACTCGTTGTGTCTGAAGTGACTTTCTATTATTTAAAGTGACTTATTAGTGTCTGAAGACACTCATTAATGTTTCAAGAAACTCATCAGTGACCGGAGAGACTCACAAGTGTTTGAATTTTAAAGTGATTTACTAATGCCTGAAGTGACTTACTAGTGTCCAAAATAACTTACTAGCATCCAAAATTACTTTCTAGTATCTGAAATGTGTCTGTGATGACTCACTAGTGTCTGAGGTGACTTACTAGTGCCTGGAGTGACTTACTAGTGCCTGAAGTCGATTGTCTTTGTGTCAGCGTTGTAGTTCAGAAGAACACATCTTCTTATGTCATTCAGTTTCACCTGTCAAAGAGAACCATCAGGTATTACGACGACCATCCTATGGTTTAAGAAACCAGGTCTGGCAGATCGTAGAACGCGACAGTGTTCTCTTGTGCACAGATGTTTGGTCCAGTTTGTTCAGCTCTCTAGCACCTTATGGATGAGCTTGTTCAGCTCTCTAGCACCTTATGGATGAGCTTGTTCAGCTCTCTAGCACCTTATGGATGAGCTTGTTCAGCTCTCTAGCACCTTATGGATGAGCTTGTTCAGCTCTCTAGCACCTTATAGATGAGCTTGTTCACCTCTCTAGCACCTTATGGATGAGCTTGTTCACCTCTCTAGCACCTTATGGATGAGCTTGTTCACCTCTCTAGCACCTTATGGATGAGCTTGTTCAGCTCTCTAGCACCTTATGGATGAGCTTGTTCACCTCTCTAGCACCTTATGGATAAGCTTGTTCACCTCTCTAGCACCTTATGGATGAGCTTGTTCACCTCTCTAGCACCTTATGGATGAGCTTGTTCACCTCTCTAGCACCTTATGGATGAGCTTGTTCACCTCTCTAGCACCTTATGGATGAGCTTGTTCACCTCTCTAGCACCTTATGGATGTGCTTGTTCACCTCTCTAGCACCTTATGGATGTGCTTGTTCACCTCTCTAGCACCTTATGGATGTTCTTGTTCACCTCTCTAGCACCTTATGGATGAGCTTGTTCACCTCTTCACCTCTCTAGCACCTTATGGATGAGCTTGTTCACCTCTCTAGCACCTTATGGATGTGCTTGTTCACCTCTCTAGCACCTTATGGATGTGCTTGTTCACCTCTCTAGCACCTTATGGATGTTCTTGTTCACCTCTCTAGCACCTTATGGATGAGCTTGTTCACCTCTCTAGCACCTTATGGATAAGCTTGTTCACCTCTCTAGCACCTTATGGATGAGCTTGTTCACCTCTCTAGCACCTTATGGATGTGCTTGTTCACCTCTCTAGCACCTTATGGATGTGCTTGTTCACCTCTCTAGCACCTTATGGATGTTCTTGTTCACCTCTCTAGCACCTTATGGATGAGCTTGTTCACCTCTCTAGCACCTTATGGATAAGCTTGTTCACCTCTCTAGCACCTTATGGATGAGCTTGTTCACCTCTCTAGCACTTTATGGATGAGCCAGTTCAAGGAAGAAACAAATATGTCTCAGTGCAAGATGCAAAACCGTGGTGCTAAATGACATGGAATAAATATATAAATAACCATAATACACAGGTTGCAAAATATTTGTGCTGGTTTTTGTTGTTAATCACCCCAAAAAGCAGTATTATTTAGAGGGGTTACACCAAGGTCATCAACACAGACGACATGGTGTGAGTGAGATCTATCTACAGGATTGCTAAGTTCAGAGCACTTAAAAATAACACATACAGTTTCAGAAGCTGCTGCTATAGCCATGGGTGCAGGCACGGTAAGGGAGACGACTGCCCCTTGGAATGTACCTGGGGTAGACATGGTTCTGCCCCCTGGTAAACCGAGCCTGAATGTGTTTATTTTGGCGAGCCTCAGTGGGAGCAAATCAAGGTTTTCTGAGAACCTTGATGTGTTTCTGGTGAGCGTTGAGGGGTGCAATTGGAGGTTCCTGGTGAGCTTAAAACTGTTTGAAACATTCTCAGTGCCTCCAATATTAATTTCATTCCCACCAGTGGCTACAATGTGTGCATAGGCAGATCCAGGGGGGCATGGGAGCGCGTGCCCCCTACACCTTTGTAATTTTGGTGTCCCTGTAGATCTTTTTGAATTGGTACACATGATCATGCCCTCCTAGACCCCCCCATAGAAAATGTACCCCCATTCAGGTTACAATAAAGCTGTAATTACGATGGTAAACAATTTCCAACAGCAACCCCATCTCCCGATGTCCAGTTGAGCTGGGACAGCTGAGATGATGAAGTTATGACGGCAAAACATTTTCTACACCATTTGGTTCGGCCGCCAGTGGAGGTTTTTGTGCTCCCCCAGGATCCGCCCTTGGTGTGTGTGTGTGTGTGTGTGTGTGAGGGTATGTATGTGTGTATGCGTGCATGAGGGTATGTATGTGTGGTTGTATGCATGCATGCGTGTGTGTATGTTATGTGTGCAACTGAATCTGCAGATTGCAAATTGGCCGTTTCAGTCATCTGCACACTCATTGCAAGTAACTGCATATATGCATTATTACCATCACCAAGCGAACAAACCATCATACTCCATTGCCATGCAACACAACTTGCAATTTCAGTTGACTGGTGTCTATTAAGTCAATTAGCGATTGCGTGACATCCGGCCGCATATCCTAGCAACAGCCTTTGGCTGGCTATACACAACAACTTCCAGAAGGCACATCAGCTTCTATTGCAATCAATCGAGGGAAACAATCCACTAGTTTTTCAGTTGCACATCTTTGGTCGGTCACCTTAAGAACTTGTATATTACTGTCAGGTGTTAGAGACGTCACTGTCCATCAAAATACTACTGCATCGTTTCGGTCCCATGGTAAACAATATACAACATCCGATTGTGTATAGCCAAGATGGCGGATCACCGTGACAACCGGACACCAAATAAGGGCAATGATGTACGACTAATGAACTCAATAATCAAGACAAGTGTATCTGTTTTTTAACCATAAAAACCTATAATGTTAAAAAACAGGCCAATGTCTCAGGCAGGCCTGTGTCACTGTGCGCTTACATTGTAATACGTGTAGGTCTTTGCTAAAAAATGAGGGTAAGGTCACGTAATGCAGTTACTGGGGCTTACAGAACTCTGGCAGATTGGGATACTGGGGAACACTGACATTTTACATAATAGAACCCATAGTGTTATTGGTGTACAAGAAACAATGCTGTTATCAGATCACATTAGATGTCACTATTGAGTATATATATATCACCACCGTCGGTGACTGTGAGTGCAAGTTTGACGCATGTAACTTTTTGGATGACCTTAAATTGGGTTTTAAAAAACAGGTTTATAAAACATATTTTGATACATAATACAATATAGAAATCAAGCTGACATCAAATTTCACATTATTGGGTTAAAATGTAGGCAACTATTCATAATAATCAACCAGGTGACTTTTTTAATGACCAAGTGCCAATGTTGTCATTTCAAGTAAAATGTTTTTGTTGCTCGATATGCATTTCAATCAAATAAGTATTACACTCAAATTTTGTACGATATCAAATCGCCCATCACTCCAATGTATTCCGACACCCATCTTTATTAACTGATATCCGGTTATTTTGAAAGGTCAAAGCTGAATAACATGTTTACACAGTTTTAAAAAGTGAACCTGCAGTGAACTCAATGAATATAAAATCAATTACTTTTTCATTTCAATAACACAATTTCAATAATAGATACAATAAACAGGACTAATTGCTTATTCAAAAAATTATTCAGTATTTTAACGATGAATTTTTCTATTCTGTACATTTGATAAAAATGTGTGCCAAATCCTGATGACTGTTTTACAATATCTCCTCACAATCACACTGCTTATTTACTTATCCTCTCCGTGACAAGTGGCAGACTCGCACAAGATCTCGCCAGACCACTCTGTATTGGGCTCTCCTTGCTCTCTGCCCCAGGTCAGCCCAGTTCTTCTACTGTTCATCCCAATCACATTTAATGGTCAGCAGTTTACCCAAACAACAGCAATACCTTCTGTACTCACCGTGTTGACGTTGATTGAGGGAAAGAGGTTCTGGAACATGGTTGTCATGAGCTTCAGGTGCATGCCATCGCCGCTGAAACCATTCATCACCAGCAGGGGGTGGTGCTTGAACTGTCGCGCCTCCATATTAGGGCGCTTGAGGGCGCCAACCACATCCCTCAACAGGGCAAAACTATGTACCTGGCAAAAACCACCAATCAGCTGTCAATACTTGTCTACCATTTTATCAACCTAAGTTAGCTTGCACCTTAGTATCAATAAAAGTGAGTGCTGTTGTAAGTCAGGGAAATTTAATTCACTTCACATTCCCCAGTTCAATCAGTTGTACGTAAATGGAATGGTAGAATCCTGTGAACGACTAACTTGAAAGTCTACATATTGTGTAGCACCTGCATTGTGGCTGAATGCTTCCTACAGTGACAGGTGCTATATGAAATAGGTATGCTGGGCTGACGTGTAAAAAGAACAAACCTCTCCCTCTCACCTGCTCTTCCCCTCAAACACTAACACGGGGAACTTGTTTTTATACATTCAACTCATACAGCATTTCATACATTTTCCTGTTATATTTCCAGATGTAATGCAAAACATGATACTTTTAACTGAAACAAAATAATGGAGCTATCTCACATGCAACATTTTTACGGGAAAGCGGATTCAGTAATAATTTACAGAACATTTAAAATCACACAAGATACTTTTAAGATTAATAAATTATTTGTACAGGATAGAAAGTAACTGACAGGAGCTTAGCCAGAGACATGTCTGCCCGTTTTCAAGATTGAGAGATAACTGGCCAAGACAGGTAGTTACAACTGATAAGACTGGTTGAATTTAGATGGGGCCAGCTGGCCACTAGATTAACTAATAGTTCCAAATCTGGTCCACATTAATAAATATCATTGGTACAATTGATAGTAAAACAAATAGAATGGATCAGTATTAGTTAAACAAATGGCTCAAATGACACTAGTTTGTCATTGAAAAAACTAAACTGGCCAATAATGGCAGTGACTGATGTGACTGGCCGCCACACAAGCTGTTTGCATGACAAGTGGCTCACTTTTGGTTTTAATTCAAAACTGGCAAACAATTATCTCTGGTTAAGGAATAATATCAGGTATTAGCCAGCAGCCTAACAGACATTTTATGGCATTTCTGTCACCTTGAATGTCATTGTCGGTCCGCGTGGCAGACGGATGAGACGCATGTTTATGGCGGCTTCGTTCTTCGTGAACACAATGAAATGTGACACGTTCAGTGGGCCAGCAACACTCACAAAGTCCTTCAGGACATTCTTCCTTCGCATCTGTTGACAGTCACATTAAGCACAAATATTATAGCATACAACATAGTTTGGCAGTTAAAAATCTGCTGGAAGTCAGATGTAATTCTTGTTAACTAGTTGTTTAAAATAATATATTGATCTAGAAAAAAGCAAGTAGGTGTAAATCTAACATGTCATAAACAACAATTAGAATCCAACATTCTGTACCTAACTAATGAAATTCATATTTTTGAGACAAATGAAATGGTCACGCTGCCAAATTCTGACTCAAATTAAAAAAAATCCTATGTAGTGTGTGTTGCAATGTGCCATTAAAATAAATGTTTTGGGAGATGCTAGTGTAAAGGTGTGCAGTGGTGAATTAGTGCACAAAATGCCATGGTTATATATGTAGAACAACATAATGCTTAATGTCTTACAGCAAACTGGTTGTATACCACAAACATTTTGTAAACAAAACAACAGTTACAAGCGCTACAGTTACAAGCGCTACAGTTACAAGTGTTATAGTTACAAGTGCTACACTTACAAGCGTTACAGTTACAAGGGTTACATTTACAAGCGTTACAGTTACAAGCATTACAGTTACAAGTGCTACAGTTACAAGCGTTACAGTTACAAGTGCTACACTTACAAGCGCTACAGTTACAAGCGTTACAGTTACAAGCGTTACAGTTACAAGCGTTACAGTTACAAGCGTTACATTTACAAGTGCTACAGTTACAAGCGCTACAGTTACAAGCGTTACAGTTACAAGCGTTACAGTTACAAGCGTTACAGTTACAAGTGTTAGTTACAAGCGCTACAGTTACAAGCGTTACAGTTACAAGCGTTACATTTACAAGCGTTACAGTTACAAGCGTTACAGTTAAAAGCGTTACATTTACAAGCGTTAAAGTTACAAGCGTTACAGTTACAAGCGTTACATTTACAAGCGTTACAGTTACAAGCGTTACAGTTACAAGCGTTACATTTACAATCGCTACAGTTACAAGCGTTACATTTACAAGCGTTACATTTACAAGCGTTACAGTTACAAGCGTTACAGTTACAAGCGCTACAGTTACAAGCGTTACATTTACAAGTGTTACATTTACAAGCGCTACAGTTACAAGCGTTACAGTTACAAGTGCTACATTTACAAACGTTAGTTACAAGCGTTACAGTTACAAGTGCTACAGTTACAAGTGTTACAGTTACAAGTGTTACAGTTACAAGTGCTACAGTTACAAGTGCTACAGTTACAAGTGCTACAGTTCATCTTACAGACGATCTTAAACCACCAGTTAATTACACGTGGAATTACTGGAATATCACTCATGGATACCACTCATGAATATCACTCATGGATATCACTCATAGATATCACTCATGGATATCACTCATGGATACCACTCATGGATACCACTCATGGATATCACTCATGAATATCACTCATGGATACCACTCGTGGATATCACTCGTGGATACCACTCATGGATATCACTCATGAATATCACTCATGGATATCACTCATAGATATCACTCATGGATACCACTCATGGATATCACTCATGGATATCACTCATGGATACCACTCATGGATACCACTCATGGATATCACTCATGGATACCACTCATGAATATCACTCATGGATATCACTCATGGATATCACGCAAGTGATATTCCACACAGAATATATGCCCAGTAACTAAATTAGATTCCACAGTACAACTACACAAATGAAAGAGAAAACAGCAAAAATGCATCAACTTAACGCACATTCTTTTCGAGTGATCTAAGATGTAAATTAAATTAATTGTTCTTGCTAAAGCTGACATGAAAGAGTCGTGAACAAGTGGCCATGAAGAGTGCCATACCTTGAGAGACGAGGCGGTGAACGGTTCCATCACGCGACGCATGTCCATCACGAGGTCGCCAATGATCTTACCGACGTTGCCCCGGTGAAAGACAAACGAGTGAGGACTTTTCTTGTACGGATCCTCTTGTTTCGCTGCAGCCTCACTCTGGCGAGCATGCTTTGCAGAACGACCCTAAAAAATTTGATCACATCACACATAAGTTTCAATAATACCAGCCCATGCCATGCTACCTAGTGTTCACTCAACTAAGAAATGAGACAAGTTATTTTGGACTAAGCAGTGAATAATAATTCTGTTTAATGTTTCATCACTGCCATGATTCAGTATTTGATACATAAAAATATAATCACCCGTATGACAGTTCTTTCCTACTTCCCTTGTTATACTGTCATGGATATAAGGGTGCGGTATTATCTAAGGGTGCATACAGCCAGACTGGGGCCAAGTGTTAGACCTACTCTACTCTCCCAGTTTGTTTTCAGGCAAACTTAGCCTTGGTTGTTCTTCTGTTCCAGGTGGCTTCTACTGTTCCAGCACCATGCTTGACATTTACTGATTTAACCCCCCTCTTTCTTCTTCCATTATACGAACCAACAGCATTTTGTTGATGTTTCTGTTGTAGGTTTTTAAGAATGAGACTATGCTCATTAACTGATTAAGTCCACGACAAGTTTTTTCCAGTTGTTTTACTTCCCCTGGCATTGACACCAGCCAGAAGGAACCAAAGGCTTGTAGGGTCTCTTCCAAAATACATAGACAATGTAGGGTGAATGAAATTGCCTAAGTTTCGACATGGCAGCTGAACCAGTAGTAGTACCAAACCACCACCCGGCCGGGACCAAGATTCAGACCCCGCTGTCCCCAGTTCCTCCGAATGAGTCCAGCCTCTAACCGCTCGACTACTGTTCTTCTTCTTCCAGTCAACCATCCAACTTCAACATTTTGAAGATCACTGTTGGTATTTGCAGGGGATGCGCATCGGAATTGGTACACAAAAGATATAAAGGAGAAGATAGTTTGCAGCTGAAGAGATGGATTTGGACAGATGAAGGGAATAATGCAATGTGGGTAGAGGCAGTTTGGAATGGTCCTGGGAAAGAATGAACATTTCTGTAGTCTGTTGTGGAGGATGGCACCTGGAATGTCGTGGTGATGTCTAGATCTTCTGGCCAGTGCTGTCACAGTGTCAGGTTTAGGCTGGAGATGTTTATGAGGCCATTTGAGATCTTGAAAACATTGTGAAGCGGGCAATCTTCCTTCTTGTTTCTAACGTTTGCCATTTCAGTCTCGTCAGCATGGCACTGACGCTGGATGTGTTTTGAAATTTCCCTAGGCAGAACCTGGCAGCATGTCACTGCACTGCTTCGATCTTGCTGGTGTCCTTTTTGGCGGTATGACTAAAAGATGCATGACCACGCATGACCAAAATGTATGTAGTGTTGGTAACCAAGCGGGCTGTTGGTGGCACGTAAGAGTTTGACCATGACCATGAAGTTGACGAACGACCATGCACGACCACGTAATATAATGTGTTGATAGATAGTTTGACTGTTGATGGTATATATATGATTTGTGAGCATTATTAAAATTGTTGAGTCTGTATTTCACTCAGGAGTTACACAATTTAGGCATTTTATCTGATATTCTGGACGAGCATTTAGTATCGGCACAGTGGCGAATGGAATGGGCGAGTTACCATAAGCGATGATAAAAGTTGCAAATTTTGTTACTCCAATGTGAAGAACATATATGAAATTTGGCGAGCTGCACACACATACCTCCTACATGCCACCAACAGCCCACTTGGTTACCAACAATACATACATTTTGGTCGTGCGTGGCCGTGCGCCTTTTAGTCATACCGGCACGTACTATTGCATTCCAAATAAGCGTATATGTATGGCTATTTATTTACTGTTGTTAGTTCCACCTTAGTTGTTAGTTTTTATTAGGCACTACTTGTATTTATTTGCATCACCGCTACAATGTTCTGAGAAATATGTATATATATAAATTATTTTTGTTGGTGAATCGACGAAGCCGAACGCACAGTGCTCTTCGTTCTTACGGCGATGCTATTTACACCGGTCACCACGCCAATCACGGCAGATAGCGATCTTTTCACTAGCAAATTTAAAAACTACATATATGCACAACAAAAGGAGCACTTAGGGAACCTGTGTGCTAAATATAAAGGTTTGTTATGTTTTATTGGGATCATGTTGTGGTCAGGACGTTAGTATTATGGCTAGTAAATTGTGAATCTCACAGTCTAAGGCTGAGTGATCAAGCATGATTAACTACGTTTCGCGGGCAAATTTGCAATGCGACCAATTCACGTGGCGTGATGTCACCAGACAACCCTCACTGCAGTAGCGACCTCGATGCTATGCGGCAGAGCTACGTGGTTAACAAGCCATAGTGGATCATTCCATTTATGTATTTGAGGGTGGCAGGCTTGGCAGAATTAACTACATTATCTGAAAGGGTATCCCACAGAATTTGGCATTGTTTCTATTAATGTAATACTAACAATTATAGATATATTTCATTCACTGATTTAAACACATATCAGTTAGTGTTAAAATATACTAATCACCGAGACAAACTACATGGAGCGCTATGTTTGATGTTTTGTTTCAACGTTTGATTTAATATACAGTATTATTGTTTGTTTGATGTAGTAGGCAACTTTGCTTATAATTATGTTGTTGCATTGTCAAAAAGACACCAATTAAAATGATAAATACACACATTGCAACTTATTTCTGCCTTACTACTGGCTTATACTATTATTCCAAGGGGTCCCGGATGGTTCGGCCCCTGACGAGTTCGGCCCACGCAGACGGATGGTTCGGCCCGGATGTTTCGGCCCGCGCCGATGGATGGTTCGGCCCACGTAACAAAAATCCGCTATGCAGGATCAGATGTTTCGGCCCACACAGGCGCCAACGGATGTTTCGGCCCACTTCAATAAAATTACAAAATTATTGCCCAATGTGTCTCCTTTCTAACGTTAAATAATTTATTCTGCAATGTGTCTCCTTTCGGGAATAAATATAATTATTATTGCAAGCTAAACATTGAAACATTACGCATCAATATCTAATAATTCGTGACACATTTACAGAAAATACGCAAGTCAAAATAGTTGCATGCAATATAAGAATTATTTAAACATTTATTATTATTTAAACATTGAAACATCACGCATAAATATATAATCATTCGTGACACGTTTACTGAAAATACGCAAGTCTAAATAGTTGCAAGCAATATAAGAATTATTTAAACATAAAAGTCAAGATTTCTAAACAGAAGCTGGACGTATGGTTCGGCCCATAGAGCCCGCCGACACAGGTTACAGAAACGGTTGATTCGGCCCACTTCACCGCCGACACCGGTTACAGAAACGGTTGATCCAGCCCACGCGAACGCAAGCAGGTTTAACCGGTTGCGTGAACGGATGGTTCGGCCCCATGGGCCGAACCCGTCGGGGGCCAAAACATCCGACTCCCATTCCAAGGTGTACTTTTATTATAATTCTGAGGAATTACTGCCCTAGACTCTTATTAAAATTCTGAGGCATGTCCACCCTATACTGTTATTCCGACCTGTACACTTTGGATTGCAATAGTAGGAGGCATGTGTGTGCAACTCGCCAAATTGCAAATTCTACTGATGGTCTGATCCTTCTTCATCTTCTTCCGTTAAGTGGCCACAATCAATATATAATTATTCTGCCACTATTCTGGGGATCTGGCATTTGGAAAGAAAAACCCACCTTCTACAAAATAGATAAAAATACACCCTACTAATAAACCATGCACAAGGCAGTGTCGGGCTCAAAAGAACAGAACAAACAGACAAATAAAACAACTACAAAAGCTACTAGTACCACTAATAATAACACTAGTTATCTACAGCTCTCTAACAAGGACCCTAGCAGTTGAATGAGTGCTTGTTCCCCACTTTCCATCTCTATATATATATGGTGTCCCTGTCGGGAATCTACATATTATTTATTGAAACAAAGCCAGGGGGAGAGATACCACTCTCATCCACTGGTTCATTACTGGCTGCATACCGGGGAGTCGGATGTTTCGGCCCCTGACGGGTTCGGCCCTTGGGGCCGAACAATCCGTTCGCGCAGCCGGTTAACTATGACCTGCTTGCGTTCGCGTGGGCCGAATCAACCGTTTCTGTAAGTGTTGTCGGCGGTGAAGTAGGCCGAACCATCCGTCCTCCTTCTGTTTAGAAATATGACTTTTGCGACCTTAGTTACTGTGGAAATCGAAGTATTTGATTTGATAAATGTTTAAATAATTCATATATTGCATGCTACTATTTTGACTTGCGTATTTTCGGTAAATATTTACGTGTAATGTGTCAATGTATAGCTTGCAATAATAATTATATTTATTCTGGAAAGGAGACACATTCGTCATCATCATACAACCCTTGAATTTTTTTTACAATAGAGCTGTGAAATTTAGAATAACACCTCCATCAATGCGTCTTTGAAAAGTGTGGTCACGCATTTTATCTGTTCAATCGACATCAACTACATAAAGGGAGTGAGGACATTGCATGTGCTCACATCTTGTGCTCTGTTACCGTGTTTGTTTAGCTTACTGCTAGGATACTTTGCAACAAACAAACAAATATCACACATACAAGCAATCCAGGTAAGAGTGCGAGTTCAAACAAACCAACAAACAATAAAGCGGTGGTAGGTAATTTATTGTGAAACATCAAAAACAATCTTCAAAAGCAACGTGCCGAATCAAACGCAGTGGGCTGAGGCAGGACTGACATGACCGCTGCTTTGATAATTATCAATGGGCACGTCAAATTTTCGGTGAAGTGGGCCGAAACATCCGTCGGCGCTGGATCAGCATGGGCCGAAACATCCGACCTTGCATAGCGGATTTTTGTTACGTGGGCGGAACCATCCGTCGGCGTGGGCCGAAACATCCGTCTGCGTGGGCCGAACACGTCGGGGGCCGAACCATCCGGGACCCGCATACCGAACCCTGCTAATGCCAATGGACGATAATACGAGAATTTGTACACACAGGCCCACGAACACACCAATACGGTTACTATACGTACGTGTCTCTTTTTGTGTCGCATTGTTTTATTTCAACCAGCACCTTCGCTTGATATTCTGCGATCAAATAGCTCAACAGAGTAAAGTAAAATATTTTATTCTAGATGGTAATACGCAGATCTACACCCCAAAATCCCCACGTGTTCGGTTTCGCCCCCTACACGAATCGAAACAAACTAAACACAAGAAAGACGTCCTTTGTCCGGTAGGGTGCAGCACTTTAAGGTATTCGCAAGACGACATCATGTGGTTTCTCGGAACGCTTTCAGGGGTCAGCACACTGTTGAACTTCCTGCTTAATTACAGACGAAAAAAAGTGCATTATATTTTTGAGAAATGATTTTTTACAATGTTCACTTGCTCTGACATATGTGCATTTGAGTAGTCAGATTTCTAGATGTGATTGTAGCAGCTGTTGACAGTAAAATGGTGTCTTTTTAGCTGATTTTACTAAGCGGAAGGGTATCTGGCAGCAATTTGGCTAGTTGACACTTTAGCCGGATTACTGCCTGCATGCATTTGTAAATATTGACGGGTGTCATACATACAGGCATTTTGCAAGAGCTAGAGATATTATATTTTGACTAAAATCGACCAGCATGTCAATGAGATGATAATAACAGCAGGTGGGAAGTTTAAGAAACTTTATAGGTCACGTTTTCTTATAATCACACAAAACATTAACATGGTCGCCAATGGGAAAACTGACACTGTGCTGAGGCCCTGACTGAGCCTGAGGCTGAGCCCTTCATGTCTTCGGCCGCTCCCCGTTTTGTACCAGAATTAAAATTTCAATTCGCGACTATTGCTAAGACTCCAAGATTGCAAATCATGCTAGTCAAGAAATTGCGTGGCACTTGTGTAGAATCCGGACCCACCTCGATTTCGCCGTTATAACTTGATTTTTCCTAATTTTGATACCTCGGTGTGTTAGTTCCATTATTCAACATTATCCCAGGCATATTTACGTTTAAGAATATTGCGTCATAGGCAATAACGCAATTTTGAGGTGTAAATAGCGCCCCGATTTGCATCAACATACGCCGCTATATTGATCATTTTACGACCGCGATGGGGTAACGCACGACCGCAGGCGGTGCAGACTATTGCAAACCGGGTCGCTATTTCGGCTTCAAAAGTATTTTCGTAATATAAATATGCCTGGGGTGATGTTGAATGATGGAACTAGCCCTCTGAGGTATCAAAGTTAGACAAAACTCAAATTATAACGGCGAAATCGAGGTGGGTCCGGATACTACACAAGTGCCAATTGCGTTAAAGTTGTCGAATCCGGAACCACCTCGATTTCCCCTTGAGGTTTGCTTAACCATTTATATTACGGAAATAGTCTTACTCGTAGACTTAGCTGCTTAGGGCACTTTTGAGGCCCAAATAGCGACCCGGTCTGCGCCGCTGCGACCGTGCGTTACCGCATCGCGCGCGTAAAATGAGCTATAATTTATGGTGAACCTAACTTTAGATGTTTTTGCGAACCTCAAGAAGGTGCAAATCGAGGTTTTGGAAAGCCTCAAAATGAGTTTTTGGTAATTAAGCCTCAGGCTCAGGGGGTGCAAATCAAGCCTCAAGGTTTTTGGAGAGCTTCTAATGTAGTTTTTGTTGAGCCTCGTCAAGGGGCAAACCGAGGTTTTCGGTGAGCCTAAGGGTGCAGGCCCGTAGCCAGCTTTTCACAATG
Source organism: Paraescarpia echinospica (assembly GCA_020002185.1). Lineage (NCBI taxonomy): Eukaryota > Metazoa > Annelida > Polychaeta > Sabellida > Siboglinidae > Paraescarpia > Paraescarpia echinospica. Next base: position 73,858,485 of record CM034535.1, on the reverse strand, counting down.
GGGGATTCACATTTTACAAATTCAGACCCCAGGGACACCACAAGTTCAAATGGGGTTATATTTTTCACAATGCAGAGGGCCTCACATGTTCAATAATGCATGTTACATTTCTAACTGGAAGAACAATGAAGTGGGTGTGAGATTGGTGGACCATGTGGTTTCGTCTTATATTCTTTCATCTTATATAGGTACAAACACTACATTAGCATCCCCAGCAGGCCCATAACGAGGTCGTTTTGGGGGGTGCATTGTCAGACAAAAATAGGACTTGTATGTGGTCTGTGGAGATTGGCCCCATTTTGTTGCCTCATTAAGCCTAATTTACACGCAATTGTATTCATAAAAGCCACCATGCAGTGATAGTGTATAATATAGCTAAGTTATTTACTTGAAACCCTTCGCCTTGTGTGCATGTCCAAGTTATTTTTCAGAATAAACAGTTAAAGTGTAACATTTACAATCTGGTTTTCACTCAATTAATACATTATATTTATATGATCTGATGTGCAAAAGTGCCATCATTTATCATAAACTTAATTAAGTTAGTAAATTAACAAACCTTTATAAAACATGCCCGGTAAATAGAAGCTAGATTAGAACAAATTATTGTCCTCTTGTGGAAATTGAATTAAATTCTAAGTGTCAAACAGTCAAGTACCGACTCCAGGAAACACAAACTGTATTTTACAACAATACAGAACACAAAATGGACTTAATAATTGATAATAACGGCCCTCCACACATTCTTCCCATAAGGGATATTCTTTCTAAGATCTACAAACATGCAACTAGCAACAATAGTATTTCAGCAACCATACAGCCACACAATTACACGATTTCTCATCAGCATGCGCATTTTAAAATAGGTGAAGCTAAATTTCATTGTCTATTGGTTAACTACAATTACTCATCGAAATTCGTGTTTCAGCGCAATAGTTGAAATGATGCTTTGTGTTAAGCCAGGTGAGTTTGTCTACTGGGTTTGCAGCTTGTAAGAAATACACTCGTTACACATCTTAAGTTGTTGATTGTTGAGAATAGTCTCTTTGACAGTTGGTAGTTACCTTAATGAGCATACTAAAAATAGAAAGCCGCACCTCATTTCATGATAATGAATGTTTAATGAATTATTTTATATGGCTTAATTTATGTGCTCATAATTGTTAAATCATCGTCACCCTGTTCATTCACAAGTATTTTGTCTGCATCTGTAACCTCTGAGTGACTATAATTAGGACTCCAAATTTTACGTTTGGTGTCAAACTGGCTTCTTGTGTATTTGTTCCCCATGCGTTTACATAACAGGATACCCTGGGATAGAGTGAAGTCCATGTCTGCATGGCTAATTGGATGCAATGGTCCTTTGACACACATTCCTCTAGTGGACTGCCCTTTTCGAACATGGCATAATAGTTCTCCCTTTAACATATGTATAAATCAGGCTTTCTTGGCATTCCTTGTAATGCTTGAACACTATCCAGCAGCTTTTAGGAGGTGGTTTAACGCTTTTGAGAAACATGGAATACAATTAACAAGATTTAACAAGATTGCCATCCAGAGAATTAACTCTAGATGGACAAGGAAGCCCTTTTGGCTTATCGAGAGTCCAACCCTTTTATCTACATATATCCAGCCCTTCTGAGGTGTCGATTTTATTTTTAAACATATTCACACTACTAACACCCACACAATCATCAGATAATCTGTTCCATTCATTCAGTCCTTTGTGAAAATGAGAACTTTCTTACGTCTAATCTACACTGCTCCTTTACTAATGTAACTTCATGTCCTCTAGTCTTTCTTAACTGAAAAAAACATTTCTATCAATATTTTCATAACCATTCAATATTTTAAACACTTCCATCTGATCTCCTCTCAATATCCTGGTCTCTAGTGTTGTTAAACCACATTCTTTTAGGCGTTTTTCATAACTAAGATCCCTCAGTTTTGGTATCATTTTAGTAGCTCTCCTCTGTACTCTTTCAAGCATATCCATGTCCTTCTTGCGGTATGGCCTCGACGCTTGTATACAATATTCTAAATGAGGCCTAACTATTGTTTTGTACAGCAGTATTATTAGTTCTTTTTCTTTATATGCTATATTTCGCCTAACCAAACCAAGGATTTTATTTCCTTTTGAAGCTGCAATTCCACACTGCTCTGGAACCTTCATGTCAGCACTGTCTTTCTTTTACAGTAGTATTTAGTACAGTTCCCCCCATTGTATATTCTACATATTCGTTCCCATGTCCTGTGTGAAGGCATTTACATTTCCCAAAATAGAACAACATTTGCCACTTTTCAGACCATTTGATCAACCTGTCAAGATCATCTTGTAAATGCTGTCTATCTCCATCACTTTTAATCCTTCTAAACACTTTTGTATCATCTGCAAATCCCATTCAAAACTGATTTCCAGTTTGAAGCCTCTCCATCAACAACTACCCATTGTCTTCTGTCAATCAGCCATTTTTCTATCCAGTTAATTATACCATTTCCTATGCCATGGGCCTTTAGTTTAAGCAGTAATCTTTGATGTGGCACTTTGTCGAAAGCTGTTTGAAAATCCAAGTAAATGATCTCTACTGGTGATCCATCATCTACCCACTTAGTGATATCTTCCAAAAAACATAACATGTTTGTTAAGCATGACCTCGCTTTTAGAAACCCATGTTGAGATGGGTTTATCAAGTTGTTTAACAAGAAAATCCACCATGTGATCTTTAATTAGTTTTTCTAGTAATTTACAAATCACCGATGTTAAACTAACTGGTCTATAATTATTTGACTTGTTTCTCAAACCTTTTTTAAATAACAGTATAATGTTTGCTTCTTTCCATTCTAAAGGAACCACTACCTCTTCTAATGACAAGTTGAAAACTGTTGCAAGCGGTGTGCTAATTTGTTCTACAATTTTCAATAGTAGTTTGGGTGGAATACCATCCACTCCAGGTGATTTATTATCCTTCATAACCCTAATTTTCTTAGCTACCATTTCTGGGGTTACAATTAACTGTCTTAAATAGTCTGATTCTGCCCCCTTGAACTTAGCCTCTGGTACTGGCAGTGAACTAGTGTCTTCTCTGGTAAACACTGAACTAAAATACTCATTCAGATCTTCTGCCATTAAGAATCCTTGTGTTATTATATTTCCAGCACTATCTTCTAGAGGACCGACCTTATCCTGAACTTTCTGTTTGCTTCAAACATACGCATAAAAACTCTTGCTGTCATGTTTTATATTACAAGGTAATTTATGTTCATAGCTTCTCTTTGATTTTCTAATTTCAGCTGTAGCTTGGTTTAGTGCTTCTTTATAAATGTTGTAGTCTTCGTCATTTCCAGTACGTCTATATGATTAGTGGTTCACATTTTAAAGATGCAATTTTGAGGGGGTTCACATTTTGGAGAAAGGAGGTTCATGTGAACCCCATGAATGGGCCTGGGGTGGGTTTTTGGCAAGCTTGGGGGTGCTGTTGGACGTTTCTGGCAAGCTACACAACATTGAATGTCACCGAAAAATATATTCGACAGCATGGCGTTCATGGATTCCTTGTCACATTTCACCTGTGGTGTACTGTTTGGCTCAAGGGGATTAATAACATGCTATTTTGTTGGAGGTGTCACTTTTAGGAAACATCAATAATTCCCAACAGATTCGTAATAGATCGTGTCTGAACTGAAGACGGCTGTTTCTCTAGCCACAGGATCAACAAGGAACAACTATTAAAACACACTAGCTTACATGGAGCAACAGGTCATTACTGTGCATTGATCTCACACTTGTTCCCAGTGACCAGCCAATTACAACAGTAACGCCATCTGTTGTTCACCACACAAGTTGTCCACTTTTCCATCTTTCTATCGGGTCACGCCTATATTACCATGTGCACTGAAAACTGGACAGACATTATTTGCAAATAGTTTTATTATACTGGAATATACCATATTTCACCAGGTCTCAATTTCCACCATGAGTGGAAATAAGGCCAAAAACAGTTGGACACTACTGCAAAACCAGTATTCTGATATACATAATTATTATATGTACATGTGATACTTATAGGACCTCTGTATTCCTGAGTTTATATGAACAAATAGAAAAACATTGAACATAGAGAAGAACGTGTCAACTGATGTGTAAATCACATGGCAATATCAAAAAGGAAATTAGTGATGAATTCAATGTGGGCATAATTTAACATACAAATATCAGTCTTTTTGTTGCTCATAAACATCAAAAATTTAGCGACATCACTACCTAACATTTGGCCTGTCCACCATATGACTCATGTTGACTAACATAATAACAGTAGTCGAATGTGCACTTAACTTGATGTCTTTTCCCCTAACACGTATCTTGAGTCAAATTATCATACCAGTCGCCTCAGGGCGGAATCTCAGAGTAACATTTGATGAAAACTTCAATTTTAAACACCACATATCCAAAACGTGTCACTGTTGTTTTTACCATATCCCGATAATCCGTCATCTTTGCTGTATTCGCCGGTATATCTCAGTTTCCTTCGTTAAAATTATCGCAACAGCTCTTGTAAGCAGCAGACTCAACTACTGCAATTCCCTCCTTATAATATTGCAATCAAGGCTATAACAAAACTTCAAAGTGTCCAAAATCGTTTGGCAAGGGTAGTCATGCGTTCTCCCTGTTTTTTCGCTCGGTGCCGCTTCCAAAATCACTGCATTGGCTCCCTGTGCGATATCAGATTATTTTCAAGATTTGTACTATCAAGCCTATCAAGACCTATCATCTACATTCGATGCTCACTCCTACAAGAAATCCCAGACAGCTACGGTCGACCAGTTGTAATCTTCTTCTCATTTCACAAGTGAAGACGAATGCTGGAACTCGAGCCTTCTCTCGCACCAACAATTCACTTCCTTTTAGAGTTAAATTAGAAAGAAATATAGTTTAATTTCTCCGTCATCTGAAAACCTATCTTTTTAATATTGCCTATCCTCCTTAGCTTCCCAGCACTTTCATCCATCTGGTGACGACTCACGCATTGTATACGATAACGAGATTGCTTAATCCTTTGGTTTTGTTGTGCCACTTAGCTTGATTTTCGAGGGTGCATAAGAAGTCACTATTATTATTAATGTTGCCAAGTTTCTGATAATTATGAGTAGTCTGCAACCGGCATGCAACACATTTATCACTGGCTAAATCATCATTCCCCCTCAATATCTGGTATTATTAATAAAAATGCAATGCAAATAAACCATCTGTTACACGAGTCCTGGAACAGATGTATTATTATGTGTACAGTGAATACTGCATACACACATACGTGTACTGAAATACTATTCTGATCACAACCAACGCAACTACCAAAACATATTTATCGATATAGCAAATACAGAGTTACAATTTCCTGTTGAATCTCCATCCAATCAATTCTCTATGTTCCTCCTTGACATCTTCACCAGTTGCAGTTGAAAGAAAACCTGCAAATCTAACGTCCATAAAGATGCAGCAACAAGAGCTACGCCAGGCCGCTCAGAGACGCATCTTTTGTCAACACGAAATACAGTATAAAAATCAACATGCGTATATATCGTCCCTGTTAGTTCCTACATATTTAAGTAACACTTAAAACCAACCTGAATAATATTTGTGCAATCCAACAGAAACAGAAATCCACAGTAACAAAACCTGCATGGCATATATTCGAAAACACATGTTTGCTTATATTACATTTGTACGAGCACACAATTGTGTGCGTTCAGTTCTGACGTGTATCTGCACACACACGCACAGATTCACGTATCTGAGGACGTGCTAGTCTGGTATGTGGTAATCCACATGGTCCCTGTTCAAATTAGTCACCCGACATATCTGTTTGTTGAATGCCAAAAAATGCTAATCACAATTCTTGCACGAGTTACGATTCCACCACTATCCCAGCGACGTCCCACGTTTGACACTTGGCTGCAATTGTTCTCTTCACGCTGTGGGACGCGCTGGCATTCTTTCCGAGGGGATGACGCCATGACACACACGCACAACACACAGGGTCACGACATCTCGCTGATCACCTGACTGGCATATGATAATGCTGATGCAACCGACCTTTGCGCACCGGTGCGGGGAGAGCGGAGCCGCCTGAAGAGAGAAACATGTCATAGAATAAAGTAGCAAACACCGATACATATATATACACGTACATGTAAAATGTGGAGGCAACTGATCACATGAAAGTGAGATGAAAAACAATGAAAACGTACATACATATTAAGAATACATATCAACAATATCTAAAAAGGTAAAATTATAGTTGTTATATAGCACAGTATCAGGGCCTCACCCAGGATCGAATTTTTGCGTCCAAATTTTTTCTGACATGCTACGAAGCGCGATCGAACATGCGATCGGACACGTGATAGGATGCGCAACATATATATATATAAAATTTTCGTAATCATATTTAGTGTGTTCAAACTTGAAGATAAACTAAACATACATATTACCATTTATGAAGGCAAAGCAGAGCACGTGATTGAATGCACATCTCATGGGTGATCAAAAACGAAAGTAGTAATAACAATATAAGTATGACAACAAATATGTATATTTATTTACATAAAAATTAAAGAGATACTTTTTATAACACAGTAGCAACTATGAGTGTGGTATGAGTATGGGGACACGTTTAAACAAAAGGCGACCAAGTTATAACAGCAAAGTCGAGGTAGGTCCGGATTCTATGCAAGTGCCAAGGCAAATTCCGTTTCAAACGAAGTATTTTCCGTTTAAGAAAAAAAAAAATTATGTGTCAAATTATGCATTTTCCATGTCAAATGACGCACTTTCTGTTTAAAAGTGAAAGATATGCCTATTTCTGTTCAGAAAAGTAATATTTTATTTCAAAATTAACTTTGAAAAATAATACTTACTGTCAAATATTTAAAATATCACAATGTTATGATCTCTGCATCAAAATAACATTATTTACTGTGTGGTTAACTTTTCTGACATTTATTTGTGCAATATTTGTAACACAATAACAACTGTACATAATCAATAATAATAAAATAATTCCTGTCACACAATAACAAATGACTGGTTGTTTCTAATGTAGCATTGCTTAATATATAAATTAACAAATGAAAATTACACAAGCAACCATATTCACACTTACAAATGTTCTAATTACTGATGATGTTTCACTGATACTTTTGTTGAACCATTTTAGCTAGCGGTATATATGACACCATCCAAAGGAATTTTTTAGAACTACGAAATGCGGTTATATCACTTTAAGTCGGCGTAACCTAGGCTGTTGTTATTCCTTCGAGTTTTGTGTTCGATACCGGAATATGTACACTCATGTGTGTTCTAACGATGTGACAATTACATTTAATTAGTAACATATCTTCAATGCGCTTAGCGGACAGCCAGACAACGATCGCGAAATGGTTTAAGTTAGCGCCTTCCGCCCGCGTCCCTGTTTACACGATTGACACGAGGTAGCACCGGCGCCATGACACTCGTAATGATTAGACTTGAACGTTTTAAAAATACTGCGTCATATACCCACCAAAATAAACGAATACCTTTGCATAGTAATCATGTTTGTTTCAAAATATCGCCAATAAAGTCAGTATCATTTACGGTGTTGGTGATTCTATTCTTTCAGCGTTTACAGAGTTTCTGTTCGAAAACAAATCCCGTTTCGAAATGTCGAATACGTGGAATTCCATCCGTTTTTCAAGATCACGTCGGCAAGTGCTTTTTGTATCTGCCCGCCCTGATGTTGACCTCATGTAGGATTATTTAGTCTACGCAAGTGTTGGCTGCCTTTCAAGCAACCACCGCTAGCGGTTAGGTGACAATTTCCCTAGCAACTCGAGGCATGGCCTAATCAGTTTATGGCGTGTGTCAGGCAGCTAACCAGGAAATTTGGTAGTCGATTTTCAAAACCAATCTCCATAGATTTTGTAACTGGCTTCGCGGCAGTTTCAATGACATAAAATGCCATGGACGGGCTGGCCCGCGCAAAAAAACAACATAGACGGATATGGAATGGCTAGCCGGACGGACCCGTACACAATCAATATAAACCCATCCAAAAAAAAAATTTTTGAATTTTAACCGTCCAAATGACAGATGGACGGGTCTCTGGGTGAGGCCTTGCGATAGTATCCAGTCCTTAGGACTGCTCAAAATGCTTTACATATCTAAAACAACCAATTGTTTTGTACATCTATATATAGGCTTTTTTTGTGTGAAATTGACCATATTTCAATTTGTACTCCAGACCTTGTTATTACATGCATTGAAATAAAATTTGTACAAATAAAAACGCCAATATGTTGACTGTTCATTTGTGAAACTTTGTTGTGATAACTCAAAAACTATGAGTTCCATGAATTCACGATCTACAGGCCGTGGCGACATACTGCCTGTGCTAAGATGCTACGTTGTTACGCCGGCACCGAGCGCTTCGCTGCGTGTTCCGGTCACGTCAAAAACAAAGCGTAAATTATGGTTCTTCACAGACCTTGCGCCACGTCAATATCAGTCAATATCAGTCCTAGTCAGTCAGAATGAAGTTTATATTGAAGAGGAATAGTAGTTCGACCAATCAGTGATAAGCACTAATCCGAACGAAGAAAAATGTGCCGGCCACATACGCATATAACATAAGCCTAAGTGTAGCTGTCATCTATCAGCTTCACTATTTCATATCAGAAATCAGCGTTATATTTTGAATCAAACATGTTTTGTGAAGATTACATTTAATTTGTGACCGTGCTGACATTTAAAAGGTGAAAGATTTGTGAATTTTCCCCGAGTATCAATGCTTAGCGCGTCTTCGGTAGTTCGTTACCGTTCGCTACGCGTACCGTCAGTTAAGTTGCTAATGTTTTATTTGACCCATATGCAAGATATTTCGGCATATTGTGGTTCCTAATTGCAAACAAATATGATCCACACAAATAATATTGTATTGATAACTTGTAGCGAATAATTTTTTTATCCTTAAAAGTGGATCTCCCCATCGCAATAAAATAGGCTAATCCACACAGCCTTCGGAATGGATGCAACTACAAGTCAATCTTTGGTGCGAGGGGCACGCGATGCCCATTGATAACTGACATTTTGCTAAAAGTTCTTTATGATATTTTCGCTGTTTGTTATCCCAGTTTATATGATTGGATATGTTTTAAGTATACTGTAACATATATATGTTATTTTAAAAACAATCAAGGAATTACGAAATATATTAAATAAAAGGAATGTCAGTAAACAGTGCTGCTACGCCCTTGCGAGACGTCATGCTTTTGCAATTTCGGCTGACTTTCAACCAGTGTTTTTGATTTACGCCTACGCTACGGATATGCAAGGGAAATCATATTCAGAATAACTATTTTGGAAATAGTGTACATATACGTTATATGATCATATTAATAGAATACTGTCAATGATGGGATGCATGGCGGGACGAGATCGACGTAGACCAAGTCTCCAAGATCGACAACGACATAATTCAGTTAATTTTGATAAGAACGTATTTTTTTGTTCCTTTTGCTGTTACCAAATAATTTTGAAATGTACAATAATACATTTTAAAACAAATATCAAAATTGACAAAGATTACGAAGTATGTGATTACAGATAGTTCAATTTAATATTATTTTATAAATAAATACAATTGTACTTATAGAAAGTAAGCTACATGTATATTTGTTACAAAAGTTAACTCTCCAATAAAGGTACATTAGAAATTACAATGTTAATACAGCTGTATGTTGTAATGGTTGTTCTCGTTTCAGATCCACTCCAGTGCAAGAAGTTTTAGTTTTTAAATTTCCAGACTCCAGGCTAACAGGGATAGGAAAACCAGTCACAACAAGTCAGATAAAACCAAACAACATGATATAACTTAATGAAACTTGTCTTATTGTCCACATGTCAAATTTATCTTCCATTTTTATTTACGTAAGTTATATTTTATGCTTGTCTCTTGCCAGGTGCCAAACTGTCAAAACAATATTTCTTCATTTTCAAAAGTATCATTGACATCCATCTAATATTTTGTAGACTTATAGTATATGTTTGAGTCTTTGTACATGTATAATATTATTAAATTAAATCTATTAATTAAAAAGTTGCATTATGTCAAAAATGGCATTTTTATGATAACATCCATGCCCAACCATACTTTATAAAGATGACATTCTGAAAATTGAAAAACCTTTGTTTCAACAACTTCGTTTCTAACCAATTGTGTTTGCTAGAACCAAAACATTGGTCACCTACAAAGTACAATGCCTTTGAAGGCAATTTCAATCAGTATAAGTTGGCTTGATGTGTCACTCTAGGTGATAGATGCAATGTCAAAACGGAGAAGTCCCAACAAAGGTCTTAGCCTGATTCAGCCACACAGCCAGGTCACATTATGTGGGTTACTCATATACAATACTGAGATTTTGGATATTGTTAGGAATACGGTCATATCCAGTTTTAATATGGATTTGTCACAAAAAGGTGCAAGAAAACGACCAAAAGATGTTTCCTGTTAAAGCCTACAGCCTCAGACATGTGTCCACTTGATGATAATAAGATCAAGAAATGTTTTCACTTGTTTTTTAAACTGCTTTTTGCTCTCCGATCACATAAGTTTTCATTTTTAGAAAGGATTGGGGGAAGCCGTAACTTAAACAATTTCAGACTGTGTCAATTATCCATAATGCCGAGAAGATAGAGTTTCCTAGTGTTTCAAGTTCTCACATTCATAGCTTCCTTATCAATAATGATCACTGGCCCTAGAGTTATAGAGTGTGTATTCGTGTGTAAATTGTGTAAGTAATGCAGAAACCATAACAAAGTTTTGGCCAGTACTGGAGACATGCAAATATGTGCCCCTCCACAGTGAGCTAGGTGTTAAGTCGCACTGGTGTATTCTGCTCATAGGACAAAAATAACTTTCTAGGACATGTCCCAGGAATTTGATGATTTTGGCAGAAACAGATATCCTATAATCTCATTTTTCAATGTCCAGTTTTTAATAGTTCAAAACTAATAAATTACATATGCATATAAAAACCCACATATTAAAAAGTAGAACATGATTCTAAATGGTCTCGTTTCTCAAAATGTCACTTTTTAAAATGTTGCTTCAATTTTAACAATAAATCAAGAACTACTCAAGATATTTCAATAACTGAGGTATCATTTTAGAGCTCTTTGTCTGTGGAATCCAAAAGGTAAAAACTTTATTTTACAATTCTGCGTCTTAATGCCCTCTTTGCTGTGGCTGGACCCACATACGTGTGTACATTCACTTGCAAGACGAGAGAGCTTGCCGTGTTACATGAGTGACTGAAAAGCAGGCAATGCAAGCAAGCAAGCGATGTCATCAGATGTGGTATACGCTACCTGTCAGGTGTTTGATGACATTGTGTTGGGTGAGTCGTCGGTGGGGGGTGACGGGGGTGGCGGTGGAATGGGGACACTCTGCGAGAAACAAACCACACACAAGTGTGGATGAATGCAAACACACCACACGTGGAAAAACAAACTGAATCAATGCTCTCTGGAGGCACACAACACTTGTTAGTTCACGCAAGAGACATTAAACGTCTCATGACAATGTTAAATATATACATATATATATACCTGATTAATATACCCTTATGAATATAATAAATATACAATATATATATGTATATATATATTTGTATGAATGCGACAATTGACTGACTATACAGCGACACTTGGTTATCAAGCGACACGGAATCTGTCACCTGATAGTCATTGTAGTATATTTCCTTATTGTCGCAAGATTTTTCAAATATTTATCAACTGACGAGTTTAAATATATTAACTGAGGTTTCAGTACAAACATGAAAAGTGTAATGTTAGTTAAACGGAAGAAATTACCAATGTACACTTTTGTTCTATATAACTGTATCCGACTATACAGTGACATCTTAAAATGTAAATAACTTTTTTTAAACGATATATATTCGGTATGAATTTCTACAGTAATAATCATCAGAAAACTGAAATAATTCTAAGTACATTTTGCATTGTATATTTTGATGTGAGCATATTTGGAAGTATGCACATTTGATCTGTTAACACTCTGAATGACAGAATGAGGTGATAAGGATGGGGAACAATGCTTCCGTTCCAACAACTGGACAGACCTATTGCATTTACAGGAATACAGCTTTATGCACCACAACTTCAGCTCAGATCAATCTACCTTATGCATAAGTTATGGAATAAATCATACATTAATTTTTCTTGATGCCCCACGTCAGAACCAACCATAATGTTACTATTTGTGATAAAAATGCGATATGGCGGAGCCAAGTTATTGGATCGATTTTTACACAGTCCAGCGCAAATATTTTGATATTGTGGATCTTTCACTTCAAGTTCACTATATTCTACAAATCAGTAGAAATAATTAAATGTCCATATGTGTTTATTACATTGATCAAGAGGCTTAACTAATTGATATCTTTAAAGTGCTCTCCATCTGGTTTGGTGATTTCTAGTATTGACCAGCTGGTCTTCAGTGATACCAGATAGTCAATCAATCAAGCTCATAGCAGTCACTTCTTGTTGATATAATGAATCTTTATATTTAACAACACATCAATCACTCACCATGACTTCTGAATCTAGTTAATGTGGGGGTGGGTACATAGTGTCATGCCGTGAGGGAGCAGTGTAGGCTGGCTGGCGTTGACTGATTGCATAACTTACACTGCTGCTGAGGCTATGTTGGTGGGCATGGAGATCTACAGTTCACCAGATCAGCAATAATCACATATGTGCTAATTATTTATTAGTCAAATAATTTATTAGTCATGATTATGTGCAATTTCGTGCGCGTCTAAGTCTCCACCCTTTATTATAAAACCGTATTGTATTGTCAAAATTTACATTCCTTTCAATATAAGCAATCTGTTTGATTTGTTACGCTACGTGCATTACGTGCGGTAATGTGCGTTGAACACACAGAACACATTCTCATAAACTAAGGTTAATATCCAAGAAACCGATATATATAATTTTGACAATAAACCTACATTAATTTTGTCACGTTTTGGAGAAAAAACCCTATAATTGTATGTAATATATATAATATTGTGTGTAACAATTTAAGTAACTATGCAAAATGTACCGACATTTATCAGTTTGTTGATAACGAATAATACACCTTGCACACATTCATGCATAGTAAATATGCAGAGAAATCAAATGAATTCATTTAAAATGCTTTATTAATATATATACAGTAGTCCCTCTCTTCAGCGGACCCTCTGACGAGGGGACACCCGCTATGTCGGGACAGTTTTTCAATGTACGGACTGTTTTGCTATGTTAATGTCCCTCTGATGAGGGGACACCTCGTGTACACGGACAGCGGACAGGATATTTTGGTTATATGTCCCTCCTAAGACAGACAGTATTCATTTATTCGAAGATTTTTTACCAAATTTGTTTAGAAAATGGCGAACATACAGCTTGGTGTGTGTCAATGGTAACACCAAGTACACGTGTACCCGTAACAACGAGCTTGTCGTCCTTGCTGTAATCATTGTGTTTGTCTAAACTACTTAGAGTTCCTTTGATTACAATCTGTAAACTTTAAGCAGAGTGAATGTGGAGGAAGGTATTGTTAATTTCTTGCTTTTATCAATCACCTTTGCCACAGGCTATGCCATGATGGCTTCCCTGTTGGCTCTTCCAGCCCCAGTCAGGGCTTCCGCTTGGTGTTGCCTTTTCATCTTGTAAATTGCAATTAAGATTCACAAATATGATGTATAAAAGGTTCACCTCAATTGTTTTCAATGTAGCCCAACATTAAGCCTAAACTGGGGTGAAATAATAAACAAGCATCATCAAATTATGCTGTGCTACGCCAAACATTACCAGTGCCTGGAAAAGATGAACTGGTTGCCAACGTATGAAACGGTGGAACGCATTATCAAGTGAACAGAATTTGTGCATTAATGAATCTTTCGAAATTGGATGAAAGACTCAGACTTCGGTTGTAAACAACACAACAATAAACATGGCCGCTGGTAGAATACTGCGCATGCGCACCACATTCGGATGGTTGTATTAAGTGATATAGCCAGAACTGATACAGTGCTTGAAAACTATGTTTTCTAAAACCACATGTCGTTATTGTTATAAAAAAGTATATTTATGTTTTCCTAACTATTAAAGGTTAACCAGAACATTTTGAAGCTGTTTAAATAGCCAACAAAATACATATTACAAATGAAATTAAGATGTCGCTCTATAGTCGCATTCAGTGATATAGACCATGCATACACTTTGACGGGTGACTATATAGCAACAGTGGAAAGATGCAAAAGTTGTATTAATGTCATCATAGGGACATAAATGAATTTGAAATTACAAATATTGCTTATAGCTACAATATCACGTCTCTTGATGCAGTTATAATATATATAAATGTAATTTCAAATTGTCTTTGGATAGTCAGTGTCGCTGGCTGGTCGTATTAATATGTATATATATATATAGGGTATATATATATATCACATTTTGTTCTGAAACCCTTCATATATATATATATATGTATGTGTATACAGCTATATATTATATACATTTAAAATTTATGTAGTACAGTTTGGAAGATGTCAACATATCTTCAATATCAATGACTGCCAAAATGGGAATGCCAAAATATTAAATGACTATAAATTTAGATATGTTACTGATAGTAAATAAATAACAAATGAAAACAAAAATTGCATACGCAAATTAGTCAAAGCTTTAAATGTGTTTTACTTTATTACTTAATCAGTCAACTTTCTGTTTCAATAACACTGTAAATACTAAATGCAGGCACTGTTCTGTTGGCGGCAAACAAATGGTCACGTTATCGTATGCATTATACCATTTTTTTGTAATTAATAAAGGCAAGCAAAGTACAGTTAGTAAACAAACATAACATGTTAGAAGATAAAACACAATCGTTAAGGTGAATTCAACATATCAATAGAATGTGTTGAGAAATTAAAACTGAATAAATTAACCTACGTGTTGTAAACAGGACTCAATTATTACATATCTTAAAAACATATGAGCTTCATAAAGCACAGTAAATATTGTCTATCTGACTTATTCATGTTCACAAACTAGGTCATTCCTAGACATTTATATACTTATTCAATGTGCTGAACATTTTTTGTTGTTGTTGATATAAATATATCATACAGTGTTATATGATTTTATTGCGATGATATTTTGTAATGTTATATTTGTGAAGTTCCTATTTTTCCCATGAAATTAAGTGATAATAAAAAATCACACATAATTTACACCAATGAAAGACATTTCAGATGTGATTACTGATTGGTTGATTTACTTTTAAGAAATTCCTTTTAGCATGTTTGAAATATCTAAACTAAAACATTGATTCAATAGGTTTCTTCGGTTTGAACTGCTTTTGTCTCTAAAAAAACTTAACTAATTATTATAAAATGTAATAATAATATCCTTAACAGATAAAATGGTGGTGGTTTAACAACTACCTTGATATGTTTGTTACCTTTTCTCAAAACCTGCCTGACATACATAATTGGGATTTGTCCGAGAGCACTGACTTGTTTCCTTGTGCCTGCAAGAAGCAACAGTACTGATGAGGCACTGCATGCACGACCCACAAACTTGTAGAAACACCCAAGGACCCACAGTCTGTGCACTCAGGCATGTGAAATACAGGCTACACAAAATTGTGTATTCTTGGTGCATGGTGAACAGATCTTAATGCCTTGTGTTCTGGGATTGCTATCAACTTAGGGTGAACTTACTACATGAAATAAGTTTATATTTTATATTTGTGCTTTAAGAAGTTATGGTTTTTATTGATGTACAACTATTGTTCATCTGTTAAGACAGTGTATCATCATTCATACTCTATTTAGTTTTATGAGGGAGAACATAGGTTAGGTAAAATTAATAATGCCGCACTAGCGTTTTGGCATACGCACCAAACAATCACGTATCTGTGCAACACGTTCGGCCGTGTCAAAAAATAGTTAAACATTGGATATTATTATTATTTGCATTCTGAAGATACCACTATTTTCAGTAACATTTCAAGAGCTGACTTTTACACTGTTTTTAACTGTTTTTTAAACGAGATCGGCACACGTGAATATTTGGTTGACAGATGACTGAGCAAATATTCCCCGTATGCAATTTTGGGTTTCCGCTATTCTGTGCGCCTGTGAATAAGTTTGTACTTTGTGACGCAGAATGGATTACTGAGTGCAGCAACGTGTCAGGAAGAGTTAGTGTATGAGAGACATTTGAAGACAAACGCAGTATGTTTACTGAGACCGAGTGGCAGAGACCGAGCATGTACCTACCCCATTGTGCTGACGACTGGACGATGTCCTCAAAGTTATCACCGATTTCAATGTCGGGCCCCCCGTGGGGGTTGATGCTGCTGCCTGTCACATTGAGTTGTTGACCGTGAGGGCCTGTCACGTTGCCTGGCAACAACACGCACAGTAAGCAACAAGACACACCTTCCTCTGTGCTATATACCACATGGCACTAGGCTGAATATCATACATGCCGTATATTTTATATGGTATAACAGTCTATGGTTTTTAATTGTTAAGCCGAGATGTATTCCGGTTCTCGAATCATTCCCTAGAGGAGCTCCACACACATCGCACAGTAAAGACATTCGTTTGACCAAGGGATGGATACAGACTGACCACTGGGTGGACAGAGACTGACCGAGATATGAACATACTGACTAGGGAGTGAACAGACTGACCAAGGGGTGGACAGACTGACCAATGGGTGGACAAACTGACCAAGGGGCACACAGACTGATCAAGGGATGGACAGAAAATTACCAAGAGGTGGACAGAGACTGACCAAGGGGTAGACACAGACTGACCAAGAGGTGGACACAGACTGATAAAGGGGTGGACAGAGACTGACCAAAGGGTTGACAGACTGACCAAGATATGGACAGACTGACCAAAGGTGGACAGAGACTGACCAGGGGATGAACAGAGACTGACCAGGGGATGAACAGAGACTGACCAAACGGTGGGTGGACAGAGACTGACCAAAGGTGGACAAAGACTGACCAAGAGGTGGACAGAGACTGACCAAAGGGTGGACAGAGACTGCCCAAGGGGTGGACAGAGACTGACCAAGGGGTGGACAGGCTGACCAAGGGATGAACAGACTGACCAAAGGGTGGACAGAGATTAGCCAAGAGGTGGACAGACTGACCAAAGGTGGACAGAGACTGACCAAGGGGTGGACAGAGACTGACCACCGGGTGGACAGACTGACTAAAGAGTGGACAGAGACTGACCAAGGGGTGGACAGACTGACCAAAGGGTGGACAGAGACTAATCAAGGGGTGGACAGAGACTGACCGATAGGTGGACAGACTGACCAAGGGGTGGACAGAGACTGACCAAGGGTTGGACAGACTGACCAAGAGGCGGACACTGACCTGTGGTTGCGACAGAGCTGAGTTTAAAGCTGTTGTTGAAGCCCATCGGTGTGGATGACCGCCGGCCTGACTGGATGTCCGTCTGTAAGACAACAACCTCTCAGTTATGTACATTTGAACCTCTCTCTTACATACATTCATGAGTCAGGCACAACCTCTCTCCTACACCTTCTCTGGTGTAGGCATCTTGCCAACACAACCCATAAGGCGAGATCATGTTCATGGAAGACTGTGATATCTCAACAAGACATGTTCATGGAAGACTATGATATCAGGACATTTTGTGAAGCAAAGGACAACTGGGAGAAGAGAGGACCAAGTTTGGGGGAAAGTGCTAATAAGCAATGTGCTTCAACTTTCTCCCTTTCCATCTGAACTTCAGAAATGTATCATATGTACACATGTTATAGACATCTATAAAGAGTTGAACTGAGTCAGAATGGGTGACTATTGTTGCCACAGAGATAACGATCTTGTTTCGGGAACAATTGTTAGATATCACCTTTTACAAAAATATGTATCTTTGCACGAGTGAAATATCACAACAAATATTGCCAATGCACTGCCAAATAATAAATTTTGCTCCAATGAAAGAACAAAAAACACTACTATTTATATTTGAAAGCCCAACCCGCAGAGATATAGGTCACTGCCTAATTTCTTTATAATGATACATTTGAAAAAAAATGGGCCAAGTGGCCCTGAAGTCCTTTGGACTGATACGTTAGGGATCAAAAAGTGAAAATGAAGAAAATGGCTGTTGAAGTTTTACATTATATATGCAAATGGATTGCATGGAAATATTACATGCACAACATTCAAATGTGGCACACAGTATGTAATATGTATGTTATGTTGCAATGATACACTGGAAGTACAAATGTGCTGCTACAAAGACTTATCAAGTTATGCCAGATTATGTCTTCATGTGTAAAACTAAGAGGACAGATTATCTGAGAGCAAAAGGTAGACTCACTGTTTGACACAGTTTAAAACCTACAGGCAACTGTCCAGTTTAACAGGGGTCTAGTGGCTTAATGCTGTCTGTTGACACAAGCTACTGCCAGTGACCAATTACATATTAGTCACAGTTTCCATCAAACAATAGCAGGCAGAGAATCTTAGCTCCACAGCTGGGTGTAATACATAACCAGAGACACCACTGATTCATGGTCAAGTAGATTAGCTCAATGCACCAACTAAGACAATGCACAACACTGTGAGTGACAGTGTCCAGAGTGAGGCCTAAGCAGTGTCCTCATTTCTGAATAGATCAATTAAACCTGCCAAGTGGGTGACATTCTGCACAAGTGTTCATTAATACTTAGTGATTGTTCAGAACACCAGACTGACCACATACCTAAACAAAGCGAATGTAATAGGTGAAGAACAGCCAGTGTTCAGATAGGGGTATTGGTTGAATTGTATTTGTCTCGACGCAAAAGGCTTTATTGTGCCTTCATCGGTTATAAGAAGTAGATTGATTTAGTAGACAGGTCCTCTCTGTGGTCTAAGATAATTTCATGCGGTATTAATGGTAATGTGTTGAAAGTTGTATACAACACATACAAAAATGCTAAATCATGTATAAATGAGGGCCAGGCTGTGTCAGCCTTCTTCTCACGTGTAGAGGTATGGCAAGGAGAAAACTTGTGTCATTTGTTATTTGCTATTTACCTGAATAATTTTGAACACTGTTAGTCACAATTATAACGGACTTGACATGGCAGCTGGTTAAATTTACAACAACCTTAGTGATGATGATGTAGAAAATGTATGTTCTACTATATGCTGATGACACTAGAATGATTCAATCAAATACAGATTTCTTGCTTGTGTATAGTGGAACTATGTCAACTCTTCTAATGGTTGAAATTTGGTTGTTTTAGGTGTCAACTATATTGTGAATCTGTAATTATTAGTCTATATTGATACAACTGATTTACACAGTACCATGTCTACACAAGGCTTGGCAAGCATAAACAGAACAGTAGAATGCATTTGATATAAATAAAGTGTAGGATATTTCACTCTATAGTTGTCTAAAATATTAATTTTCTATGTTTGTCACATAGGTGACAGAATATTAATTTTCTATGTTTGTCACCCACAGGTTTCTACAGACAATACATCTTTAACCAATAGACACCACAGTCACACCATTTTATAATAATTAAATGAACATCAAAATAAACACAACATCACTAGATAATGTAAAACTTTTGCACTTTGGGGGCCCCTTAGGTGCCCTTAGAATGATTCAATCAAATACAGATTTCTTGTATATAGTGGCAGCACCCTAAGATACATCTATGCAAAATTTGAAAAAAAGTTGCTGAACAGTTTTTGAAAAAATAGGCAAAATGTTACATTTTTACCAGTTTTGGGGTCCTTGGAGGCCCTAGGGGAGCCCTTAAAATGATTCAATCAAATACAGATTTCTCTGAGATACGGTAGCTAACGGCGGATGCAGAGTGATGGCAATAGTCCCTTGGACCTTCGGCCAAAGGACAAAAAACACTCTTTATACACAGAAACAAGCTAGCACATACAGCTAGGTGCAAGGGAGTTTTCGTATACACAGAATGTCCACGTAAATACTGGATGACGTGCAAGCATACATACTCTATAGAGCATGTGAGTAGTACTCGGTCTTGTCTCCAGGGGGAGTGCAGGTCTTTCACGTAATACGTGCATCAACGATTCCTTGTCATGAAACGCAGCGCTTCCCACTCGATTATTTATTGTCCTCCGCTGAAATCAACCAATCAAAACATTATTGGCAATTATCCAATCACAAAAAACACCAATTATCTGGGTGTCAAAGTGCAACAATTACGGGTAACTATTGCAGGTACGTTGTGGTGAAAATTGACACCAAGTATGCTTTATGGCAACATCTATTCTCTGTAAATGTGCATTTGTTTTTAGGTTGCACCATTTCCAGTTGTTATGACGTAAACAATAAGGGTACATTGTGCAGTTGAAGTTGTCTTTGTACAAGGAATTAAATCAATTACTCTTGAGAATAATAAATAAATAACTAATGTATACCTCAGGCAATACCATATTGCTTACACTACATAAATTATATTGGCTTCTAGCCATTTATGAACATGTTAGTTTTGTTGCAAATTTCTCCGACATTTCTGTATCAGTTATGAAGACAAACAATCTGTGGATGCGCATTCGTTCATTCAAATAAGTAAGAATTGCATGCACATGCATTGGATAAGTGATTCACTGCAGTCACTGCCACAGGCATATCTGACTCCTTCCCTCTGATATCATCACTAGAGGGGGAATATGGTGAACCTTTATCGCAACAATTTGACAGTAGCCATAAGTGAAAGTGAAATATAAACTTAAATTTTAAACATCCCTTGACTGGACAACCAGATGAAAAAAAGCGTTCATATCAAAGGCACCAAACTCTGAGAGAATGTGGTTTCAAAACGTTTGCAGAGGAAATATAAACCACTGCAGAACAACGCCACTTGCACAGTGGGTGATTCCAGTTGCTTGGTCATTAGTGTAAAAGCATGCCTCTTTCATCATAACCTTGTGAATAATGATATATTTCATGCAAGTTTATAACACAGATTTAGTATAAATGTAAATATATATTTCTTCTTCTCATTGGTGTGTTTTTTGCAGACATTGTTGATCATGGCCCTTAAATGCATGCACGCACACAGTGCCACACATGCGGTGCCATGCATGCACACACGCGGTGCCATGTATGCACACACGCGTTGCCATGTATGCACACACACACTCACAAACACACGCTTTGTAAAGTTATTTACGTAGCCACACCATTTGATTGTTCTCAAGCCAGCCATGATGTCAGCAGACATAAATTTAATATTTTGGCAGCATTCTTGGGTTAATCGCAGACGAGCTGGGAAGGAGCTGAGCATGTCATCTGCCATGCCTATAGTGCACCCTACTCACTCTCCCATGGGACCTGGGGTGGAGGGGAAGGGCTGTACCTGTGACAGCAAGTCCAGCCCACTGGTTGTAACGGTAACAGGTGCAGTCCCTTCTTTGTTGGTGATACGACTGTGTGGTGAATCATTTTTAAATGAGATTTAGAACCTTTTGTGTCTGCTATCATTTCATTAGCACAACACCAGCTGGAAACATTTGAAATGAATGAAAAGCAAAATATGATGTTGAATGAAATATTATTCAACAGGCAATGCAAATGTGTAATTTTAGAAAACTGTGTACAAACACAACAACTAGTTTCAAATCTCAGATCAGTGTTCCTGTATCCTCTTGCTCACATGTGAGATGCATAAAATTGCTTGCCAGTCACATCTGCTACGATGGCTTTACCAAAAACCCCAGGAACTGGGTGTACACCCCTGCACACTTACCGGAATGCAATATTTGACATATTTTTGTGTCTAAAATATTTGTCTACTATACGCTTAATAGAATGAATACGGTATATTTTAAGTCAACCAATGTGGGCAGTCAGAACAAGACGTGTACTTCTCGAGATAAAGTGAAGTTACAACTGCTAGGTGTCGACACTCACGCCTGCGATGCCGTTCATCTCCCCGGAGTCGAGAGGTGGCAATGTCCCGTTACGACCAAACTGTGGCGGCGGAGATGTAATCTGATCGTTCATCGTCGTCAATCGATGACCTCGTATAACCTCATTCTGGAGCCTTTGGTTCTTTTCTTCTTCCTGTAACAAGTGTTACATTATTTCTTTGTGTTTGTATTGATTACATATCACCACGGGAGTAATACTGATGCCATTCACTGTTACGCTCCAAGAGATTACATTAGCAGACACAGTGCAATAAAAGTTAGTTTAATATCACTAGAATATGTATCGTAGCGACTGTACATTTTCGGACACCCTAAAAATCCACAAACATTATTATTTTCTGTGCTGTATACTTTCAGACAGCTTTGGTCAACTGTGACATTCACTGATTGTAGCAAACTAAACTGAGGGGAGCAACCAATCTGTCCCAAGCCAGAACTACAGTATTATTTGGACATTCTGTTTTTAGAAACCCTTAAAATCTACAAAAATATTTTATGTAGTGTCTGTTTCCAGACAGCTGAGAATTTAATTATTTTTAAGTGTTCAAATATTTATAAATACAGTTATTACGGTAATGAAATCTGAATAATTATAATAACGTTTTACCTAAAACAGTAACAAGATTTTATTATGATAGTGTATGGCTGCAACATATATAATGCATCTGAATAATATTCCTTATAATTTTGCTTAAATATGCTTTAACCATTTCGAGTATACCTAAGTTATTTTAATCTTAGATCATATCTTTATATTGCATTGATAATTATGTCTATTGCTGTTTTAAAGTTTCTCAGGTTCTGCCAGTGCAGTAGGGATTCCCATTACACATTATAGTTACAGCCCATGTGGAGGCATTCTGTTTGACACTTGGACAATGGCAGGCAGTGAGCCAAGGCTAGTCAAATACAAAGGCTTACAACATAATCTCTGACACCAGGCCACTCCACTTAGCCACCCCAGTGATCAAAGATAGGGTAAAGTCCACTATCCAGTTATAAATTGAGATCAGTGCAGATCTACTGCAGCAGGCTTACAGCAGTAGGGAAATAGTAGGACAGTTTAGCATTATGGGGGGCCCTGAGGTGCTCATAGAATGATTAAATCAAATACAGATTTCTTGTGTGTAGTAGCACTACCACATGAAATGTCTATGCAAAATCAGAGACAAAGTTACTGAAGTTTTTAAAAAAAATAGGCAAAATGTGAAAAATTAAAAATTTCAGGGGCCCTGGGGGCCCTTAGAATTATTAAATCAAATACAGATTGTTTGTGCATAGTGGCAGTACCCTAGGATGTGTCTATGCAAAATTTGAGAAAAAGTTGCTGAACGGATATGGCACAGCGGACGCAGAGTGATGGCATAACTCCGTTGGACCTTCGGCCCAAAGGACTAAAACCGGATTCTGTTTTAATGATGGATTTACGTAATGAGCACATTATCTTATATTAGTGAGATGGTCCCCCATCAAAGCATGACACAGGACAGCGTGACATCACTCACAGCGTTGGGTGTACGGGCGCGGTCGCCTGCGATTGGTGCAAGCAGGCGTCGACCGGACGTCTTGGCACGCGCTGAAGCGTGGCGGTGTTGTTCTAGAGGCTTCACACTCAGAGGTCGACTGCCACTTAAGTACTTGGTGTTGCTTGATACAGGTCGCGGGTGCAAGGTTGCGGTTGTCTGAAGGTCAACCGTCTCACTGCCATGGCAACGGAGATGGTCATGTTTCATTCGTATAGTTAATCATTAACTGGGCTATTCTGGGGTCATAAATAGGTTTAGGTCCACAATTTAAGTTCTTATTGTTCCATTAATGATTATTAGTATTAAATGGATCTCATAACATTTATGTGATTCAAAATATGTTAACAATGTGTTTAAATTACCTGCTTTACATTTACTGTAAACATTCACTAAAGGAACATGATGGAACTCTATGAAACTGTTCCCTACATCTGATTTTTTTATGTCTTTGGGTACCTAAAACAGTGAAGGCCACAACAGATAAAAACTGTTCACACACGCACGCACACACTCACAACAGTTATAAATATATCATGTAAATTTGTGACAGACAAACACTAGTAACAAAATAATAATGAGCAAATGTACTATAGGTTAGAGCCTAAAAAGGTTGACATCCCTCTATCAAGTTTATATATATATATATGAGAACTTTACATACTGCAGATTTGACTTGTCTCTCTTGAGTAGTGTTTTGGTGGAGATTGTCAGCAGATCTTCAAGTCTGTTCATTCCTGTCCTCTGTCAAACATACACGATACTCCACTTAGCCTCAAACACACACGATACTCCACTTAGCCTCAAACACACACGATACTCCAGTTAGTCTCAAACACACACGACACTCCAGTCAGCCTCAAACACACACGATACTCCAATCAGCCTCAAAACACGACACTCCAGTCAGCCTCAAACACACACGAATCTCCAGTCAGCCTCAAACACACACGACAATCCAGTCAGTCTCAAACACACATGACACTCCATTTAGCATCAAACACACACGATACTCCAGTCAGCCTCAAACACATGATATTCCGGTCAGCCTCAAACACACAATACTGTCAACCTTAAGAACACATGATACTCCAGTCAGTCTCAAACAGACACGATACTCCAATCAGCCTCAAACAAACACGGTACTCCAGTCAGCCTCAAACACACACGATATTCCAGTCAGTCCCAAATCACACACGACATTCCAGTCAGTCTCAAACACATACTACTCCAGTCAGCCTCAAACACGCATGATACTCCAGTCACTTTCAAATGCTCACTATACTCCAGTCAGCATCAAACACACATGATGATACTCCAGTTAGCCTCAAACATACATGGTACTCCAGTCAGCATCAAACACACACAATACTCCAGTCAGCCTCAAACACACATGATACTCCAGTCAGCATCAAACACACACAATACTCCAGTCAGCATCAAACACACACGATACTCCAGTCAGCATCAAACACACACGATACTCCAGTCAGCATCAAACACACACGATACTCCAGTCAGCATCAAACACACACGATACTCCAGTCAGCATCAAACACACACAATACTCCAGTCAGACTCAAACTCATACAATGACTAACATCACAACTTGACAGTCTAACATTTGAATATTATGAAAAATACATTTTGTAGTTTCTCAGCTATAACAAATAAAATTAATCTATTTGTCTCACAACATAACAGAATAAACATAACAGAATAAACAAAACTATATCTTCAATCATGATGCGCGTCAAATTTAATTCATAAAATGTAGTAACTCATTTACATTACATAAATCTTTTTTATCCATAGCAGCCACACACAACAGTCAATTTGTATTTATTTAAATTTTATTTACATTATATATATTTATATACACGTGTATATAAATAAATAAATTCATTCACCTGTAATTTATTACATAAATATAACACGAACACAGAAACTGATCTGTGTATGGAGAAATTACTTGACAGTAGTTCAACAAATTGACACAAATTTAGACACAAAAACAAAATGGCCGAATCATGTGTTCCCACCTTGTCTGGTATCCGACTGGTGCTGAGCAAGGACGCTTCCCGGGAGAGAGGGAACATATCCCTGGTGAGGGAGAAGGTGGGTCCATCAATGAGGGGCATCCCAAGGGGGGGCATGTGAACATCCTCCAGCTCCTCCCCATCATCTACAACACACATCCATCATGACCGTCAGCTGCCGTACCAATTCTCATGGTTTATTATTATTATCACTGCATATTGTAAAAACAGTGACTTTACATAATGTTTTACATATTTATTTGTTTATTATAATTTTCATAATTTTTTTATTTATTAACATTTTAACTTCTCACCTTATTTTATTTTTATTGTATCTGTTTATATTTTTAAATTATTTACTTTTAAAAGCTATGTATTTTATACCTATTTATATGTACTAATTGTTTATGGGTTTTACCTGAAATAAATGTATTTGTATTATTTTCTCTTTGTAACTGCAAAGTCAGGTAAACAGTATATCTCTGTGAAAGCCAGAACAAAGAGATATTCAGAGTCATTTGTTCCATATGCAGTCAGGCCTTTAAACAATATGTGATGATTTTTTAATTCTTATTGATGATTTTCTGTATATACACGTCTCCTAAACTGTTTTGCTTTGTATATTCATATCTGTACAATATCTTTTTCTTTACATTTTATTTCTTAAAATGGTGTACATTTCTCTGCCATAATGATGTAATTCTATTTTATTGTACACCCTCCTTTGATTGAATATTTTTAATCTGCTGTGATATAGTCAAATGTATTTTCTAATCTTGGAATTAATAAATATGACTACAGTTACCTGGTACTATTATTAAGCATTTACAGCTTGTCATGTGTCTGGATAAAATAACTGCCAAAAGGTGTAACAACAGTACAAATATTAGACAATACATTAAAATGAATTAAAACATTAAAATTGAATAACAAAACAAAAGTTGATTATTTAATTATTTAAGAGTAACATAAATAAGTTACATATACAATGTAAGTTTGGTGCTCCTTAGCAAATAAAATCTATGTGAAATATAGTAATACAAAACAAAATAAGTTAAATGAGTTAACAGGTTAAATACCTAAAATAAATAATATATACTGAATGTTCCTGTCACTAAAATGTTACTGGTGCGAACTGCAAATTTCGATGATGGCCTGCCATAACAGGTGTCTTTAAGTGTGACTTAAATGCAGCAAAGGACTTTGCATGCCTCATTGCACGAGACAAGGTTTACCTGCAACTCCAAAATTAAAACTGATACAGCAATGTTTGTTCTTGCTTGTCTCGCTTTTTTTATTGTTTCACAATAATTCAAACAGAGGCTGGCACTCACCTGTCAGTAGCTGCCTCGCATACCTTCCCAGCAGTGGCCTCAACCAGGAGATAAACTGAAAGTGAAAGCACAAACATCACAATATGACAGACGTGTCACTTTTACAGTAAATCACGACAGTTAATTTTCTGGCATCCACAGTCAGTAGTAATCTCAATAATAAGGATTGAAATGTTGAGTGTCTTGTCTACTGCATGCTTAACTCTTATCTTAAAAATCACATTGCAGCATTTCTGTGAATAATATTCTTATGTAACATATTGGAAAATGCCACACTGATGCATCCTTATTACTATAGCAAATTCATGCAGGTGCATCAGTGGAACCAACAAAGAATATATGACACTAGCTTACACCCTCCCGTGGAACAACAAACTAAGGGCATCAGTTATCACCATTACGGCATTTTGCATATTAAACTCATTCACAGTGAGTTTCTAGAGTTTCTCACTGTTTCAATCTTTCCTCGACAGGTAGAAAAATGTATCTGCTACACGTAAATAAAATATGGTCCAAGGAAACAAATTAATACACAAAGTGGCAAGTGGACCTCAGCACTAGGGAGGTGATGCTATCAGACTGCCCCCCAAAGTCAGCATATTAGTATATTACATAACTGCTTCCTGATAAATACTTGGCCTGGAAATAATGGAAAAAAACGTGATTACTTCCCAGCAGTTCTCATGTGTTTCCTGAACTCACCTCTGCCCATATGAAGTCAAATGCAGCACCCGTAATA
Source organism: Paraescarpia echinospica (assembly GCA_020002185.1). Taxonomy (NCBI): domain Eukaryota; kingdom Metazoa; phylum Annelida; class Polychaeta; order Sabellida; family Siboglinidae; genus Paraescarpia; species Paraescarpia echinospica. The sequence goes on along the minus strand of CM034535.1, from coordinate 73,830,768 downwards.
TTGTCCTTCACACAAGCCTGTGGCGTAACGGGAGGCATCCCAGAATGCTTCAGCTGCGTCACATTTGTTTTTGCATCATCGTCACTGCAACAGCAAACCAACACTCTTCTGTGACAGGCTATTTGCAGTGATAGTTACACATTCTTCTCTCATGCTTAACATGTTTTTACAGATTCTATAAAGCCACAAGTTGCATCATATCTCAACCTAACAGCAGTTGGTTCACCAGTAATATCTACATTATAAGCTACAGTTTGGGGTCTCCGTACGGCCATATATCCGAAAATATCTGCATAATTTGCACATGCGTGAGGTTGAAATTACAAAGTCGTGCTAGCGGGTCGATTGGGGAGGTTCGTAGAATTTAAATGTTTAGAATTTCACCTGGGTGGGATTAGGATCTCGACAGGTTCAACAGAATTAAATTTTGTTCTATATCGTTGTAAAAATAATGTAATCCTCAAACAAGTCATTGGATGTACTTTGAAAAGTGTCACATTACTACAACATGCTGGCCAGACTATTACTGCCAGACTATTACTGCCAGACTATTACTGCTTGCCAAAAGAAAACACACAGAATCAAGACATGTATTTCTATGTAATAAATTACACATATTTGACAAAATCTACTAGTTATGCCATGTAATGTGATTTTATAACAAACACATTCCAGATTTGGTTTACACTTTGTTATGCTGAAACATTACCTTAAAACAGCAGTCTATGCAATGATCAAGGTGCTGCTAGAGAAATTCACAGATATCAGTCATAAATTCTAGAATATGTATCAACTTAAATGTTTTAACAAAACATTACCTATGAAGGAAGAAGATATTTTATAAATTTGTGAAGATTAAAAAATATTGTATAGATCTGATTTTGGAGTTGTGTTGACTTAGCGAACTTACGCTGATTGGTAATCAATGCCAATGATGTCCTCCAGGTGGCCATCTTGTTCAAAGACTTCCTCCTCGAGATAACTGGAACTTCCGTCCATCAGGGGCTTCAGTGCGTCGAGGTGATGGCCCATGATTGACAGTCTGCAACATGTCACCATGCAATAACAATACAGCCCAGATCACTTCAGCCAACTTCATTATTTTCAGTCAACCAGGCAGCAAGAAGATGTAAGTTTTTTTGGTTTATCAAACATTTCAAAAAAATTTAACCAAATAATAGTATCACTGTGATGACATTCCAGCTTGTATGTGCTAATGTATTATTTATTTCTGGTGAAATCATTGTACAAATTACAGAAATATTTTTAAAATGGCCCAGGAAGGAGTTTGACATACTTGTTTAAGTCCAATCAATGGATGAAGGAGAATTTGTAAACTGGACTTTTACATGACTGGTTGGTTCCCGGTCCACCAAGTGGTGCCACTGCCATTGCTGTAACACCACTGGTGCTTGAAAAGACTACTTTTGCCTGGAGAGGAGCCATAACTCTCCTGGTTCAGCCAAAACTAAGCAAGAAACAATTTTATTCACTTATGTCATTCCATTGAATGCGTTGTTACACTCAACAGTTTAGCTTCATCTGCACTGATTCCATATTGATTTATATATATATATATATATATATAGACTGAAGATATAGTGAAATGATTACATGTTTAACAAGAAGGAAATTAATAACTTCCACAGTAGCTCAACCAATCAATGAAACCGATGCAGCAAGCCAATCATTGTCAAGTTCACAATTGGTGCAGTGTGCAACAATATTTGTGGGCTTGGACCAGGCACACTGACCTGAAGGCATGCACATCACAGAGAATACAGACTAAGATGTCAGCTAGCCAGAGTACACTTTTTGTCAACCGCAAAGTGGCTGCCAAGTTAGTGTTTTTAATTAATTATTGACAGTGTCAGGTTACTTTTTGTGAGAATGGCACAAGTAATTTGTACAAATGTCAAGGTTCTTATCTGACCATCATGGTCTGCTGGATTGCACTACAATATGCACAAAGAATTATAGGAAGAAAGCATCCACGAATATAACAGTCAGTGCATAAATGTCTGTAAAATAATATGTTATAAGAAAATAGTAAGCTAGGAATAGAATCAGTCAAGGTTGTATTAGAAATAGTACCGTGAACATTTCAGAGAAAAATACACTACAAAACAGTTATGATTTTTTTCATAAGGATTTGAATGGTAACTTTCCTATGATATTTATGACGTAGTTTTCAAGGACCTTGTAACTAAAATGCTACCATTAAAACATGAGCCACATAGTCCTCTTCAATGTGCATGTGTCTGTGTAGCTTTGACATGATCAAAAGTAAGACCAATACTTTAAAAATGTCAGACATTTTGCCATGACAAATTCAATACAAAATAACTTGGTAATGATATTCTGACTAAACCCCATCTAGGAACCATTTATGTATTTGGTGATCAAACTGAATAATTTACTTAACAAAGCACACACTCAGCAATACAACTTTACCTTTGGAAAATATAGCCTAGGCCCACTTTGACAAAATAAAAGTCAAGACCTTTAGAAGGCCCTAAAAATTTTAAAATAAAATATACAAATTATTAAGACTGTACACACACTGAGTCCATTTAGAGGCTGACTTGACTTACTGGCCCATTGTCCCCGAGAGGTCCTGCTCGGTGACGTCTGTGAGGAGATTGCCCGACAGAGGGAGTGGGTTCTCGTTGGGCACAAGCTGGTAGCCCATGTCCTGGGGTGGGATCTTCTGTTTGCCCAGGATCCTGCAAAGTGACGGTCAAAAGCTGCAGATTCCACAGAATGATTCAAACTGTCATTTGTTGAGTTGAAAACCCAGTTTATTGATGATAACTGGTGGACTGGTATTAGCGTTCTTTGACCAACAGTTTGCTGAATGTCTCTATCTTGTCATCACTAACATGTGTACCATGGTACCAAGTATATTGTATGTCACAAAGTTTTATTCTACAGGAAATGCTGAAATGCATTTATAGAATATATATTTTCCCCCAATTCATCGGCATTTTGAGTGATTCCAACACACCATTGTATTACGTTACTAAAGAAGTGGACATTGTTTAATATAGCTACATTGTGGATAGACAGATATCTAACAAGGCCAAGTTACATACAGACGTAAACTGTTCCGGGTAAATGAATGAATTCTTTGTCCACTAGTCATTTAGAGCATCTTGCTACAGACGGCTAATTTTATCTATAGTGCCAGGATTAACTGTGATAACAATTTTATTGTCCGACTAGTATTCTTATCTGATCAATAACTGGCCTTGTTTGTTCTTAATTTTTTAATATCATGTTTTTAATACTAGAATGTACGTGTTGAAGGTACACTCCCCACTAAATTGCATTTAATAACCCCAAAACATTATTTGCAATTTGAATGTTGCACCCATGAAAGGTATACAAAACATGTAAACTGCAAACACAGCTGTTGTTGACAAGCAACATCGAACAACAAGTGCCTGGAAGTTGGGTGTGATTAGCCCAGTATCAATAATCTAGACAAAGTAGTACAACTAATTATGTAAGCTTCCTGCTAATAATTGCGACCCCTGACTGGAGATGATGATTCTGGGTACCGGAACAGATGAGGTTACGTTAGTGTTTGTGGACTGACCTGAGATGGGGAAAGTGGGACACCCACTCCTGACACTCCCCGTTAAGGAGCAGGGGACCATCGGTTATGTTAGTGTTTGTGGACTGACCTGAGATGGGGAAAGCGGGACACCCACTCCTGACACTCCCCGTTAAGGAGCAGGGGACCATCGGTTACGTTAGTGTTTGTGGACTGACCTGAGATGGGGAAAGCAGGACACCCACTCCTGACACTCCCCGTTAAGGAGCAGGGGACCATCAGTTACGTTAGTGTTTGTGGACTGACCTGAGATGGGGAAAGCGGGACACCCACTCCTGACACTCCCCGTTAAGGAGCAGGGGACCATCGGTTACGTTAGTGTTTGTGGACTGACCTGAGATGGGGAAAGCGGGACACCCACTCCTGACACTCCCCGTTAAGGAGCAGGGGACCATCGGTTACGTTAGTGTTTGTGGACTGACCTGAGATGGGGAAAGCGGGACACCCACTCCTGACACTTCCCGTTAAGGAGCAGGGGACCATCGGTTACGTTAGTGTTTGTGGACTGACCTGAGATGGGGAAAGCAGGACACCCACTCCTGACACTCCCCGTTAAGGAGCAGGGGACCATCGGTTACGTTAGTGTTTGTGGACTGACCTGAGATGGGGAAAGCGGGACACCCACTCCTGACACTCCCCGTTAAGGAGCAGGGGACCATCAGTTACGTTAGTGTTTGTGGACTGACCTGAGATGGGGAAAGCGGGACACCCACTCCTGACACTCCCCGTTAAGGAGCAGGGGACCATCGCGGTTCTCAAACAACATCGAGTCGATCTGCTTGAACAGTTCCCACACCTTCTTCGATGCCGCTCGGTCAAACTCCTGCAGGGAGACAGGGAGATATAACTGTATACTTGCGACATACATGTATATACAATGTGTTAAGTTATTGAAATGCCTAACTTTGAAAAATAACATAAAAAGTGATTTTTCATGTTCTTAGGTCAGGAGATTACAGATAACAGATTCATGTACTTTAAAAACAGCAATTAATATTAGCTAAATATAAATATTCCTAAAGTGTTCTGTGCGAATCAGGGACACATTGACTTTGTTATCCTGGTGATGACAGGCGTTAAAATTGTGCAATTAGTAGGACAATGTTCAATGCATCAAGTAAAAGGTATGTTTATTGATAACTGCTACTATGACGACAATCTGAGGTAGTATCCTGATGCCAGCTGTCTGCTCCGGGTTTCCAGACTTGGGTAGACGCCACGGGCCGCAGTGACTACGATATTGTGGCAACGTGACCTCAGGCAACAAGCCACTATTTGTTTTTTCCATAGGCAACCACGATAATAATTTGTAGCCTTGTACACAAAGCAATGATTTAGATTTTACCAAAAATGGCATGAGTTATTGGATGTCACTGTCCTGCAGCTGAAGTCTTGTAAAATTCAATAATTTAGTTTTTTTAGAAAATCTACGTAGGAGATGCTCTGTGTAAGCTGTTGTCAAAAACTTGCAATGACACTACACACGCACAGGATCTTTCATTCCCTGGCATTCCCATGCTACCAGCTTGACATCAGAAATGTAATGCTCTGATTACCAGCACTGTTCAGTCCTCAAATATGCACAATCCTTTGTTAAATACAATTTCTTCATGGAAGTTGTAGCAAAACATCCTAACAGAGGGTTCCATCTTAAAATCGCAGGCATTATGTTGGTCCTAAAATCTGGAATACTGTACATTTATTACAAATAACTATTTACAATATTGTACATCTATTCATATGTTCAAACAAAGGACCAAGCGTCTAATTCTAGCAAACATATGCTAAATGCTGCTTTAATGTAATTTTGTCATGTTAAGATGTACCCGGTGTTCAGTGTTAGGTACTCGTATAATGTTGTCGTGTTAAGATGTACCTGGTGTTCAGTGTTACGGTACTCGTGTAATGTTGTCATGTTAAGATGTACCTGGTATTCAGTGTTACGGTACTCGCATAATGATGTCATGTTAAGATGTACCTGATGTTCAGACTTACGGTACTCGTATAATGCATTATTAAATAAATTGTTAGTTTATTATGAAGATGTTTTTTTTTTTTTTTTTTTTTTTACACGAATCAGATTTCATTGCATATATGACATGAATAAGGAACACAAGCAATGTGTTGCTTCGTTCCATTTGATACGTAATGTATACATGTTTCATATTACTGCTACATCTGTGCTATATTTAACATTATGTATCAATAAAGATTATTATTATTATTTCATTCACACACCGTGGACCTGTAAATAAAACAATGGTCTGACTATTTATTAACATTGCAGTCTCATAGTGACTGTGTTTTATGATGACAGGGGGTGCCACTTACATCCTCTCCGAGGGAGTAGATGCTGCTCCTCTCTGTTGTGTTTCCCGTTGTCCAACTGTTGGACACAAAGCTGTAGCCAAGCTCAGAGTCGACGTTGGACGGGGATGACCGGCCACTGTTGGATGCATTACTGATGGTGAAGCCATGACTGAAAGTGGAACAGATTCTCACTTGACACAACCACAATTAACACACATTATACTGTTAGGCTCTTGGGTTTTGCTTGCATAATTAATAATAAAAGTGGTCACCTGGTATCACACAAAGGTAATTTTTTAAACAAGTGATCATAGGCCATCCTTCTAATATTGAAACTAACTGAAATAATTATTTGTTTCTTTCAAACATTTGCAGTTGTTTTTACTCTGTACTTTTAGCATAAGCTAAGCCAGTTTTTGCTAGCTACTGTAGTTTTTGCTAGCTACTGTAGTTATGTACAATTATTTGTAATCTTTTGTGTGTCTTGTATCATTGTACTGAATAAGTAAATCTAAGTCAAATGTTCCTATCCAAGCGCATAGGCCACAGCACTACTTTTTATGGATACATAGTGGAAGACATTTTATCTATTGATTTTGCTAGGTTAGCAGCAAGCACCTACTTAAAACTATGCATACACACAAAATTATTTTGTAATAAAAACTGGTTACCACATGTTCATAGTGCATTTTTGTCAAAGATTGTCACATTTACTTTGAATAACGGTTGCACTGACCTTTAATGAAATTGCATGGAGAAAAAAATAATTCCAGACCTGATTGTTTGAGAAATCAACATATCGGTGTTAAATCTGTCAGAAATAATAAAAATTCATCCCACACGTCTATATAATATAATTATATCACTGATCATGCTTGTTACTGTGCAAGATTAATATTGTATATTAATATAGAGAGGCTGGCCAACTGTGGGTGTGACACCATCACAGTTCGATAAACCACTGTTAATAAACCTACGCACTAGCACTGTTACTGTTATACAGCGTACAGAGGTTTTTTAATGTCACAAGTCATGCTATTTATCAGTTGTCCTGTAAATATGGGAACGGGTAAAAAGCAGTTCTGGGGTCTTGCAATCTGCTATTTAATTTGAACCTTCTGGAAGGCATAACATATTAATTTTCAAAGGACATTTCTACAATTATCTAATTATGTACCAATTTTGCAAAGTTCAAATCAAATGTTTACTAAATTACAAAACCAGCGTAGTGTGTGTAATTAAATGCATATCGCTATAATTTAATCTGACAATTTTCTCATTTATATTATTATTGTACTATGAATATAAACCAACCCTTTAGTCAAGAACTGTTGCCATGGTTACAGACAAACTAACAAGTAACAGAGCCACCATGGTGGGGGAGCATCAATAATGCGTTATTCATCTGCATCACAGTATGTCAGTGACACCATTAAGGTGACAGATGACCCCCTAGCAACATTACACAGCTGGTGAACTGCTAGATACCCAACAGTTGAGAATACTCAGCTAGATACATGTGGATAGAGAGAAAGAAACAAAGAGAGAGGGGAGCCAGGTAGTACTAGGAGAGGGGAAGAGACAAGGAGGGGACAGAGAGGGAGGGACAATGAAAGACAGAGAGAAAGAGGGAGGGAGGGAGCGAGCGAGGGAGAGACAGAAAGTAAAAAAATAGCAATATGGAGGGAGCAAAGAGGGGTGAGGAGAGATATGGAGGGAGGCGAGAGGGTTGAGGAGAGATATGAAGGAGGAACGAGGGGTGAGGAAAGATATGGAGGGAGGAGAGAGCGGTAAGGAAAGATATGGAGGGAGGAGAGAGCGGTAAGGAAAGATATGGAGGGAGGAGAGAGGGGTGAGGAGAGATATGGAGGGAGGAGAGAGACGAGAGGGAAAGGTAAAATAAAATTATATTTTATATTGTATCACATAAATTCCTTTATTCTATCACGGCAAATAATATAAGTAGGCCCTTCTGTGCACTGGACTACACGCGTGTATAACACATTATTTATCAACCTTCCTGGTGGTCGAAGCGGCTGTCAATAGCATAAAAGCAAATGTAACATATGTTGTTTGTGACACAACACAGTCAGTGTGGTGCTTGCTCATTATACATAATGAAGTAACATTTCAAAGAAATGTGTTAAATTAATATTTTAATGAAAATGAGGCAAATTAGATGGATATGTGACGTGCTCTAGAATTATGAGTGCAGTGCTTTTCTCCAGTGGTATGAATTCTTTCTTACAAATTTATTATATATACATACATGTGACTAGTTAACACCAGAGGTGAGCTTCTGTAACATGAGTCAACACACGGCAGCATAGTTGCGCTTCGTATAAAATATTTAATATGCAAATGTGAAGGTAAATGTCATCACAGCTCGAGGACAGTGTAGATGGGTCATTTCGAAAAGTGCTGATGTAAAATAAATACAACTTGTTGTGCCGCTATTTGGATGTAAGGCCACACCAATTTGATTGTTAGGATTACGTTTTTTTTTAGACATTTTTGTTAGGGAGGGGGGAATAAAAACAAAAATAAAAGTCATTGCACGAGAAAGGTGTTTTGTGTAAATACATGAATTGTCATATGAGCCGTACAGTACATTGTTAAACAATTATTTAGCCTTGTATCAAACCTTACTAGACACATACTTTTTATGAAGTTTAATTAAAGATGAAGACTATTAGAATTTAGAATAACAAGTACTGATAACAAGACTTGGCAGATGCCATTATGGTGTATTAACATGTAGTTTAGAGGCAGGATATATATTGCTGTGATAATATTAATTTAATTGGCATAATTAGGATTTGATTGTCGTACCTCCAAATATAACTACATTATTCTATTCTGAAGTAATGAAATGTGATGCTGACTATGCAGGCATTGAAGAGAATGTCTACAACACGTGTTCCCAGTGTGTTAACTTGATTGGCCAACATCTGATGTTCAGATTTGTGCATGTGGACAATGGGTAGCATGTTAAACATGCGCACGTCACTGGTTTCGCCTGTGTTGCGAGTTGGCAGTTTATTTTCTTTATTGCTATTTTGTATCATGTCTAAAAGGTCAGCCTTCGAGTTGCCGTTTCGCTTCATTTCGGTGGCACTAACGTTGTCATCGTTAAAGAAAATAAATTTGTTAAACGTTGAATTGTTCACGTAGCATTCGCATGGACGCTCATTCGACACCAGCACATACTTTCTATATCAGAGCAGCGTCGCTACAAACATGGGAAATGACAACTTAAATTTCTTGATACAAAACCACACCTGCAGCGTCTGGTTCAGCATTAATTAATTAAAAAATCAAGAAATATTTTAATAATAGTAAACATTTGAAAACGTCCATTTATATTAATTTTCGTGGGGTGGACCTATATAAAGGGAGAAACGTTCGCCTATACATTTTAGTGTGAGGGGCATTCAGGGGGAAGTACCCAGGGGATTGACTGACTGCCCCCCATTCCATGATTCCAAAAGGAAGTGCCAACTCACGTGCTGTATGTGTCGATGGGGAAGCCTGCGGGTGTTGGGTCCTCAGCCTTCTCCAGTGGCGGGTAACTGCTTCTAGATACCCCTCGTCTGAAACATAACACGTCTTGTTGATGCCCTCGTCATGTGTAAAAAGGTATGTTCTTATACTGCGTGGTATCTAGTCCTTATGACTGTTCACAGCACTTTATACTTCATCCAATGATAGGCACGTTCTTTCGAACACTATCCTGACGTCTCTGAAAAAGGATTCAGTCATGTCGCAATTACTGCACAAAGATTATTTGTTCATATATATTTGCAATTTTCTATAAACAAGTAGTCATTTAAACAGCTGAATGAAGAGAAGCAGAGTAAAATAACTGGATTCTTTCAATTAGGAGTCCAGTGCTCTTAACCATTTTACTGTCGCACCCCAGATGTGTAATCATTTTACTGTCGCACCCCAGATGTGTAATCATTTTACTGTCGCACCCCAGATGTGTAATCATTTTACTGTCGCACCCCAGATGTGTAATCATTTTACTGTCGCACCCCAGATGTGTAATCATTTTACTGTCGCACCCCAGATGTGTAATCATTTTACTGTCGCACCCCAGATGTGTAATCATTTTACTGTCGCACCCCAGATGTGTAATCATTTTTGTGTGTACCACAAAAAAAAAACAAGAAATGAACTTTTACATGGCTATTCCATAAGTAGTTAAGAAGTATGTAGGATTTGATTAGTTTCACAGACTAGAAAGAAATGTTTGAGTGTTCTCAAAATATAATTTTTTATGAGTGCCATTTTTTGCTGATTCGAGGCAAACAGAGACTTTGCTAAGACCAAAACATAGGTACATCAAAATGCTGGTTACCAATTAAAATCTAGAGTTACCACTTTCAACAAGATATCTGTAGTCATGTTTCATAAGGTCAGCATAACAAAACCAGAACACAATTTCTATGTACCAAATAACATAAAAACTCCTCTAAATAAACAGTTGCAGATTAGGATTAATTCCGCCATAACTTGCAGAACAAACTCCTACTTCAAAAACAACAATTCTACACATTCAGAAACTACCTCACGAAAGCATCAGTAGACATACACAAACAGCTGGTTTAAAATGTGATATGCAGTCATGCGTAACAGTCACGCATGATCTGTGTTGAGTATTTCTGGCATTTATCTAACACAGTGTATTAGGCAGTCAAGATACATGCGAGTTGACAGAACAGCTCAGTCTTAGGTTCATGTTTGACCAAGTAAAATGACAGCAACTGAGTGACACAATAGCTGAGTGTGTGTTCAGTAAAATGTAGCTATAAAGAAGGTAGCAGGACAACAAAGCCGCTACTTCCAAGTAACACCGGTCTCTATGTCTTCACATCCTTGGCAACTGTTCACTCTCAATGTTGTGAGATTACAATTATTAACTTCAAAAATGATAGAAATCTTGTATATTTGTTTTTGATTCCCCCATGCCCGTCAATGAGCATGGTGTGTGCGCACACACATGCACACATCCATGTATATGTGCATGATGTGTTCATGCATGTTCAAAAATTGTAACTCATACTACCGGTATTATGGATTTTTGTCTTAAACATACATATCGTTACATTAAAACCCTTTTCTATTCTACATGTTAAGTTTCAGAAATGCCAATGCAGGAGATTTATATTAGATTAGACGGTCTCGGAAAATCGGGCATTTAGACGTAAATCTGAAGATCTTGGAAAATAAGGCATTTATACATCAATCGGAGTAAAATATAACCAAAAAATACTTTTCATTGACATTAATAACCATGTTTGAATAAAACATGTTACGTTTTAGAAATGTCAATGCCAAGGGTCTTGTGGTATCAGGGAATAGTGCATAAATTGTGGGTCTCAGGGTATTGCGGAATTGTGTACAAATCGGAGTCTTTCACATTATGAAAATGATCACAGATCAGCTTTATTTCCAAATGCATTGCACATATGCTCTTAAATCAATGACGCATAACAGCATGTTAATATATAATTATTTAATGCGTTACATTAAACAAATTATATGTGGACAAGTAAACTTAAATGTCTATGCCTTTATACATATTACTTTAGGTAGGTCTATGGTAGAAAAAGTTTACTTATTTGATGTTCTAGGCATATGTGTACATATATTAAATATATAATTATCATGGTGCAAAAACCTTGCATAGAGGCAGTAAATACATCTTCTCTTATTACAAATATAAATGATACAATATTCAGGTAAAAGGACCTGAACTTATTTTCTTCAAAGTTTGTCACCATGGCTGGGGTGACAGAGGCACGCATGATGAATTTACTATTTGTGACCTTTGGCCTTGCTGATGGAGCATTTAATGTTATAAAATAATTTTTTTCATTTATAATGTTTTCCAATTGTAACATTTACAGATACACAGATTAAATAAGACGTGTGTATATACTGTAGATGAATCGATTGACATTACGTTCATTGTTCTACAAGATCGGCAAGTTTACAGTGGGCGATAATTGGGAACCCGTGGCCGCAAGACTGGCTTATGGTGCCACGTCTAAAACTTATACGCAATGTTAACTACAGGCAAAACCAAAGATTATAGCTAAACAGATGTTTTTGTCTAATCAACGCAAGACATGTGGAGTGCAGTAGCGCAGTGGTGGGAGCTTCGGACTCTCGACTGAGAGAATCCTGTGCGGCGGTGTTGAACCTTGGGCAAATCCGTTTACTCTACATTGCTTCAGTTCACTCAGCTGTATGAATGAGTACCTGGCTATAGTGGTGGTGGATATCTGTGTACAAATAGTCTTTGCGCATTAATTATAGCGTGGCTGAATGCTTCCTAGAGAAGTCGAGATGGTGTTCGATTGATCAGGTCTGCCAGGGAGTAAAGTGTAAAGTGCTTTGAGTAGTCCTAAGGACTGGATACTGCGCTATATAAGAACTTACCTTTATTTTTACTTTTACATGATTTAAACCACCTCCGCCTTGGTCGAGTGTCCTTGTTCTTGAGAATTAGCTCAGGCTCAGACCAACTGCAATTAACTCTCTGGCTTTATCAGGCCACAAAGAATTTATTTTTGTTTCATTGGCATAGAAATCCGTGATATTGCTTCTCCCAACCAGGACGTCAGGAGATGTGGTAGGTTTCTGGGAGACTCCCGGTGAATCCAGGAGACTTAACATGCATGTTTCTATTTACTGTGAGTACCAAAATTAGTGTACTTAAACAGTATATTAAAAAATTATTTGTGATTCAAAGTTATATTAATAAATTATAACTAATCTTCTATTAATCTTCAGAAAACCCAAAAATAATTACATTTACCAGATATCTGTGTACTTAGCATACCCGGACTAACAATCACCTAACACAGGAAATGTTACCAACAATGAGATTGTAACTTGCAAAACCTTTAGGTTTCCCCACATTCTGACTGTACAACTACCTAATATGCGCAATAACTACACACATCTCGCTATCAGTAATAATTAATATTTTACTGATAATATGTTGATCTTTACATTAATCTGGAAGCACAAGTATTGCACCAGTACATCTAGATGTGTTGCAAACATTTCAATTATACGATGACGATTAATTTGATCACATTTTAGTAATCCAAAGCTGATTGTCCATCTTTCATTGGATACTATACAGATCACGTTGTAGTAGGTTGTTGACATCATTGTCCTGCAAGTCCAGGCACCAAATTAATTAAATCTGTCTTCTTTCAATAATTTAAAGGCTCGCGATATAACTTGAATTTTGAATAACCTCTACCCTATCTATAAAGCACTCTGCCGACACGGTTGCTACATCAGTGGCCAATTTACCACACTTAACTATTGGTTGATTGCAGTCTCTAAGGCAACGAGAAATGACCGGGCAATCATTTGGAATCGACGCAATGGCGATGTGTAAATTACCGGTAGATGCTCTCAAGCCTTCAACAACTGTTGTCTTGGCTGATTTGTGATCTTAGCCATAATTCACTGATAAAGGAATGTTGCCTTGGTGGTTATGGATCTGGCTTTATGGGACTGACCGGCCCTGAGTCACAGTGGCGTTAGACTTACATTGTCCCTATGTCAACCTGCAATATGGAAGACAACAATAACTGTCTGGTGCATAACTACACAGATGTATAGATTAATAATCATATAGAACTGACAGTTTGGAAATGTGGCATTGAAGAAATATGCAGTGAATTCCATGGACAGTCAGGAGAACAGACAATTCTGTTCTTGAAGAGGTCAGTCAAGTCATCCTACTACAGGTGCTAATTCTCAAAACAGAATCTATCATACTTTAGACACACCATGCACGTAGATGCCGACTGGTTGGAAAAGACAATAATGAACAAACTGAGAGAAGGAAAATGGAAGAGAAGAAGACCACACATGAGATGGATGACATCAGGGATACAACAGAGAGAGGAAAACCACACATGATATGGATGAGATCAGGGATACAACAGAGAGGAAGACCACACAAGAGATGGATGAGATCAGGGATACAACAAAGAGAGGAAGACCACACATGAGATGGATGAGATCAGGGATACAACAAAGAGAGAGGAAGACCACACAAGAGATGGATGAGATCAGGGATACAACAGAGAGAGGAAGACCACACATGAGATGGATGAGATCAGGGATACAACAGAGAGAGGAAGACCACACACGAGATGGATGAGATCAGGGATACAACAGAGAGAGGAAGACCACACATGAGATGGATGAGATCAGGGATACAAGAGAGAGTGGAAGACCACACACGATATGGATGAGATCAGGGATACAACAGAGAGAGGAAGACCACACGAGATGGATGAGATCAGGGATACAACAGAGAAGAAGACCACACATGAGATGGATGAGATCAGGGATACAACAGAGAGGAAGACCACACATGAGATGGATGAGATCAGGGATACAACAGAGAGAGGAAGACCACACACGAGATGGATGAGATCAGGGATACAACAGAGAGAGGAAGACCACACACGAGATGGATGAGATCAGGGATACAACAGAGAGAGGAAGACCACACACGAGATGGATGAGATCAGGGATACAACAGAGAGAGGAAGACCACACACGAGATGGATGAGATCAGGGATACAACAGAGAGAGGAAGACCACATATGAGATGGATGAGATCAGGGATACAACAGAAAGAGGAAGACCACACACGAGATGGATGAGATCAGGGATACAACAGAGAGGAAGACCACACATGAGATGGATGAGATCAGGGATACAACAGAGAGAGGAAAACCACACATGATATGGATGAGATCAGGGATACAACAGAGAGGAAGACCACACAAGAGATGGATGAGATCAGGGATACAACAAAGAGAGGAAGACCACACATGAGATGGATGAGATCAGGGATACAACAAAGAGAGAGGAAGACCACACAAGAGATGGATGAGATCAGGGATACAACAGAGAGAGGAAGACCACACATGAGATGGATGAGATCAGGGATACAACAGAGAGAGGAAGACCACACATTAGATGGATCAGATCAGGGATACAACAGAGGGAGAGGAAGACCACACATGAGGTGATGAGATCAGGGATACAACAGAGAGAGGAAGACCACACATGAGATGGATGAGATCAGGGATACAACAGAGAGAGGAAGACCACACATGAGATGGATGAGATCAGGGATACAACAGAGAGAGGAAGACCACACATGAGATGGATGAGATCAGGGATACAACAGAGAGAGGAAGACCACATGAGATGGATGAGATCAGGATACAACAGAGAGAGGAAGACCACACATGAGATGGATGAGATCAGGGATACAACAGAGAGAGGAAGACCACACATGAGATGGATGAGATCAGGGATACAACAGAGAGAGGAAGACCACACACGAGATGGATGAGATCAGGGATACAACAGAGAGAGGAAGACCACATATGAGATGGATGAGATCAGGGGATACAACAGAAAGAGGAAGACCACACACGAGATGGATGAGATCAGGGATACAACAGAGAGGAAGACCACACATGAGATGGATGAGATCAGGGATACAACACAGAGAGGAAGGCCACACATCAGATGGATGTGATCAGGGATACAACAGAGAGAGGAAGACCACACACAAGATGGATGAGATCAGGGATACAACAGAGAGAGGAAGACCACACACGAGATGGATGAGATCAGGGATACAACAGAGAGAGGAAGACCACACACGAGATGGATGAGATCAGGGATACAACAGAGAGAGGAAGACCACACATCAGATGGATGAGATCAGGGATACAACAGAGAGAGGAAGACCACACACGAGATGGATGAGATCAGGGATACAAGAGAGAGAGGAAGACCACACACGAGATGGATGAGATCAGGGATACAAAAGAGAGAGGAAGACCACACATGAGATGAATGAGATCAGGCATACAAGAGAGAGAGGAAGACCACACATGAGATGGATGAGATCAGGGATACAACAGAGAGAGGAAGACCACACATGAGATCGATGAGATCAGGGATACAACAAAGAGAGGAAGACCACACATGAGATGGATGAGATCAGTGATACACCAGAGAGAGGAAGACCACACACGAGATGGATGAGATCAGGGATACAACAGCGAGAGGAAGACCACACAAGATGGATGAAGTCCAGGATACAACAGAGAGAGGAAGACCACACACGAGATGGATGAGATCAGGGATACAACAGAGAGAGGAAGACCACACATGAGATGGATGAGATCAGGGACACAGCAGAGAGAGGAAGACCACACACGAGATGGATGAGATCAGGGATACAACAGAGAGGAAGACCACACAAGATGGATGAGACCAGGGATACAACAGAGAGAGGAAGACCACACAAGATGGATGAGATCAGGGATACAACAGAGAGAGGAAGACCACACAAGATGGATAAGATCAGGGATACAACAGAGAGAGAGGAAGACCACACAAGATGGATGAGATCAAGGATACAACAGTGAGAGGAAGACCACACAAGATGGATGAGATCAGGGTTACAACAGAGAGAGGAAGACCACACAAGATGGATGGGATCAGGGATACAACAGAGAGAGGAAGACCACACAAGATGGATGAGATCAGGGATATATAACAGAGAGGAAGACCACACAAGATGGATGAGATCAGGGCTACAACAGAGAGAGGAAGACCACACAAGATGGATGAGATCAAGGATACAACAGAGAGAGGAAGACCACACAAGATGGATGTGATCAAGGATACAACAGAGAGAGGAAGACCACACAAGATGGATGAGATCAAGGATACAACAGAGAGAGAGAAAGACCACACAAGATGGATGAGATCAAGGATACAACAGAGAGAGAGGAAGACCACAAAAGATGGATGAGATCAAGGATACAACAGAGAGAGAGGAAGACCACAAAAGATGGATGAGATCAAGGATACAACAGAGAGAGGCAGACCACACAAGATGGATGAGATCAAGGATACAACAGAGAGAGGAAGACCACACAAGATGGATGAGATCAAGGATACAACAGAGAGAGGAAGACCACACAAGATGGATGAAATCAAGGATACAACAGAGAGAGGAAGACCACACAAGATGGATGAGATCAAGGATACAACAGAGAGAGGAAGACCACACAAGATGGATGAGATCAAGGATACAACAGAGAGAGGAAGACCACACAAGATGGATGAGATCAAGGATACAACAGAGAGAGGAAGACCACACAAGATGGATGAGATCAAGGATACAACAGAGAGAGGAAGACCACACAAGATGGATGAGATCAAGGATACAACAGAGAGAGGAAGACCACACAAGATGGATGAGATCAAGGATACAACAGAGAGAGGAAGACCACACAAGATGGATGAGATCAAGGATACAACAGAGAGAGGAAGACCACACAAGATGGATGAGATCAAGGATACAACAGAGAGGAAGACCACACAAGATGGATGAGATCAAGGATACAACAGAGAGAGGAAGACCACACAAGATGGATGAGATCAAGGATACAACAGAGAGAGGAAGACCACACAAGATGGATGAGATCAAGGATACAACAGAGAGAGGAAGACCACACAAGATGGATGAGATCAAGGATACAACAGAGAGAGGAAGACCACACAAGATGGATGAGATCAAGGATACAACAGAGAGAGGAAGACCACACAAGATGGATGAGATCAAGGATACAACAGAGAGAGAGGAAGACCACACAAGATGGATGAGATCAAGGATACATCAGAGAGAGGAAGACCACACAAGATGGATGAGATCAAGGATACAACAGAGCTAACAATGGACAACTTAAGAAAAGCAACACAGGATTGGTTAGAGATAACTCATCTTGGACGTCACCAGAAATTGTACAAGTTGACAGTACATCTCATCACATAACAAATCCATTGGCAAGTTCTGTGTTAACATGGGGTCAAATTCAAGTACACACATACCAAGTGTAAAACCATGTCCAGTATTCAGCACAATGTTCTAATGTTTTATATTTAATGGCACCATGTTGGGACCATTGTAATTCATGCAGCTTATTATTCTGGCACAGCTGGTACAAACTAATTTTTTAAATAATATTCCAGCCACCTCATTACCTTCTGGTATGTCTCATCAATGTTGCATGACCAAACACACATCTGCATACTATTTTAGGTAACTGTTGGCCACAAACCACAGCAAGGATCTCTCCACTGGGTCCACATACAGAGTCCCTAGCAGAATTTGCTTGGCATGTGATGTGTGATTAGTTTTAGGGCAATTTCCACATCGGATTATAAGAGAGTTAAGTTAATGTCTTCTGCACTACGGATTTCAATTGATGGCAATGAACAGGTGCTCACTATAGCTAACATCAATGCAGTGACTATTCTAAAGAATGCACCAACATTTCAATTGATGGCAATGAACAGATGCTCACTATAGCTAACATCAATGCAGTGGCTATTCTGCAGAATGCACCAACATTTCAATTGATGGCAATGAACAGGTGCACACTATAGCTAACATCAATGCAGTGGCTATTCTGCAGAATGCACCAACATTTCAATTGATGGCAATGAACAGGTGCTCACTATAGCTAACATCAATGCAGTGGCTATTCTGCAGAATGCACCAACATTTCAATTGATGGCAATGAACAGGTGCTCACTATAGCTAACATCAATGCAGAGACTATTCTGCAGAATGCACCAACATTTCAATTGATGGCAATGAACAGGTGCTCACTATAGCTAACATCAATGCAGTGGCTATTCTGCAGAATGCACCAACATTTCAATTGATGGCAATGAACACATGCTCACTATAGCTAGCATCAATGCAGTGACAATTCTGCAGAATGCACCAACATTTCAATTGATGGCAATGAACAGGTGCTCACTATAGCTAACATCAATGCAGTGACTATTCTGCAGAATGCACCAACATTTCAATTGATGGCAATGAACAGGTGCTCACTATAGCTAACATCAATGCAGTGGCTATCAATGCAGTGCAGAATGCACCAACATTTCAATTGATGGCAAATGAATTGATGCTGCAATGAACACTATAGCATCAATGCAGTGACTATTCTGCAGAATGCACCAACATTTCAATTGATGGCAATGAACAGGTGCTCACTATAGCTAACATCAATGCAGTGACTATTCTGCAGAATGCACCAACATTTCAATTGATGGCAATGAACAGGTGCTCACTATAGCTAACATCAATGCAGTGACTATTCTGCAGAATGCACCAACATTTCAATTGATGGCAATGAACAGGTGCTCACTATAGCTAACATCAATGCAGTGACTATTCTGCAGAATGCACCAACATTTCAATTGATGGCAATGAACAGGTGCTCACTATAGCTAACATCAATGCAGTGACTATTCTGCAGAATGCACCAACATTTCAATTGATGGCAATGAACAGGTGCTCACTATAGCTAACATCAATGCAGTGGCTATTCTGCAGAATGCACCAACATTTCAATTGATGGCAATGAACAGGTGCTCACTATAGCTAACATCAATGCAGTGGCTATTCTGCAGAATGCACCAACATTTCAATTGATGGCAATGAACAGGTGCTCACTATAGCTAACATCAATGCAGTGACTATTCTGCAGAATGCACCAACATTTCAATTGATGGCAATGAACAGGTGCTCACTATAGCTAACATCAATGCAGTGACTATTCTGCAGAATGCACCAACATTTCAATTGATGGCAATGAACAGGTGCTCACTATAGCTAACATCAATGCAGTGACTATTCTGCAGAATGCACCAACATTTCAATTGATGGCAATGAACAGGTGCTCACTATAGCTAACATCAATGCAGTGACTATTCTGCAGAATGCACCAACATTTCAATTGATGGCAATGAACAGGTGCTCACTATAGCTAACATCAATGCAGTGGCTATTCTGCAGAATGCACCAACATTTCTATTGATGGCAATGAACATATGCTCACTATAGCTAACATCAATGCAGTGGCTATTCTGCAGAATGCACCAACATTTCAATTGATGGCAATGAACAGGTGCTCACTATAGTTAACATCAATGCAGTGGCTATTCTGCAGAATGCACCAACATTTCAATTGATGGCAATGAACACGTGCTCACTATAGCTAACATCAATGCAGTGACAATTCTAAAGAATGCACCAACATTTCAATTGATGGCAATGAACAGGTGCTCACTATAGCTAACATCAATGCAGTGACTATTCTGCAGAATGCACCAACATTTCAATTGATGGCAATGAACAGGTGCTCACTATAGCTAACATCAATGCAGTGACTATTCTACAGAATGTACCAACATTTCAATTGATGGCAATGAACAGGTGCTCACTATAGCTAACATCAATGTAGTGGCTATTCTGCAGAATGCACCAACATTTCAAAACCAGTCTTCAACACCAGGCTGCCTAAAAATCGAGGCACATCAGATGTTTTAAAAATGAAGTACATCGTTTTTACTAGTTTCATGCATAGGTTAAATGATTGGTGATTATTTTACTAGTTTCATGCATAGGTTAAATGATTGGTGATTATGTGCTGTGAAAATGTAAAGACAATAGTAGGACAAGTTTACCAAGAGGTCCTAGAAATGATATAATGACAACCAAAGGCAACGTGGCTGCCTCTGATGTGTGTCAATTTAAATGTGAACTAGATAATGAAAGTTGTCAACATCTGTCAAACGTCTGCTTAATTTTACCTTACTGTTAATGTTAGGACTGACAACTATACTGTTAATGTTAGGACTGACAACTATACTGTTAATGTTAGGACTGACAACTATACTGTTAATGTTAGGACTGACAACTATACTGTTAAACCACAGAACTAACCAGAGACCAATATTTCCATAATGTTAGTCACTTCTAATACTTTAACTTTATGAAAACATTGGAGTGCAAAATTATTATTAATTATAAGTAACATTTACAAAGCAGCATATATCAAGAGTTAACCTATTTGTAGGCATATATGGCAAACAACAGTAAATATATTTAACTATTATACTAGCGTTGAAAGAAATGCAAAATAAAATATAGATTAAACATATAAATAAATTAAATATGATTAAAATTATATTTATAAAGGAGATGAACAACAAAAAGTCAATCAAAACATATAAATTGTGAAGATTTTACAGCAATTACACCTTCTTTTTTAAAAACCATCATCAATATCAATCATCCTCAATATCAACAGTAATTATATATATAACTGTGCGAAAACCTGCCAAACGTAACAACTGCTGTTCACAGCCACATTGTATTTTACTGCACTACAATATTGCAAATGTAATCAACATAATATTTGGTAATTCTACCTTAGCTACATTTTAAATCACATAAATGTTTCAATCAGTGCAGCAGTGGCACTTTCACTACAGTGAGTCATATATGAGACACTGCAGTGAAAGCTGAGAAAGGTTAGTCACTGCTTCCGAGAAACACATCCTACACAGTCACTGACATAGCAAGTGAGGCGTTTCTTTACAACTGATGGTAACTATTATATATTATAAAGTATACATACCATCTTAATGGTTTCAACTTATTCTTTTTCTAATATGGAAATTTACACTCCCACGCAAAACCAAGCAGCGACTGTTTATCGCCGTAGAGTCTGTTCTACTCTATGGATGCGAAACATGGACAATAGCAAAAAAACTTGACAAACCACTAGACGGATGTTATACAAGAATGCTTCGAGCCACATTTAACATTCACTGGCAACAGCATTTGACAAACATAGAACTATACAGTGGAATGTGAAAAGTCACTGATAAAATAAGAAGAAGACGACTGAGATTTGCCGGACACTGCTACTGACATAAGGATGAAATGGCATCTAATACCATCTTGTGGCAACCAACACATAGAAGAACCAAGGCAGGAAGACCAGCAGCAACTTACATCGACTGCTTAAAGGAAGATGTGGGTCTAGAGACAGAGGAGTTGAAGATGGCAACGGCAGACAGAGCGATC
This sequence comes from Paraescarpia echinospica, assembly GCA_020002185.1. Classification (NCBI taxonomy): domain Eukaryota; kingdom Metazoa; phylum Annelida; class Polychaeta; order Sabellida; family Siboglinidae; genus Paraescarpia; species Paraescarpia echinospica. The sequence goes on along the minus strand of CM034535.1, from coordinate 73,808,803 downwards.
TGGAGACGGATGACTGAAGCCAGTAATGTTCAACCCCAGAGGCCGACATGAGTGAGTGAGTATTCTCTTGTTGTATAAGCAAGCCACTCTATGCCTTGGCATAGATATGATTCATAAATACATACTGAGTTGCATTTCTAACATTCATATTGTGGCTACCTGGTACTTGGCTTGTTTTCTGCTGACTAAGTCAGCATATGTTATACACAGTTAATGTTGCCATCTAGTATAGATCTACATTTCTCAGTTCAAATGACACAACTAATAAAACGAGCAACAGATTGAAAATGTGGAAGTCAGGTATCGCTTGTCATACGAGATAGGCCTTCTTCAAAGACTTGCTAGTTTTGAGATGCATGGACCATCATTGATGAAGACCCTTGTTGTCAAGCCTGTATAATCAAAGCCCATCTGTACGATGACAGAAGACATTCAGGAGATGGTTGCAATCCGCTTGTACTTGTGGGGCGTTCGACCAACCAATCTCCAAGCTGATGTTTTGGAAACATCCTAAAGGTGCCGATGGACAGGGCAGGAAAGACCTGATGTATCGTGATCAGATCACAAGAGACATAGGCCTTGAGCAAGCACAGGTCTCCTACCTGGTATGCAATAAGAAGGTATGTCAGGAAGATTCCGCTGCTTCCGTTCCATCTAAGCTTGACAGATGATGATGATGATGACCAAAAAGAGAAAGAAAAGTGTTCTTCAACAACAGTCAGATAATGATGATGATGCAATACATTTCTGACATAATCATGAACAAGTCCGTTGACTATGACCACAAACATGCACGCACGCACGTACACACGCATGCACACATACACACGCCACTGCAAGCACCTACCTATCGTCAACCAGGAACTGGCAATCGGTCAGAGAGAGCCGTCGACACAGCATCCTATTATGACATTTTTGCAGCGACTGACAGTCACGTCAGCACTGATGGTCCTGCTGACTGTTGTGACGACGCCTCTGTGCAACCGGTACGTGTTGTGGAAACATGCCCGTAGGTAGATTTAACTAAACGGTTGCGTGCAACAGTCATGCATATTTTATGTGGGTACGATCACAATCTAATCACATCATGGGTCATGTGACAGGACGTTTCTATTTTTAAATGTGTTTCTTTTACTGAAAAAATATACACATACCATAATGCCTGTTAATTAGTTAAACATTTTGAAATATCTAACATTTCTGCACATATGTTATTATAAGACCCAGACTAGACAGTAGGGTGATTTCTATGCACTGTAATTAATTAATCTTCTGCAAGTAACAACATGTGATTTTATAATGGATTAGTATAAAATGTGTGAAAGAAGTTTTATCTCAATTTAGAGTCTTCTGTGCATAGACATGAAATGGTACTCTCTACGTGCCAACTTAAGGCTAAATGTACCTGTTGCGTGTCAAATAACCTTTAAGTCAACCCTTTGGCCGCATTAACACAGTGTCCACATAACTATACCTTTTGTTCAATACATTTCCAACAACTGTTCGCATTTAAGCCTGACCGATGCGTTTTACCACATCTAAGCTTTGTCCATTTTAGACTTCTGACCAAAACAGTAATACGACAAGAAATCAATCTGATATCACGCCTGGAAACCAGGCAACGATGATGCACACAAACAAACAACTGTGACATATTGAAAGTCATTTCCGGACAGAAATATCTGTATATCAATATCAGACATTTCAGATTGCTTCATGCACATTTTGTTCAGAAAAAATCAATCTTCTCTGGGTGAGTGCAGAAAAACCATAAAGGAGATAAATCTAAGATCGGCATCTAATCGTCAACACTATTCTATTTAGCACATCTATATAACTTATCGCAAACTGTGATATATCTGGAAAGCTAACCAACACCGTACTGTAGCCTACAGGTGCAATAACCAAGGAGATTTCTAGGCATTTCTAAACCATTATTTCCCTAGACTAATGTGGTAGCAATGCAATCATAGGACAATAGACACTTTCCATGGTTGATGACCAGACTGCCCACAGTGTATTCAATACTAGCTCCACTTAACGCAATGACCAAACTCACTGCTGCCTGGTGCAATGAATATTGATGAAATGATTAATTGCTACAGCCGGGGGTCTCCAGCCCCTTAATTATTGCACACAATTACAAACGTCAGAGTCAACATCAAAAGTTGAGTGTTGAACGGAGAACACATCAGGTAAAACTCCACTGCAAGTGTAAGTGAAATTTAAAAATGTTCATAACGTAACCTATATATCACAAGTCGAGTCGAGAGTAACTGAACAATATTCTTAGGGAATCTAACAATCGTCTGTACATACGCAGACACTGTACATAGTAAACCACAGTTTTCTGCTGGCATATTGACAAAATACATACCTGGTGTTTTTTTCTCCATTATTTTTAGTTTTAATTTATCCACCCGAGATGAAAATTGTCAGTTGAACGTGAAATCTCCTCAGAAAGCCTTTTTGATTGGTACTGGTTTCCATGCCTGTTTAAGAACAAGCGCTTACAAAGGTCATTTCTTTGTTTTTATATAACACATTGTCCAGTCCTTAGGACTGCTCAGAGCTCTTTACATTTCATTCCCTGGCAGACCTGTTCATGCAAACACCAACTCAACGTCTCTGGGAAGCATTCAGCCACGCTGCAATTACTGTGCAAAGAATATTCGTACATGAACATCTACCACTGTCTCAAGCATACAGCTGAGCGAACTGGAACACCGTGAAGTAAACAAACTTGCCGAAGGTTTGAAATGGCTGCAGGAAAATTTGAACGGAGAATTTCTCGATTGAGAGAATGATGCTCTGAACACTATGCTAGCACACCCCACAAGTCAGATATATCGGCTCATTTGGCTGTGTGCTACGTAAAAACACAATAGTTAATCCCAAATGTGTAGAATTTACACAGATTTATCTTTGATTAAATCACTACACAATTGTGCAATATGGCAGTCAAATGTGTAACTCATAGACAAAAGTTGATAATTTTTGTAAAAAAATATATATAAAGTCCAGTGAATCATCCAATTTATGTGTGTCATAATGGAATACAAGAACGGTGTCAATTATGTTTGTAACATGTATAGGTAGTAGCTTTGTCTTTATACACTGTACTAGAATAGTATATTTAGCATACTTATGCACCAATAGAAGATAAACATAAGGCTGCGGAATTGTATTTGTTTCTTAACGTCGCACACATGTTTACAGTGTACTGGAGATTGATGCCTCCAGGGAATCACAACCCACCAGTCACATGTACACTAATGTATGGGTCGGTGTGACATTTCACAATTGCATTTCTAAGCCATTTCACTATTCATGAATATTGAATATTTGGCTGCATCCAGGACAGAAAGGGAGAGAACTGTGTCACACGATACGATGTCACATGGCTTCATACTAAGCAGTGTCTCAGTACGAGCAGAAACCTCATAAAGGGCCTAGTACACATGTATGCCTCGATGGCAAGCGGCAAAATAAGAATTGCTCTAATTGGAATTGTGAGACCCTAGTATGTACATATACGCTGGAGAATCACTCGACGGCAAAACTGCTTGACAGCAAACCATCGAGGATCGAAACAAGAGCGATTTTCCCAAAATTGCTGCACACAAATTTACCCTTTAGCCAATCAATGCTGTTGTTACCGTGTGACACCAAACTGCACATGTTCCAACAGAGCGATGTAGACACAATCAATGCTGTTGTTACCATGTGACACCAAACTGCACATATTCCAACAGAGCGATGTAGACACAATCAATGCTGTTGTTACCATGTGACACCAAACTGCACATGTTCCAACAGAGCGATGTAGACACAATCAATGCTGTTGTTACCGTGTGACACCAAACTGCACATGTTCCAACAGAGCGATGTAGACACAATCAATGCTGTTGTTACCGTGTGACACCAAACTGCACATGTTCCAACAGAGCGATGTAGACACAATCAATGCTGTTGTTACCATGTGACACCAAACTGCACATGTTCCAACAGAGCGATGTAGAAGACACAATGCTGCTGTTACCGTGTGACACCAAACTGCACATGTTCCAACAGAGCGATGTAGACACAATCAATGCTGTTGTTACCGTGTGACACCAAACTGCACATGTTCCAACAGAGCGATGTAGACACAATCAATGCTGTTGTTACCGTGTGACACCAAACTGCACATGTTCCAACAGAGCGATGTAGACACAATCAATGCTGTTGTTACCATGTGACACCAAACTGCACATGTTCCAACAGAGCGATGTAGACACAATCAATGCTGTTGTTACCGTGTGACACCAAACTGCACATGTTCCAACAGAGCGATGTAGACACAATCAATGCTGTTGTTACCGTGTGACACCAAACTGCACATGTTCCAACAGAGCGATGTAGACACAATCAATGCTGTTGTTACCGTGTGACACCAAACTGCACATGTTCCAACAGAGCGATGTAGACACAATCAATGCTGTTGTTACCGTGTGACACCAAACTGCACATGTTCCAACAGAGCAAACTGCACATGTTCCAACAGAGCGACGTAGACACAATCAATGCTGTTGTTACCATGTGACACCAAACTGCACATGTTCCAACAGAGCGATGTAGACACAATCAATGCTGTTGTTACCGTGTGACACCAAACTGCACATGTTCCAACAGAGCGATGTAGACACAATCAATGCTGTTGTTACCGTGTGACACCAAACTGCACATGTTCCAACAGAGCGATGTAGACACAATCAATGCTGTTGTTACCATGTGACACCAAACTGCACATGTTCCAACAGAGCGATGTAGACACAATCAATGCTGTTGTTACCATGTGACACCAAACTGCACATGTTCCAACAGAGCGATGTAGACACAATCAATGCTGTTGTTACCGTGTGACACCAAACTGCACATGTTCCAACAGAGCGATGTAGACACAATCAATGCTGTTGTTACCGTGTGACACCAAACTGCACATGTTCCAACAGAGCGATGTAGACACAATCAATGCTGTTGTTACCGTGTGACACCAAACTGCATATGTTCCAACAGAGCGATGTAGACACAATCAATGCTGTTGTTACCGTGTGACACCAAACTGCACATGTTCCAACAGAGCGATGTAGACACAATCAATGCTGTTGTTACCATGTGACACCAAACTGCACATGTTCCAACAGAGCGATGTAGACACAATCAATGCTGTTGTTACCGTGTGACACCAAACTGCACATGTTCCAACAGAGCGATGTAGACACAAAATAAAATTGCAGATTCATTGTTTTATATTTTTGTTTAACTTGTGTAGTTTGATTTAATTTTCAAGAACATTAAGTAATCCAGTGAATGTCGTGTTTAATTAGGAGCTCAGCATTCAATTCTTTGCAGAAGGAAGACAACTTTTATATTATTCCAGCATAACAAAATATGTGAACAATACATAGTTACATGGATGCAAGGTAAAATCGTAATGGATACGTGTGCGACTGAATTAGCAGCACCGTTTGTTGACAACCCTCACAAAATCTAATATGTCGGCAGAGAAACTGATCCTTGAGGCGGAGGAACAAGAACTGTTTTATGCTCCGTCCCATCCCAATTACAAAAACTCCAATTTTATAGCATCCACAAATGGCTCACATGACCAATTTGCATATGCCATTGAAGATTACCACACTATGTGTACTAGGCTCTGCTCAGTTTGCCACTTTGCCGTCGAGCTTTTTCCATTACCACTGACATTTGTCCTAGGCCCTTAAGACCATAGCATTTGTCCTAGGCCCTTAAGACCATAGCATTTGTCCTAGGCCCTTAAGACCATAGCATTTGTAACCATAATATATATATAGACTAGTCAGTTAACAGAATGTTGCCGAGTGCTGGAAACAACTAGAATTAGAAAGAACTTATAATTTGTACTTTTCTGTGAAAAGTTTGCCACCAGAGATTCAAACTATCCATGAGGAAAACGTTAACCTATATAATTATATTATAATATATGCCAGCTCAACTATAGTTAGATGTCTTTTCACAATCAGCTCTGTCATCTGCGCGTTGCAACACAGCCTTGAGTATATGGCAGATCACCCTAACCTACCTGTGTAACGTCTTGGGTGCGACCCGCAGTAAATTCACACCGCCACCCCTCCTCACAGATGGCACCACCTGTCTCGTCATCAGCGGTTTCTCACAGTCCATGTGGTCACTTTTCCGCCACGGCAACACGAGCAGTCAAGCTAACTGTGATGCACTGGCACGACATTACGGTCAACGGCAGCAATCATGTATGAATCCTTATCGCCGCATTCTCACATCACGAGTGACATTTGGTGTGATTATTTCCAGTTGATTTACCATTCCAACAAAGCAGTGAATGAAAATATGCAAACTCGGAAATCCAATGAACATTTCCTCAAACGTTACTGAGCTTCACTAAAACAAATATCTTCCAATCTATCCTTTTTACGAGATCACATGAACCAAATGTGACGTCCTCATTGATTCCTACGCAGCTGCACACAACTGCAGAGTTTATGTCCACCGCATGTACTACAGCATAAACATGCAGGGGAACAATAGTAAGAACCACTTTCTCTCTTGTTCTATTCCCGTTGGTCATTGACACTCGAGTCGAACTGGAGAGCATCCAGACACGTGTAGCGGTTACTATGGACGCGCCCTAACATTTGACTTTGACAATAAGTGCCACCCTCTAGAGCTATCACAACGCCTCGACCAGTGGCCAGCAAAGTAAACACACTGTGTACACATATCACTGAATCACACAAACGCATACAGTCCTTGTCACATCCATGCAAGAACTGGTGGTCGCACACTTTTGGCACGCAGCTATTTCAACAGCTTCCTGGCCAATCACTTTCACGGAGACGAAGTACAGTGAATGACATCTTACAAGTCGTAGCCAATACACGAATATCACTGGACGAAATGCCATCACTAATTAATTAACACGACAGTCCATCAACAAACTAAACCACTATTATTATTAATCTGATTTATAGTTTCACTAAAATATTTCCAGTTCTCTGTACCATTACATTTAGCCAATATATAATTTAAATTAAATTGATACACCATTATACAAAGACAACTCATTTATGACCTTCAGTCAATGAGTACTATACATCGCGATCATTTCTCATCTTTACAGACAACTGAAAAACAAGAATAAAAAAATTAGATTACAAAATTTGATCTGCATTTAAAAAACAAGAAAACCAGAAGAAAAAATTAAGACATTCTGAAACTGGAATAAAAATAACAAAACAAAAAACATAGAACAGTTGTAAACCAAAAATACATGATAATTCTTGTTGAATAAATGGAAAAATAAAGAAATTCATTAAGAGTAATCAGGAATACAAGCCACAAAAACTAACGATATCAACAATACAAAGTCAAGTGCCATTTCATTGCAGCGTGACTCAGAGTGAGAAACACAAGTATACTATCTAGAGTTATTTACATGTTTGATATGCTTTGCTTTTTAGGAGACTTTTCTCCTACCCGAGATAATTGAATGGTGATCAATGCTCTAGATGGCGCCACCATAAAGTAGTTAGTTGCTCCATAGTGTAAGTTGTATTTAATAATACTTTTACAATACATTCAAGTAATTACATTTTTACATCCACCAACCAAGGATATTGCAAGGGTCATGGCCACAGCACACATGTAAACCAAGTAATTATTTGTGAATCAGATTCAAACAGAACTCTGTCTCAATATGTAGACAACTTGTTTGTCAGATAGACATATTCACTTGTGCCATGTGACCATCAGTAACAAATTCTACCTATCTACAGGTACACACCTGTCACATTTACATACCTACCACATTTATACACCTGTTTTCACTTGTTACATGTATAAACATGTCATCTATAAATACCTGTCACCTTTACGCACCTATCATCTGTAGAAACCTGTCATCTATAAACACTTGTCACTTTTACACACTTATTATCTAGATATATAATTGTTACCTTTACACACCTGTCACCTGTACACCCCTGTCATTTACACACCTGTACACACCTGTCGCGTCCACCCACCTGTATCCTGTCACGGTAAGAACGTCGCACAGCGATGGTGCCAACCTCCTCTTACGACCAGCTTTCATTGGAGCACCCAGGACAACTCCTCCTCTTTCTGCCTCTCCCTCTCCCTAGTCTATCCTATGTCACGGCTTCGTGTCAACATCACCGCATTCTGCGTCGACACCACCAACCCCATTCAGCGCCATGTCGGATTTGTGCAAGATGTAATGACGCAGTATGACTGTCTATGGCAATAACACCAGACCCACGTGATATGATGCCTATGATGCTGGCTTCAGCAGCTGAGCCTGAGGATGCTGAGTGACTTGCAGTAATGAGGCTCCTGTGTACCACCACCTGCGTGTCCACTCAATTACAAATGGGCAGCAAACGAGTCACCGCTGCTCCCTGGCATCACTGAACCCTCCCTCGCAGCCGTCATCGCACTGATAACGCCTCCATCATACCCCCATTAATAAGCATAAAACAGCCACCAGAAGACAGAATATCACAAACATCTATTTCTGGCTGCTATTCTCCATTAATGAATATTGATAACAAAATTCATCATGTGTCCATACGCCGCACATATGCCACCAAGGAACAAAGACAACCATTGATTGCTAAATTACTGTCAAACCAGAGGATATTTTGGTTGACGTAAACCCACTGCATTGCAAGAAGAGTGACAGATCGACATGTAGAACATCTTGAACCGACTGGCCTCACTGTACTATTTTAACACAGCGCTAATTTGAGATATCTCGATCATGTAAATAACCAACAATAGATAAACAATTATACAACAGACAACAGAGGTGTGAAAATTTGCAATAGGGTGGTAGATCAACAGCTTTCGACAGCAGTTTCGGAATTAAACTAAACAGTGGTCTCGGCTAGAAGGAGACACCTAATAAGACCAAAGTAATTAAACATGCTGAGCAATCTAAATATGACATACTATAAAAAGTATTTCTTCTGTCAACGTGGCATTAGTAGCAATAAATTCTGCATTATGTGATGGTTGCAGAAAATGGAAGTATGTGTGACATACCCGAAATAATGGAAACGGTATCCAGGGCACAGGCCATTATTTCACTTTCATGTTCATGACATAGAAACGAAGCCCAGTGACTTTTGATACAGTATCCATTCAGATGATTTATCACAATGAAATAAATAATTATGAACCTGTAGAGAAGTGGACACATTTGACGACTACAACAATTAGTGTGGCAGTAATATGTGCAACATTAATTAGATATAGGTGACTTAAATTACTGTATCATGTATCGTACTCGGTATACATGTGGAACATCTCTCTCAGTAAGATAGAGATAATGCATATTGCATGCATACATCCGTGCAAGAACGCATGTGTGCTTACACGCTACATTTCAGGAATTTGTTCGTATTAATGCAAACCACTGAACCGCACAAAGAAGCAGTAATTAGATCCACCTGTAAATGCAAGAAAGGTTGACGTCTGTCACGCACTTACAGACACACAGAACAATGGCGCTGACAGACTGCTGCCAACCAGCATATATGTCCTACATGTTTTAAGAGTGATCAAGAGTTAATAAGCATAAAACCTACTTCCTACAAATGTAAACATGTGCCAAAAATTATCACAAAGATTTCGACTGACTGGACATTAATGACATACTGTATTCGTTCTACTAAGCGTACATGCCCTAATTAGTGTACACCCCCTTTTTAGCAGCATCCGACGCCGTGACAGTGATCTCAATGCCAACCTTGACTGTTGAATCCATCATTGTGTTTTAATTTCTACCAATATCACACTAGATTAAAAGCTTGGTGATGAAACAACATCGAAAGGTCCACCTAAATGATCACATTTTACAGTGTTCTGGTATCCTGTTGCTCATATATCAGATGCATAAATCACTTGCCAGTCATGTCTACTGAGATGGCTGTACTCAGGAACCACAGGAACCAAAGAAAATGGGTGCACACCCTGTACGCTTATTGGAACACAAAATTTGACATATTTCCATGTCTCAAATATTTGCAAAGAGTACTGTATGCTTAACAGAACAAATACGGTATGTGTCTATTTTGGGTAAATATGATTGATAAAATCGACACCAGATGCATGCTATGGAGTCCCAGATGCCATACGTCGAATGCAGACCAGTCTCTGCTGGACCATGATTCACCATGTACCTGACAACGCCAAGCTTGGCATCCGACAAACATATTGTTTTTTTGTTGTTTTTTTTACTCATGAAGCCACTCCAAGGATATTGCGATCAGTCATGGCATCATCAATATCTGATGAACTGTTCCAGCAGCGACAAAAGAACGGAAATGAAACAGTGCCAACATCCATTAACAGACTGCTCAACTATATCATGTTACGATGCCTGCATATATAATATCGTATATCATATTACATGTGTCCTGTACATTGTTTATCAAATTGTGCATACCAGGTATGTTGTTTATAAAAAAATGTGTTATTCATTAACCACATCAATTATCACTTAACTCATGTTTTTTTTTAAATATAATTGCTAGTGTGCAACCTAAGAATAATCGTCATCAACAACCAATATTTCGAGAAATAATCCATACATAAACATAACCCAATATAGATCTCGCTAAGGTTAAGTAATTGCAAAAGTCAACCAGACTATTGGTGCCACCAGGTGGCATGACAGTGGATGTCTACCAAAGACAAACGCTGCTAGGAACAGATTCAACATGCAAAAATATCACTACAGCGAAACGGTTGTATGCAAATGATGCTAAAATAAGGTATTAATTAACTCTGGCATGGTAGACAGAAGGGTGTTGACCGTACGGATATTATTTCTGTCAAACACGTTAACCAGTCATTCCCAAAATGAAGTATCATTAAGGATCTGTAGTGAAAGTTCCATGGCAATTAATGAGCAGTTAACACAACAAATCCTTCTCTTATGGCAGCATATATTATTTATCGTTAATCGGGCGTCTGATAGGTCTCGTAGAGAGACAGCTTTCGGTCTAACCAGCTGTCTGCTAATGATCCATGCTCAAATTCTGCATGATGGGTTAATGCAACCAAAATGTGTTGTGCAATAATTTACACGCAACATGTTAGATCCCAGGCAGCGATACTTGTAAATGATAGTGCACACACAAATTCTGCAGCCCAATAAACTATATTAACGTTACATATACTCAATTATAATTCACAGACATGTCTCCCAGTTAGATTTATAAAAAAGAAAATGATCTAGTTTTGTCTTAAACCAAAACCAAGCTTTCATATCCTATAAATGTTTTTTTCTTGTTTTTCTTGTTGGTTATAATAACCTATTTATTTAATTAGTGTAGCCTCCAGTTAACGGCCCGGTCTTGCTTACTGATGCTCATTATATCACCTTAGGTGCGAGGTAAACCAACGACCATCAACCCAACCTCGCTACAACCTCGCTACAGTGCATACCAAGTACAGAACCTTCACCGGTTCAACGAATGTCTGGCTCAAAACAAGGTCACTGGGTAAAACCATCTCCCAAATAATAACCAGTGCCGCTGTGTATTTGACAATGTTTTATGTACCTTCCTAAATGTTATTTATAACCTTTTACAGTCTTTTGTGAAATGTCACGAAACTTTAGACCTGACCGGTGACATTTTAGCCGGTCTGATAGAATTTTCAGAATGTTGGACCAGTTGTCCGGTGAAGTTATACCAAAGTTAAGGTGTGTTTAATGAACAAAATGTTACTAAACAGTAAACATACCAGAACTGTCGATGTGGCTATATCGTATTTATTTTAACCATAAATTGTCAGTTTGTATCACAATTGTAAGACATTTTATTTGCGCAGTAACGTATCCTGGGCCAGTTGAACTGATGACAGATGGTAATCATCTTGCGTCGCATAAACTGATTGGTTACTAAATATCGATGTTGGTTTTTGATCACTGCCTTTGAAAATATTGCCGTTGACATTGGATTATAGTTCCAGTTGTGAATACTGAAGTGCATGCAAGTTGAATATATCAATAAAAAGTCAGTTGATATCTCATATGGATTTTTATAAAAAACTTGAATTTTTTTCTTTAAAAAGGTCCTGTAGACAGTTGAATTCATACAATCTAATATATATGTGAAGCGGAGACTTTTCACACCCACTGAGCCTTTATCATTATTAAGGTTAACTCCAACTATCGCACACCCTACAATTTCCAATTATGGATCCACCCCTAAATGTTTGTCGCCACATAAATTGGGCATGTAGTTTGAAACAAACCAGTACCCTAGCAACTTGCGGTTAACAAAGATTTGCATAGTGCATTACCCACTTCCAAAGACTATTGGCCAACATTCAAAAATAATATATTTTTGTCAGCCTCTAGCAAAAAATTAATGGCCTAAATTATTTATAGCTATATTAAAATGATGCAAAATGTAATTGTGGAACACTATTTGTCTAACAATTAAAATATATATTTATATTTTGCAGAAAAATTACAATTGAATCAGTCAATACAATTATACGATAGTCTTTCTATGAATATTAATTATCAAATTTGTTGTAAATTGTATTGCTACTCTACAGAAAAAACACAAGCATCAAAGAACATCTATCGTGTTGCCAGCCATCATCAGCTATAAGTGAACATAAACAGAACACAGGCCACCAGTGTTCAATGAAGGATGTCAAGACCATCTATCTTGTTGCCAACCATCATCAGCTATAAGTGAACACAAACAGAACACAGGCCACCAGTGTTCAATGAAGGATGTCAAGACCATCTATCTTGTTGCCAACCATCATCAGCTATAAGTGAACACAAACAGAACACAGGCCACCAGTGTTCAATGAAGGATGTCAAGACCACTATCTTGTTGCCAACCATCATCAGCTATAAGTGAACACAAACAGAACACAGGCCACCAGTGTTCAATGAAGGATGTCAAGACCATCTATCTTGTTGCCAACCATCATCAGCTATAAGTGAACACAAACAGAACACAGGCCACCAGTGTTCAATGAAGGATGTCAAGACCATCTATCTTGTTGCCAACCATCATCAGCTATAAGTGAACACAAACAGAACACAGGCCACCAGTGTTCAATGAAGGATGTCAAGACCATCTATCTTGTTGCCAACCATCATCAGCTATAAGTGAACACAAACAGAACACAGGCCACCAGTGTTCAATGAAGGATGTCAAGACCATCTATCTTGTTGCCAACCATCATCAGCTATAAGTGAACACAAACAGAACACAGGCCACCAGTGTTCAATGAAGGATGTCAAGACCACTATCTTGTTGCCAACCATCATCAGCTATAAGTGAACACAAACAGAACACAGGCCACCAGTGTTCAATGAAGGATGTCAAGACCACTATCTTGTTGCCAACCATCATCAGCTATAAGTGAACACAAACAGAACACAGGCCACCAGTGTTCAATGAAGGATGTCAAGACCATCTATCTTGTTGCCAACCATCATCAGCTATAAGTGAACACAAACAGAACACAGGCCACCAGTGTTCAATGAAGGATGTCAAGACCATCTATCTTGTTGCCAACCATCATCAGCTATAAGTGAACACAAACAGAACACAGGCCACCAGTGTTCAATGAAGGATGTCAAGACCACTATCTTGTTGCCAACCATCATCAGCTATAAGTGAACACAAACAGAACACAGGCCACCAGTGTTTAATGAAGGATGTCAAGACCATCTATCTTGTTGCCAACCATCATCAGCTATAAGTGAACACAAACAGAACACAGGCCACCAGTGTTCAATGAAGGATGTCAAGACCATCTATCTTGTTGCCAACCATCATCAGCTATAAGTGAACACAAACAGAACACAGGCCACCAGTGTTCAATGAAGGATGTCAAGACCATCTATCTTGTTGCCAACCATCATCAGCTATAAGTGAACACAAACAGAACACAGGCCACCAGTGTTCAATGAAGGATGTCAAGACCATCTATCTTGTTGCCAACCATCATCAGCTATAAGTGAACACAAACAGAACACAGGCCACCAGTGTTCAATGAAGGATGTCAAGACCATCTATCTTGTTGCCAACCATCATCAGCTATAAGTGAACACAAACAGAACACAGGCCACCAGTGTTCAATGAAGGATGTCAAGACCATCTATCTTGTTGCCAACCATCATCAGCTATAAGTGAACACAAACAGAACACAGGCCACCAGTGTTCAATGAAGGATGTCAAGACCATCTATCTTGTTGCCAACCATCATCAGCTATAAGTGAACACAAACAGAACACAGGCCACCAGTGTTCAATGAAGGATGTCAAGACCACTATCTTGTTGCCAACCATCATCAGCTATAAGTGAACACAAACAGAACACAGGCCACCAGTGTTCAATGAAGGATGTCAAGACCACTATCTTGTTGCCAACCATCATCAGCTATAAGTGAACACAAACAGAACACAGGCCACCAGTGTTCAATGAAGGATGTCAAGACCACTATCTTGTTGCCAACCATCATCAGCTATAAGTGAACACAAACAGAACACAGGCCACCAGTGTTCAATGAAGGATGTCAAGACCACTATCTTGTTGCCAACCATCATCAGCTATAAGTGAACAGAAACAGAACACAGGCCACCAGTGTTCAATGAAGGATGTCAAGACTACTATCTTGTTGCCAACCATCATCAGCTATAAGTGAACACAAACAGAACACAGGCCACCAGTGTTCAATGAAGGATGTTAAGACCATCTATCTTGTTGCCAACCATCATCAGCTATAAGTGAACACAAACAGAACACAGGCCACCAGTGTTCAATGAAGGATGTCAAGACCATTATCTTGTTGCCAACCATCATCAGCTATAAGTGAACACAAACAGAACACAGGCCACCAGTGTTCAATGAAGGATGTCAAGACCACTATCTTGTTGCCAACCATCATCAGCTATAAGTGAACACAAACAGAACACAGGCCACCAGTGTTCAATGAAGGATGTCAAGACCAGACCTGGGGTCAGATACATCATGTATCTGTATCTTATGTATCTAGATACAATTTTGAATGTATCTGTATCTAGATACATTGCGCCGAAATCAATATGTATCTGTATTTTATCTAGATACATTTCAAATGTATGTGAAATTTCAGATACATTTCAGATACATTTTAGATAGATCATTGGTCAAGAAGGGATATCTCCCACTCCCATGTAGCCAAAAGGTGTTAATTGTAATTATAGGAAACAATTAGTAGAAGCCAAGTACCTACTCATGGCTTCATCATATCCACCAAAGGAACAAGTTTCTTTTGAAAATGTCTGATAGCAATTAAAGAAGCCAATTAATTTACTCATGGATCATTCCAGCAGATCATGAACTGACAGCTGTCACACATCAAAGGTGAGAATGGCAATTGTGTTTGTTCAGTGTGGCTGGTAAGCTCTTCAGCCCAGATAGGTGCTCTCTGAAGGACTCAACATTCGAGACACTTATGTTCATCTGTATGAACTCTTAGTAATTGTATGCTATTTTGTATGTATGCAAGTGTAATATTAGTTAAATAAAGCTGTCATAAATAAATAAACTGAGTGTTTTTTAGTTTCTTATACTTCGCCATTACCAATTGCAAATTTAACCATACAAATGTATCTGTATCTAGATACATTTAAAAATAATGTATCTGTATATGTATCTAGATACATTTAGAAATAATGTATCTGTATATGTATCTAGATACATTTAGAAATAAAGTATCTGTATATGTATCTAGATACATTTAGAAATAATGTATCTGTATATGTATCTGTATCTGGCCAAATTAAAATGTATCTGTATCTTATCTAGATACTTTTCAAATGTATCTGACCCAGGTCAGGTCAAGACCATCTATCTTGTTGCCAACCATCATCAGCTATAAGTGAACACAAACAGAACACAGGCCACCAGTGTTCAATGAAGGATGTCAAGACCATCTATCTTGTTGCCAACCATCATCAGCTATAAGTGAACACAAACAGAACACAGGACACCAGTGTTCAATGAAGGATGTCAAGACCACTATCTTGTTGCCAACCATCATCAGCTATAAATAGAGTGCATCGTAGATAAATTTGTTCCCTTCAAAAAACAAGGGAAACGGACCAGAAAGAAATACTTATCGAAAGAAGCCATTAGAAAAATTAAGTATAAACAAATGATGTGGAAGTCATATAGACGTACTGGCAATGACGAAGACTACAACATTTATAAAGAAGCACTAAACCAAGCTACAGCTGAAATTAGAAATTCAAAGAGAAGCTATGAACATAAATTAGCTTGTAATATAAAACATGACAGCAAGAGTTTTTATGCGTATGTTCGAAGCAAACAGAAAGTTCAGGATAAGGTCGGTCCTCTAGAAGATAGTGCTGGAAATATAATATCAGAAGGATTCTTAATGGCTGAAGACCTAAATGAGTATTTTAGTTCAGTGTTTACCAGAGAAGACACTAGTTCACTGCCAGTACCAGAGGCTAAGTTCAAGGGGGCAGAATCAGACTATTTAAGACAGTTAATTGTAACCCCAGAAATGGTAGCTAAGAAAATTAGGGCTATGAAGGAAAATAAATCACCTGGAGTGGATGGTATTTCACCCAAACTACTAGTGGAAATTGTAGAACAAATTAGCATACCGCTTGCAACAGTTTTCAACTTGTCATTAGAAGAGGGAGTGGTTCCCTTTAGAATGGAAAGAAGCAAACATTATACCGTTATTTAAAAAAGGTTCGAGAAACAAGTCAGAGAACTATAGACTAGTGAGTTTAACATCAGTGATTTGTAAATTATTAGAAAGACTAATTAAAGATCACATGGTGGATTTTCTTGTTAAACATAACTTGATAAACCCATCTCAACATGGGTTTCTAAAAGCGAGGTCATGCTTAACAAATATGTTATGTTTTTTGGAAGATATCACTAAGTGGGTAGATGATGGATCACCAGTAGATATCATCAACTTAGATTTTCAAAAAGCTTTCGACAAAGTGCCACATCAGAGATTACTGCTTAAAACTAAAGGCCCATGGCACAGGAAATGGTATAATTAACTGGATAGAAAATGGCTGATTGACAGAAGACAGCGGTAGTTGTTGATGGGGAGGCTTCAAACTGGAAATCAGTTTTGAGTGGGGTTCCACAGGGATCAGTACTGAGACCTATATTATTCTTAATATATATAAACGATTTGGACGATGATATAGCTAGCAAGGTGTTGAAATTTGCAGATGATACAAAAGTGTTTAGAAGGATTAAAAGTGATGGGGATAGACAGCATTTACAAGATGATCTTGACAGGTTGATCAAATGGTCTGAAAAGTGGCAAATGTTGTTCAATTTTGGGAAATGTAAATGCCTTCACACAGGACATGGGAACGAATATGTAGAATATACAATGGGGGGAACTGTACTAAGTACTACTGTAAAAGAAAAAGACTTAGTGCTGACATGAAGGTTTCAGAGCAGTGTGGAATTGCAGCTTCAAAGGGAAATCAAATCCTTGGATTGATTAGGCGAAATACAGCATATAAAGAAAAAGAACTAATAATACCGCTGTACAAAACAATAGTTAGGCCTCATTTAGAATATTGTATACAAGCGTGGAGGCCATACCGCAAGAAGGACATAGATATGCTAGAAAGAGTACAGAGGAGAGCGACTAAAATGATACCAAAACTGAGGGATCTTAGTTATGAAAAACGCCTAAAAGAATGTGGTTTAACAACACTAGAGACCAGGAGATTGAGAGGAGATCAGATAGAAGTGTTTAAAATATTGAATGGTTATGAAAATATTGATAGAAATATGTTTTTTTCAATTAAGAAAGATAGAAAGACTAGAGGACATGAAGTTACATTAGTAAAGGAGCAGTGTAGATTAGACATTAGAAAGTTCTCATTTTCACAAAGGACTGTGAATGAATGGAACAGATTATCTGATGATTGTGTGGGTGCTAGTAGTGTGAATATGTTTAAAAATAAAATCGACACATACCTCAGAAGGGCTGGATATATGTAGATAAAAG
>CM034535.1:73719609-73789677 GCA_020002185.1 Paraescarpia echinospica | reverse complement strand
TTTTCCTGAAAAAGGAAGGAATTGATGCTATTTTCCTGAAAAAGGAAGGAATTGATGCAATAACACGGCTATTTTCCTGAAAAAGGAAGGAATTGATGCAATAACACGTCTATTTTCCTGAAAAAAGAAGGATTTGACGCGATAACACGTTAAGATTAGTGTTTCGTTTGTCCAACTAGTTGATCTAAGTTCAATTCGTGACACGTGTTGGTCAAAGCATAGTGTTTCGTTTGTACAACTCGTGAATTGGTTACCCGCGTATTTATAAACATGAAGCGCTACGCTAGAAGTTCCGTCACACCTCAAGTCATGTGAATGTAATGGCTGACTCTACAGTTCTAACATTCGCGGAAGTGTGTCGACGATGGAGTAGTCACACACACACACACACACACACACACACACACACACACACACACACACACACACACACACACACACACACACACACACACACACACACCACCACCACCACCACCACCACCACACACACACACACACAACACCACCACCACCACCACACACACACACACACACACACACCACCACCACCACCACCACACACACACACACACACCACCACCACCACCACCACACACACACACACACACACCACCACCACCACCACCACCACACACACACACACACACACACACAAACCACCACCACCACCACCACCACCACACACACACACACCACACACCACCACCACCACCACCACCATAAGTAAAGACACAAGATAAGGTTTGCACATTTTCGTGACACGTGTTGGTCAAAGCATAGTGTTTCGTTAGTGCAACTAGTTGGTCTGAGTTCAATTCGTGACATGTGTTGGTCAAAGAATAGTGTTTCGTTTGTCCAACTAGTTGGTCTGAGTTCAATTCGTGCCGTGTAATCGGTTAAATTTCTGTTTCGTTTACGCAACTAGTTGATCTGAGTTCGATTCGTGTCGTGTGTTGGTCAAAGCATAGTGTTTCGTTTGCACCACTAGTTGGTCTGAGTTCAATTCGTGCAGCGTAATCGGTTAAGTTTCTGTTTCGTTTACGCAACTAGTTGGTCTGAGTTCAATTTGTGCCGCGTAATCGGTTAAGTTTCTGTTTCGTTTACGCAACTAGTTGGTCTGAGTCCGATTCGTGCCGTGTGTTGGTCAAAGCATAGTGTTTCGTTTGCACCACTAGTTGGTCTGAGTACATTAACATCTCTGTACTGAACTACACAGACATGAGTGGTTAACATATCTGTACTGAACTACACAGACATAAGTGGCTATCATCTCTACTGAACTACACAGACATAAGTGGCTATCATCTCTACTGAACTACACAGACATACTTGTGAAGTGTAAGACTATTAGTAAGGTTCCCAACATATGCTTTGCATTACACTATGAAAAAGACACAAGATGAGGTTTGCACAGTTTATTACAACACAAACGTATTTACATGTCACGTTCCATAACTGCAAGAACCAGAGACTAGACATTGATACAGAAGCTTGCAAAGTTTAATCGTGTACAAGACAAAAGAAAGTTCTTTACAGGTCACCCTCCATTACTGCCAGAACCATATGTTTCATAGTGTTTCGCCACTGTTTCGAAACAGATTCTTGCAACCAAGTATTGATATTACACAACTGTTCGACTGTCACATCGGATAGCTTCACACCCGCGTCTAACAAAACACTCAAACAGTCTTTCACCACTGCGGTTGAATTAATGGTCTCCACAGCCTCGTCAAAGTGCATGCAAATTTGAATGTCATCAGATAACATACAATCGTGATGACATTGACTAGGATGGTCTATCTTGTAACCACGACATTGTCGTCTTGAGAGTTCAAAGATGTTACATGCTATGTGTCGTGCCAGCGTCTTCTTCATTTCGATTACAGGGAAATCAATGGTAAAGTTCGGACCAGTAAAGTCAGGAGCAGAAGTTGTGACGTTGGCAGGCTGGGTAGAAGTTGTAACATTGACAGCATGGGTAGTTGTGACGTCGTCAGGAACGGAAGTTGGTATCGATGATGATCTGTTGTCGTTAATCGTCTCTGTCGACACAGAGACCATTCGTTGACGCTTTGGTGGTAGCGGGCCTTCAATGTAGTTCTGCAAGAATATTTCAATAATATTTAAAAAATATTAAAGACTGCATGGGAATAGTACACCGTTGCTAGAGTACGGTGATAATGACGCCATTTTGACGGAAGTAAACAATATAGAGGGACGCCATTTTAACGGAAGTAAACATATACAGGGATGCCATTTTAGCAGAGGTAAACATACGCAGGGGCGACGATGGTGAAAGTACATAGTAAAACAATACAAAGTATGACTCACCACAAGCACGTTCAGCTCGGCGTCCTCGGCCATTCTCTTCTTCCGGCGGTCACAACTACCGCTGGTAACGTGGTACTTCCAACAGTCGCGCCGTGCGAAATGGATCTTACAGTCCGGGCAGGTGAAGGGCCTCCGCGATGGTGGTAGATATCTCGGAGTCGGCAGGGCCTTCTCATCACTCGCAATCGTTTGAACCATGATATACATGTCAGAGGCCACATAACCGTGTCGTTCGCATTGCAAATGTCCCATGTCGTCGACAATCATACCCTTCTTGCAGTACCTGCACCCGATGTAGAAGGGAGTGTGCTGGCGTACTCTATCGCTAAGGAGACCTTTGACCTTGATAGGAGGGTCGCCGCTTACCGTTGATTCTAGAGTTGGGACGTCGACTACGTCTGGTTCCGATGGCCCGACAGGGTGGTTGGTCACCGGCATGATGGGTCTGTTCGTTGGCTCGTCCTCATTGCTCGATTCCGCTATATTGCGAAGTCGGTAGTAGGGTGTCTTCAACATGATGATGATGTTAACAGTGCTGTCGTCGTGATACGAATGACGGTCCGATTGGCAAAACACTGCGCTTATATAGTTAGAGAATGTGCCTAAAGGTCACGTGGGCGTGCCGAAAGATCACGGATTGTAGAAAATTCAAAAGCACGGACTGCTGAGTAGAATGTACACAAGCGCGGACTGCTGAGTAGTTATTTAGTTCACCACTTATCTAACAGGGGTGCTATCAGTTGATGATTATATATCCACCAGGTGTTTATGGACGAGAAAAAACAAGAGACACGAATATTTGCAGTACTCATATGTGGTTCGCTCACTTGTCCACTAGGGGATGATGTTTGTAGTTCTTGATGTACCCGTCAGGGGGCTCTATTGCACGCAAGCGTGCAAGAGACACGAATATTTGCAGTACTAGAACATTTAGTTTACAACTTGTCCACAAGATGACACCACTTGCATAATTAGTACCAAAAAATTCCGATAGGGGTCGCTGTTTTAAATAACCAACTATCCGCCAGGGGGAGCTATTGTTTTGGCGGTAAATATAATTAGTACCGAAAAATTCCGACAGGGGGCGTTTTTTAATCATATAATTTTAGTTCGCCAACTATCCGCTAGGTGGCGCTGTTACAGCTCCGAAAAATTCCGATAGGGGCGCTATTTTAGTTCCGAAAAATTTCGATAGGGGGCGCTTTTATAGTTCCGAAAAATTCCACTATGGTGCGCCACGTGACCTTGACCTACATCCGGGTACTTTGACCTTTGACCTTGACCTACATCCGGGTACTTGACCTTGACCTTTGACCTTGACCTACATCCGGGTACTTTTCCACTTCCACCGCGACGCGACAACCGTCCCCGGTAAGGGACCTCTATTACTACTAATAACATAGAAAACAGAGCAAAAGTACTCTGTGAATTCAACAGGGCCTAGGCATCAGCCTTGCGGTACTCCTTGATCAAGTTTAAACTGCTCAGACACCGTACCACTGATAGAAATACGCTGCGACCTTGATTGGAGATAAGAGGAAAACCAATTTAGAGCTGTGCTTGATTTTCCAAGAGTGATTCATGATATTTAACAAAATGACATTTTGTGAAATATAACTTTAATCTTGGGGCAAGTTTATTCTTAAAAGTTTGTGGTGCAAACACGTGTGGTGTAAGAAATTATCTATTAAACTCCAACAAATAACATATTAAAGATTAAGTAAATAAATAAAAGTACTTATATAGCGCCCAATCAATTAAAATTGCCCTCGGACGCTTTACATACTTGCACACGTATATAATAGTATTTTACATAGAAAGAAATGCTAACTAAGAAATAAATATATAAAACATATAACATTACCTTAAATATAGTTACTAAAAAGAGAGATCATAAAAAAAAACGTTTAAATAAATTAAGACCAGGGTTCATACAGACAACTAACAATTAAATTCAAGGGTTTTCTTGATATAAAAACATGCCATTTTCAAGGGTGTATATTTCAGTTATTTATTTAGTTTTTCAGCCCCATTTTTACCGGAACAGTCAATCATTCCATACCTGGGGTTTACAAGTAATCAACCGGCCATTGAAAAGATCGGTTACACATCAATAAATCGAGCAAGCACACACTTCAGGAGTGAATGAAGCAAATAAACAATCAATCACAGGATCCTTAGGCTTAAAACAATGAGGGGGATCATTAGCCAAACATTCAAATAACAAATCAATCTTCGCGAAGATGCTTAAGTTTTAACTGCCTATTTATTACATACACGATACAGTAAATTAATCAGGAAACAATAACGTTCATTATATACTGTTGCTGTCAGTGTCACATTAGTCTTTCAGGCTTTTCACTTCTTCTCACTCAACTGGCGAACTAAACATGTTCCTGGTGTAGCCAGCATGCGGCGCAGTTGCTAACTGTGTTTCGCGGACACGTTGCTCTTGTGCGTCGCATTTTTAACATGACTGTCCAGGCTGTATCGACCTCCGTTCCCGATGTTGATGGATTTTGCGCAAAATCGACATCGCGCAGAACGAACGTTTCCCGTCGGGTCTCGACACACCCATTCTTTGTATTCCGCGATTGCCAACCATTCATCTTTAAATTTACAGTTTCCTTTCTCGGGAGCCATCGTAATGCAAATTCAAATCGACCGATAATATTTTCAACGAACACGCTTTTGTCGCTTTCCAAAATGGCAACTTAATACCCGTATGTAGCATTACCCGTATGATCGGTACTTATTGTTAGAATAAGTAGTTATTCTATTTGGTCGCCAGATGGCGCTATTGACGTTTATGTTTCTTAGAGTTACATATCGTATTTACAATCTTTGATGCGAGCATGCGCAGTTTCAGTTCCGGTTCGACCACGCCAACACGAATTTAATAAAAGTCATTTCGTGTTACATAATCGGTTGTCAACAAACAATTATTGAAACATGGTGTCAGAAAGAGCGAACTAGAGGTGAATTGGAACTCAGAGAACGTAAAGTCGCGGTGAAGGAAGGTTAGTGCGTTCTATTTTGACTACAAAAGTGATGGAACGATTCCTTCTCCCCGACCCGCTTCCCGTGTCCGGCAATCTGCCAGAGCAATGGCTGCGTTTCAAAAAGCAGTTCACGCAGTTCATCGACGCCAGTGACAAAGCTGACGCGAACGCGAAGACGAAAACGGCGATTCTACTACGCTGTATCGGTGACAAAGGGAATGACATCTATGACAACTTCACTTTTGAAGACGTTCCAACGTTTGATGACGTCATCGCGAAGTTTGATGAATTCTGCCGTCCTAGAGTGAGCGTGTTTGCATCCAGACATCACTTCCTCACCATGAAGCAGAACGATCGCTCTATTGATGACTTCATTACGGCCCTAAAGAAGCAGGTCCGTGAATGTGCGTTTGGAGATCTGATGGACGACATGGTTCTTCACGCGCTAACGTTGCGGTTAGACCAAGAACGGACGCGTCGGCGTCTGTTTGAAACAAAGAACCTAGACCTAGAGAAAGCCATTACCCTGTGTCGTCTAGCGGAGGACACGGAAGGCGAAATGCGGAAGCTCAAACTGAACGAGGAAGTGCAGGCAGTCTACAGGACGAGACAGAAGAAGGCTAAACGCAGGCCGAGATCTCAACCGACTCACACGTCGAGCAACAAAGCGGACAAGTGTGGGAAGTGCGGCACAGAGCACCCGCCGAGACAATGTCCAGCATTCGGCAGTGAGTGCTACGCCTGTAAAAAGAAAAATCACTACGCCAAGTGTTGCCGAGCGCCGCAGGCACAGTCAAAGGCGAAGCGTGTCTACCTCGTCGACGGTGACAGCGATTCCAGCATTCTACGCATACAAGTGGACAAGGAGGGTCGACGTCTGATGGCAACGATCAACGTATCATCGGAGAGTCGTTCAGCTCCTACTGCACTGAGATGTCAACTCGACACCGCCGCAACATGCAATGTCCTCAGCGTCACCGACTATCGACTACTGGGCTCTCCACCACTACGCGCGAGTACCTCGAACTTGACGATGTACGATGGTTCGCAGGTGCCGTCGAAGGGTAGATGTTCCCTAACACTCCGAGAAATCGACCAGCGTGAGGAGATATTGATCTTCGAAGTCGTCAAAACGAGGCACGCCACACTGCTGTCCCTCGACACGTGTCTGAAACTCGATCTGATCGCGGTGAGTGAACACGTCAGCCTGGTCGAGGATCGAACAAACGACATCGATGCTGCCATAACGGAGTATGCGGATGTCTTCACCGGACTTGGGTGTCTTCCGAGTGAGTACAACATCGAGATTGACACAACTGTCGCTCCCGTACAGAATCGACCACGGAAAGTCGCTTACGCACTGAAGGACGAGTTCCTAAAGAAGATCGAGGCACTGGAGGCACAGGGCGTCATCGCGAAAGTCGAGACACCGACTCAGTGGATTTCGAGCTGTCTGGCAGTACGTAAGGCGAACGGCTCGGTGCGAGTATGCATCGACCCCTCTGACCTGAACAAGGCGATTCGACGCAACCACTTCTCGCTACCTACGATCGAAGAGGTTCTGCCAACGCTGACGAATGCGAAAATCTTCTCGCTTGTCGACGCGAAAGACGGATTCCTGCAGGTGAAACTGACAGATGAAAGCAGTTACCTGACGACATTCTGGACTCCGGCAGGAAAATACAGATGGCTGCGTATGCCATTTGGTATCTCGTCGAGTCCGGAGGAATTTCAACGTCGTTTGCAGCAAGCGCTGGAGGGTCTCGAAGGGATCTCCACAGTAGCTGACGACATCTTGATCGTCGGTCGTGGTCAGACAGAAGCAGAGGCCCACAGAGACCATGACAGCAACTTCATCAAGCTACTACAGCGTGCTCGCGAACAAAACTTGAAATTGAACAGATCCAAAATGAGGCTTCACATGAAAGGGATCGTGTATATCGGGCATGTGTTGTCTCCGGACAGGGTCAAGCCTGATCC
This sequence comes from Paraescarpia echinospica, assembly GCA_020002185.1. Taxonomy (NCBI): domain Eukaryota; kingdom Metazoa; phylum Annelida; class Polychaeta; order Sabellida; family Siboglinidae; genus Paraescarpia; species Paraescarpia echinospica. Next base: position 73,782,361 of record CM034535.1, on the reverse strand, counting down.
TGATAAAGTGTGCGACATCAAGAATATGCCGACGCCGATGGACGTCGAACAAGTACGACGGTTCCTGGGCTTCACGAACTGGGCTTCACAGGACAGGTCATAGTTACCGTCTGACCTGAAAGTCTACTGGCCGTTTCGAGACGTCATCGCTGGGCACAACGGTATCCTGTACAAAGGAGAGCGTATGTTCATCCCAAAGTCGCTCCAGAATGACATGTTAGTGAGACTACACAGCAGTCATCAAGGCATTGAGTTGACTCTACGCAGAGCCAGAGACAGTCTCTACTGGCACGGTATGACAAACGACGTAAAACAAACGGTCGAGCGATGCAGTGAGTGTTCCAGAGAACGACCTACGCAACAGAAAGAGAGTCTTCGTAGCCACACGATTCTACCACGAGCGTGGGCTAAGGTCGGAATGGATCTCTTCGCGCACGGTCAGGACACATACCTCATAATCGTCGACTACTACTCCGATTTCTTCGAGATCGCGAAGCTAGATGATCAACGAGCGGTCACTACGATTGAGGCGTGTAAAGAGCAATTTGCACGTCACGGATCTCCCAACATAGTCCACTCCGATGGTGGGCCACAGTTCATAAGCGCTGAGTTTGAACGCTTTGCGCAGAGTTGGGAATTCGAACATTCGTTATCGTCACCCTATCACAGTCAGTCGAATGGAAAGGCGGAGGCCGTTGTCAAAATTGCAAAACAGTTGCTAGCGAAATCTTCCGACCCGATGAAAGCACTCCTGGAATGGCGCAATATTCCTACGAATCAGATGGTCAGCAGTCCGGCACAGCGCTTGATGAATCGACGCACACGAGCAGTCGTCCCACAGGCCGAGTCTCTGCTGAAACCAGCGATTCCCGAGGTCGAGCAAACGATTTCACGTAAGACTACAAAACAAATGCAGAGCCAGCGATACTACAACCGAAGTGTCAGCGATCTGAGACCATTACAGAAAGGCACTCCAGTCTTCGTCCAGTCGCTGAAGAAACACCAACCGATCAAATGGTCGCGTGGCACAGTCGTCGATGACTGTTACGACAGGTCGTAAATCGTAGAGATCGAAGGTCGTATACTCCGACGCAATCGACGCTATCTATGAGACGATGCCACAGCGCCCCACGAGTTAGTACAACAACGCGAACAACAACCACTCGAACGACAACCACTCATAAAACAACGCGAACTACAGCCACGCGTACAGCAACCACGCGAACAGCCGCGTGAACGGAAACAGAAGACGCTACCGGAAGACGAACCGCGTGACGTGCCGAGCATCGCGCCGAAAATGACAACTCCCACACCGAGCGTGTCCGCGTCTCCTGCGAAAGTCGTCTCGCCAGGGAAAACGCGCTCTGGGCGAGTCGTCACAAAGCCAGCACGGTTCCAGTGAAGACCAGCCCCCAACCCCCTAGCTGTTGTCCAAACCTGATCATGTGCTAGTAACCTCTGATCATTATAGTATAGTGGTCCAATTGACTCTAGTGTTAGATTGCATTATGTTGTTATGTTGCCATGGGCTCATAAAGCCAACATTTTTATTATGCTCCTTTAAAAAAAAAGAGGGGATGTTAGAATAAGTAGTTATTCTATTTGGTCGCCAGATGGCGCTATTGACGTTTATGTTACGTGACATTTCTTAGAGTTGCATATCGTATTTACAATCTTTGATGCGAGCATGCGCAGTTTCAGTTCCGGTTCGACCACGCCAACACGAATTTAATAAAAGTCATTTCGTGATACATAATCGGTTGTCAACAAACAATTATTGAAACACTTATGGCGCCATCTAGCGGATAATTATTAATATAATTATTGGTCACTTGGACTCACTCCTCGTGTTTTGTCAATCGCCTTTTAGTTTTGACGTTCCGACGTTGATTTTGAATCGCAAATTTACTTTCGCACGCATTAAATAATTTCTATTACAATGACACGGCTGAGATATAATAGCTTAATTGCACATTTAAAGCAAAAACATGCATTTTAAAGGGTTTTCAAGGGTTTATTCTGAAAAAGGGTGGTAATCAAAGGTTGTTGGGTACCCTTGAACGTAATTTCTAAATTCAAGAGTTTTTAAGGGTTTTCGGGGATCCGTGCGAACCCTGATTAAGACATTCTTAAAAAACTACTATAAATACATTCATTTATACAAGAAGAATAACCATAAATATGTTAAGAAACTAATAAAACAAAACATATTTTATCAATAGAAAGCACATAAAATGTCCTCGTCGGTGAATTATAAAAACGCTTGTTTAAAAAGGTGAGTCTTCAAAAGTGTTTTAAACACTTGTAATGATGTTGCTGTCCTGAGCGTAGGAGGCAAATTGTTCCATAGAACCGCCGAGCAAACCGCGAAACGGCGATCACCATGAGTGACAGTTTGTGAGGCCAGTACGAACAAAAGGCGAGACTGCGAGGTAGATCGTAGAGTTCTGTTGATGGGGCGGTAGCTAATTAACTCACTTATGTAGTCCGGCGCTAGACCATTCAAGGCACAATACGTCAACACCAGCATTTTGTAGGTCGGTCTCAAATGAACGGGTAGCCAGTGTAAACGTTGCAACACGGGCGTGATGTGTTCGTACTTCCTCGTGCGAGTAATTAGGCGAGCGGCACAGTTCTGCACCCTTTGTAGACGTTGCATCACCGTGTGTGGGAGACCATAAAGAAGTGCATTCCCATAATCTAAACGGGATGTCACTAGTGCGTGAACAAGTGTCTTGCATGATTCTTCCGTCAGATGTGGCCAAATTCGCCCAATGTTTCTAATATGATAGAAGCAGCTTTTCACAGTGTTGGTAATCTGCTGTTCCAGTTTCAGGTTGCTATCAAATACCACACCCAAACTGCGCACGCACTATGATGGTTGAATTCGATGGCCGGCTACTGTGGTGTATACATTGGCAGGCAGACTGCCGTGTTTCTTCGCTGGAGAAAAAACGATCGCCTCGGATTTCTCTGTGTTCAGTTTTAACTGGTTTCTAGTCAACCATGCAGCCACTTCCGCAACACACAATTCCACCTTAGCCAGTGCCGCCACAATTGATTCATCTCGTTCAACTGTGAGGTAGATTTGAATGTCATCAGCATAACAGTGATGCTCCATACCGTGTTTAGCAACAATATCTCCGATAGGTTTGGTGTACATGCAATACAAAGTAGGGCCCAACACCGACCCTTGGGGAACGCCACACGCCAAGATTGACTCAACCGACTCGGCACTTCCTACTGCCACTTTCTGATATCGTTCGCTAATGTATGATTTCAGCCACGCAAGCGCCTTATCGGTGATACCGAATGAGTGTTCAAGTCGAGTCATCAACAACTCAAGTAAAATTAAATGTCTTAGAAACTTTGTATATTTAAACTTAATATTCTTGTTAAGTAATGTGCCAATGAAACCTGTTCATTATGAACTCATGTCACTAAGCCCACTCAAACGTGGTCATTTGCATGTAACAAAGCAACCAGCCCATCATATGTTGCTGACGTTACCACAGGCAATGCCGTTGGGCACGCCCTACCCTTTAGTATAGCGATCAGCAGTGTGGCTTGTTGTTTCAGACTGTACATGAAATTGCGGAATGTAATATTTTTTGATATCACCGTAAAGATAATAATCTTATCTACAAGTTTGTCAGTGGATTTATGCAGGAATTGTTTAACTTACTGCTGTTTGAACATCGCGAATGTACAACCTTCAAATCAAATGTATTGCAACTCATTACAAATCAAATTAAGACAAATCCTATATAATAACACGAGCACAACAAGGGAACAACATTAAATAATGTTATACTCCCTTTGGTATATTTCAATGTAAATATTATTATATTGAAAACAAAAACAGCGTGCAGTTGTAGAATATATAATCATGATTGAAAATTGTTATTTATTAACATCATTGTGTAAAATAAATTGCTTAAATATAGATTTGTAACTAATTATTGAGTAAGTCTTGTGCTGAAATGATTCCAAATAATAGCACCCTTATTTTTTATAGCAGTCTTATTTCTAAAGTAGCCTTGGGTATATGAATTTGTGCAGATTGTCTTGTATTATAACTATGGACATCTTGATTAAATGTAAACATATTTTCAAAGATTGTTGGTAAAAGACCCATCTTGTATTTATACATAAATATTTGTATTGAATATACATACAACTGTCTGAAAGTTAATATATTTAGTATTTTAAAGATAGGTTTTGTATGAGCTAATCTATTAGCTGAGACAAGCATTCTCACTAGTTTCTTTTGAATCTTAATAATACTTGAACAATATGAGTCAAATGCACCTCCCCATACTTCAATACAATATGTCAAGTGATGGAATAAAAATGAGACAAGGTGACCAAACATGATCTAGTTAATAATCTTCTGGCTTTGTTGAGAATGCCAACACCTTTAGAAATTTTACATTTAACTTTGTTAATGTGTTCAGCCCAGTTGAGTTTACTATCAATAGTCACACCAAGAAATGTCGTAGAAGATACTAGCTTAATAGCATTATTATTAATTTTAAGTGTTGTTGGTTTTGTATGTTTTCTGTTAGGTGTTTTAAATATCATGTATTGGGTCTTATTAATGTTTAGAGTTTGTTGGCATTTAGCCAAATTATAATTTTTTTAATTCAACATTCATTTTGTTAGTTATATCATCCAAATGATCACCATTTATAAACAGACTAGTGTCATCAGCAAATAATATGGAAAAAAGAATATCTGAGACACTAGCAATATCATTGATATATAATAGAAAAAGCAATGTCCCCAGGATGGAACTTTGCGGTACACCACAAGTAATAGTTTGCTTCGTGGAGCTAGGCATTATACCTGCTAAGCATTCGCTATGTTCAAACTACAATAACTCGGACTAAAAATAAATCATGGGTACATCCAGCAGCATATGGCAATAAGTAAACAAAATTCCTGTGTGCATCCAACGAAATATTTATAGGTAAGCTTATTATCTTTACGGTAATATAAACTAATATTAAATTCCGCGATTGCAATTTTTGGTACGGCCCATCCTCGCAAGCCAGGGCTGTTTACCATGCAAAACTAGCCCTGGCAGATCTCCTACGCGAAGTGCGGAAGTTAGCTGGGTCAAACTAGTAATTTACTTCGCCAGTCACGACTGTGTCAACTGTGAGAACGGCGCAAATACATGGCCAGATTTGAAGAAGGATAAACGACTTCTGGGAATCCCAATATAGAATGACCTGTTTGCCCATTAGCACGAGCAGCTGAACGGTATTGTGTATTCGAATAATTGCTTCTTATTCCTAAACATTGCATGTAACACGAGCCACGGTTGGTTGAAATTAGTTTTTTATGACCACCTGACCTGCCGCCAACCACTGATCTAGTGAGCGATTTCATAGGCTGAGCATAAATTCAGAGTTTAGCAAAGCGATCAGCCAGGGTGTATTGCTGGCTGGCACCGACGTAATCAGCAGCAGCGACCCCTGACGCACGAGGATGGTATGGCCTGAAACACCGATCCGCATAAATGCATGCAATGCTAAATTCTAGCTGTGCTACCTGCGGTGACGTCACCTCGATCGCTAGGTGCAACAAACTGGGCAGAAATGCGACCAAAAGTGGCCTTGAACAGGGTGACAGAGGGTTTTTTAAATGTTGTTGAATGTCGTCAGGACACTATTTAGACTAGAGTATGTTTAATTCAGATTAGAAATAAAAAAGGTTCATTTCACTTATTCTTTAACATTGTATATTTTTTATATAATACACAAACTATTCACCCAGAAAAAGATCACGAATCTAACCAATTTAGCAAGATGTGTTTGTGACAGTTGATAAACGTAAGCATCTTATGGCTGTAAAATCTCTCATTAGTATTATAATGCAAGAAATGTTATACTCGGTTATATTTGTAGAGGAAAAATCAACATGCCAGCCTAGTTATAATTAACAAGTTGACATCAGTCTACTGCAACATTCTGAAAGCACAGCTGATTAAGGCATCAAATGAACATGGGTATTGCTGAAATAAGCCATTAATAGAGGACACTTTGTTGAGCTATTTTAAATTACTTTATTATATACAATAAATCAAGAAACAAAATATCTGGTGCATTTCAATTTCCAACACCGACAACAATGGGCCTCTAGTGTCTACAAGTCACACTTGTGTAAGCATGTATTATTGTATACATACATATTTGTGTATAGTATATATATATGCATGTTTTGACTGGATTTTATGTGTACACATTTGGATGTACATATCTAACGAAACATTTTTGGATGGTAAACGTTTGATCCTGCGGAAAGGTTTTTGTCTGAATTTGGAATAAGTTGCTGAACTTGAAAAAGCTAATTCATCCAGAAAAATACAACCAGATTATCACATATATTTATTGTAATTCTTTGCATTCAAAATGCTCAATCAAGTAACAATGTTCAAGGCAAATTTCCTCAGCTGAACAGTTACCAGTATGCAGAAATGCTATATGTTTTCGTACATAAAAAGCTGCACGTGCCATAGATGTGCAACACCAAATTTGCCAAACACAAATAAATACGACCCATTAACAGCACAATGTTAAATGTTAATTGACTTACTTTCAATCCCATAGCCTTTGAAATGTCACGTGCTAAACAACATAGCAAGCAGAACGTCAGAAATATTTACCCTCGCATGTAGAAATGCATTTCTCTCGCCACCATATATTCAGTGTATATACAACGTGAGCCAGTGACACCTACCAGGTAATACTATTTATATATAGAAATAATGATTCTATAAGAGCATATAAAACATTTGTTGTATTCCCTGTTGCAAGGATACTTGGAAACTTGTCGCAAATCACTGGTACATCTGCACACGATACATGACCAAACTCCTGACATATTTATTTTGCACGACATTGTTATAACAACATAGTATTATTTTATTGCTCGCATGTATATTTGTACAGTGTTCGGGTCTTCTATTTGCTCTACAATGTTCAGTCTCCTTGCGCAACACTTGGTGATTGTTTGCCATTGCTGTTGCTCGCATGCTTATCGCTTCAAGTTAGGTAAAGCAAATTATCTCGACTAGGGCGTAATTATAAAATACAATAATGGCTGCAGAGGTTACAAAATGCGTGCTGCTATCTCATCTCCTGCATCCTAAACTCAGCGTAACAGACAACAAGAAGGCAGGAACCATCCATGTTGAACTGCATAAATACATGTTGTAAGCCTGTCTTCTCAATGCATCATTTACGACACCATCGAAATAACAACTTCTAGACACCTAGATATGCTCCAGTTTAACATACTCAGTCGATATAGGACAACAGTCTACCCCATCCCATCAACAAAGCAGCAAATTGGAGTCACCTGACAACACAGGCGCAATTTCCTAGGTAAACTCAGGTGTCCAACTGACACTTCTTCACAGCCATAGAACGCATACTGCCAGAACTGATGCAGCCGACTTTAGCTGAGCAGATTGCGGATCTCCTTGTGGATGTGGCACAGGTAGTCGACATAGGACGCGGAGCCATTGGAGGAGCGGTCCTCCATCAGGTATTGCTGGAACAGTGGCTCCAGCTTGTCCCGTTGCCGCACAATCGTCAGCTGCAACAACAAAACAATACATACAACATCCGGTAACACTCGGTGTACTTCAGGTGGTTGAGGTAACACTCGGTGTACTTCAGGTGGTCGAGGTAACACTCGGTGTACTTCAGGTGGTTGAGGTAACACTCGGTGTACTTCAGGTGGTCGAGGTAACACTCGGTGTACTTCAGGTGGTCGAGGTAACACTCGGTGTACTTCAGGTGGTCGAGGTAACACTCGGTGTACTTCAGGTGGTCGAGGTAACACTCGGTGTACTTCAGGTGGTTGAGGTAACACTCGGTGTACTTCAGGTGGTTGAGGTAACACTCGGTGTACTTCAGGTGGTTGAGGTAACACTCGGTGTACTTCAGGTGGTTGAGGTAACACTCGGTGTACTTCAGGTGGTTGAGGTAGGTAACACTCGGTGTACTTCAGGTGGTCGAGGTAACACTCGGTGTACTTCAGGTGGTTGAGGTAACACTCGGTGTACTTCAGGTGGTCGAGGTAACACTCGGTGTACTTCAGGTGGTCGAGGTAACACTCGGTGTACTTCAGGTGGTCGAGGTAACACTCGGTGTACTTCAGGTGGTCGAGGTAACACTCGGTGTACTTCAGGTGGTCGAGGTAACACTCGGTGTACTTCAGGTGGTTGAGGTAACACTCGGTGTACTTCAGGTGGTCGAGGTAACACTCGGTGTACTTCAGGTGGTCGAGGTAACACTCGGTGTACTTCAGGTGGTCGAGGTAACACTCGGTGTACTTCAGGTGGTTGAGGTAACACTCGGTGTACATCAGGTGGTTGAGGTAACACTCGGTGTACTTCAGGTGGTTGAGGTAACACTCGGTGTACTTCAGGTGATTGAGGTAACACTCGGTGTACTTCATGTGGTTGAGGTAACACTCGGTGTACTTCAGGTGGTTGAGGTAACTAGGTGGTTGAGGTAACTACGGCGTCAGTTGAATTCGGTTACATTTTTCTTCACAGTGGGTGCTGGCATGAACGTGTTCAGAGGTGATCTTAATTACAAACCATCTCTCCTGAAAACTATGTCAACCATTTACGGACTGAAAAAAAGTGATCACATCTTTAAGGTGGATGTAGTCACTACCTCGACAAGGGCAGCTACGATTAGTTACCTGTTATTTTTCCATGCTAAAATATAGTGAACCAATCGGTTGTATAAGATGTGTACATTGCCCAACGTTCCCTCTTAAATACACAACTGGTCGCAACTGTAGAGTGGTCACTACACAGGGGTCAGCTGAACTGGTGGGCTGCATGGAAAATGAGCTAAGTGTTAAGTGTACCAGGTGTCCACAGCATATTACCTTCATATATCTATGTCGTTGTGATCTGATGGTCTCAATGATGTCACAGATGCGCCGTGACAGTGGGTTGTCCATATGTTGCAGGGTGGTCTGCAATCATGGCAAGGATACTTAGTCTCGCCACGAACAGCACACACAGTAGTGGTTACCTAAGCCACATTATTTTGTAAAACAGATTTGACTTTGATCAGATAACTTGCAAAAGTGTGAATTGCCTTATGTTATGGTATATAGAGATTGAGCTACTTTTGCCATTTTGCAAAGAAATTTGCCTTAGCCTAGTCAAAGATAATTTAATAGTTTATGCTACATTTTCACTGAAACTAAATAACAGATTTGTACAAATGAACACATGTCATAATGGACACTTCATTTGATTTGTTATGAAATGTTTCTGAAATGAGACAAGCAAAAAATTGAAATCAGGAGGGACCGTTCCATTAAACCATGACCTACAGATACTATTAGATTTGAGTATTGACAGCGGGAGGTTGCATTGGACGGTTGTACCCACCTTGTCAATGTCGATCTGTGCAGCGGACTGAACACCAAAGATATTCTGCAGCCAGTCTCGTGACACGTTGATGCCGATCCACAGGTACATTACTAGGCCATTCTCTGCAATGAGATCACAATGAACACATTCATTCTAGTCCAGGAACAGTGTATGGCCACATCCTACGTATATCCACCAGTCATATCACACAGCGCAGGTGAAAAACATCAACATTCTCACACGGCTCCAAATAAAATGCTGACTGTCGTATCATCTAAAACTATTGGAACAATAACTGCATTGGAAACCTGACTAGTGGGAACAGAGTATATGATCCAAAGTTTTCTGTTAAAAAGTTGCTATCATACAACAAAAGCATAATGATTACGTCTTGTTCTTACTTTTTATGTCAGTCAACCCTCCTGTACTTGTCCCTTATATTCATAAATGAGAAACTACACACTACGAAAGATACCAATGACAGGCAAACCCACTAGGATAAACATGTATAATTCTATACGGATTAGCCATTTAGCAATACATACTTATAAATGAAATATCACACCATCCACATTTAATACGTCTACATATAAAATAGGTTTTCTTTAGACAAAATAATAATTTAGAACATGAGAGGTAATGTCTGAGAGTGGCACTAACCAAGGAGGTAGACACCGATGTCGTTGATTCGCTCATAGGAGCACCGTATGGCTGTCGGCAGACTGTCAGAGTTCACATCAACATCATGCTGAAACACCATACATTCAAGCTAACACAATAGTTTCAGTTCATCATGCATCATCACAGTTTCTCAACACATATTCAAAGCAACAAGGTAACTGCAACATGATGAATGTATAAAAAGAGGGGGCGGGCGAGATAAATCATGGTTGCTTGTCAGAGGGTCCACTTGACAGATCCAGCGTAGAACATTCCACCATCCATTGGCATACCTGAACTTATTCTTAAATGTTCCATTGTTGGTGTGATACAGGCCTGCCTACCCCAAAAACTTCCTGTCAGTAATCCATCTTCCCATTTACACTGATTTTCAGGAATATAGGCTTGCTGTCAGTAATAGTTCAGAACCGTGTCAGATATTGTCATGAAAAGAACACCACTGTCAGTAATACTTTAATACTGTGACTATGACGATAGTTGCACCCAAAACATAATTGTCTCTAATAAACTATGAGGTGTCTTGAAGCGTTCAGTTAAAAAGGTATGGTAGATGTTCATAACCAGCACTGATGAAAATCAAACGTGAAGAAGCGTAACTGTAATGTAAATTATAACAATGCATAACGTCATTGTCTATTTGTGGTGTCATTAGGATTAATATTAGTAGCCGGTATACCTAGGGCCAGGCTATAGACTATAGTAGTATAGTAGCTTGACTAGATCAAAGTCATGCCAGGGGACGGCAAAACCATTACGTTACGCTAGTCATCGACATCTAGACTCTAGACTACTCAACTCTAGTATATTAGCCTATCCCTGTATTATAGGCTGTAAATGATTAGACTAAACTCAATAAATACACTAACTTAGTCTTAGTACAGTCAGTTGGCCTAACACTACAAGTACAACACCCACTACTCTGTCACTAGTACTAGTCTAACGACGTAGTCAGTACCTGCAATTATCCCGGCCACCAGTGTCAGTGACCATGTGTCATGTGAAACAGGAAAATAAATTTCGTGTATCCGGCAATATGTAAAGCCGACCCCCTTCTTTAAATTTGACAATACGGGCCATGTCTGCGTGCATGCTGTTATAAACGTTTGCAGTACACGTTTTGTCTTGGCTGGTAGTGGTGCCGTTTCGATCCCCGGCATCATTTCATGCCGTGTGAGTTGTGACTTCGTTTTGTTTGAGCGCCATGAGCGCGGAAATGCGAATTTGTCATAGCGCTGTTTCCTATTGGTCAGATTACGACCAGAAGCAGCAATGAAAAACGATGTCACAACAAGCAGCGTATATGTGCTGCCACCTGTTGATTAAAGTGAAGCTGAATTTGAGGAGTACGGAAGTGATTGACGATCATTGTGACAACGAAAGAATCCGTAATATTTTCATCCCTCGCCGTAATACCGTAATTTTAGGTGTATGTCCGGAATGATTCTGGACAATCAGTCTGTGTGATATGACCTGATAAAAACACTTGAAATTTCATCAGTCAAAGTGCAGAAAAGGGCACTGCATGTACAACAAACTGTATCATTCTTATAATAATAATCTAGACATTTCTTCCTACCTGTGCCAGCTCTTTGTTGTTTCGTTATCAGTTCTACTTGTGCGCATACATCTGACACATTCTGTGACAGTGATCAGGATGCGAGTCTATTTTACGCTTGAAACACTGACTGGAAGGAGCCTCCATTGCTGAGGGTGGGACGCTGTTCCTTACATATGCGGGATGTCTAAACGAATGTTGACACAAGTCTACACAAACCAACAGCTCGACATAATGCAGTGGGGCGATTTGCACAGTGCACTTACAAGTGGTAAGAGCCTAGGGTAGAAGAAGCATGCCGAGTCAGTGACCGGCATCGCGTTGACCAGATGCATCAGGTAACTTCGGTCGTCTGTTGTCAGGTCTGCACCTACAACACATATCAACAACAAGTGATCTCAACAGCTGTCTCCCAAATGATGGACATATCACTAGAGATCAGTAAAACATCATGCCACACCAAAAACTACTCATGTCTGGATCATAGCTTTTTGTAGACACTAGAGGCGTGTCCACACGTCTTTTGGATGGGCTGAGTTTGTGTGTTGGACAGGTGGAAATTTGAGGAGCATAAAATGGGCCGAGAGGCTGTGAAGTCCTTTGGACTATATTGTGATTTTGTAATTATTAATGAGATGGTTTTAGGTGAATCATAGTTACAGATCATTAAGGGTTATGATGTAAGTAAAATGTTTACATTTGTATGCCAGTGAAGATACACCTGGAAATGAAATATTCGAGGAGACCGTTTCGTGAAGATTGTATATATTAGTTAATGTGTTATTAAAAATACTGTTGAATTTGATCCCGATACTCTGCTATTTAGGCCGATTTCCAGTGGTTGTAGAAACCTTGCAGGAAAGTTGATGAGCTGCAATCTCGCATGTTGCACAGTTAAAGGTTGTTTAAGAAAATGTGCATACATTTTCTCTTCTCATTTTGCCCATACCACCCTCCCCCAGAATGGAAAGAAGAAAGAGTTGAACTATGATAACACTTTAATTTGTTCACAAGGTACATATACATAGCATGCATTTTGACTTAAAAACAGTAGCAATTAATGACATAATTCTGATTGAATTGTACTGAAGTAATAGCTGGAACATGTATAGTAAAACATCTCAATACTATTCCTTATAATTTTAGCTAAATATGCTTTAACCTTACAGCTTAAAACCTGCAGGCACCCAGAAATGGTGAAATCTGTAGCAGCAGATGTGTTAATTGGCCGGGGTCTAATGGTTAAAGCTGTACACATTAGTCACAGTCCAGAGTGAGGCATTTATTCTGTTCAACACTGGGACAGTGGCAGGCAGAGGTAGTGAAATACACAACTGCCCAGGTTCTCTGGAAGTGACCAATACCCAGAACTTGGCAGCTGCATTTTGGGGGTCCCTGAGGTGCCCTTAGAATGATTCAAATACAGATTTCTTGTGTATAGAAATTAGAGGTATCTTAGGGTAATGCCATTGCCCTAAGATACCTCTATGCAAAATTAGAGAAAAAGTTAATGAAGAATTTTTGAAAAAATAGGAAAATGTGATAAATTACCAGTTTCTGCAGTTCTGGGGGTCCTATGGGGCTCTTAGAATGATTCAATCAAATACATATTTCTCATGCATAGTGGCAGTACCTTAAGATACGTCTAAGCAAAATTTGAGAAAAGTTGCTGAACGGTTTCTGAGATATAGCAGCTAACGGCGGACGGCGGACGCAGAGTGATGGCATTGTGCATTGGACCTTCGGCCCAAACGACTAAAAACCTTATATGTTATTGAATCTCACTGTTATTTATATATCCATATGCTTTAAAAATGTGTCACACTTGTGTAAGCATGTATTATTGTATACATACATATTTATGTATATTATATATATGCATGTTTTGACTGGATTGTATGTGTACACATGTGGATGTACATATCTAACGAAACATTTTTGGATGATAAAAATGTGATCCTGCATAAAGGCCTTGCCTGAATTCGGAATAAGTTGCTGAACTAAGCTAAGCGCTACAGACACCAGCGCGGTCACATCGGGAACAGCTAACAAGGCTCCAGTCTCCACTCAACTCAATAATGAAAATATGATGATAAAAGAACAACCTTGTCCCTTCAAACACTGTACAAACCCAGCTTCAACTGTGACTCGCACAGAGAGAGATCACTCACCTCCCTGCAGGATGTTGCTCTTGATGATACAGTTGGTGTAGACGGGTAGTAGTTTCATGCACTCGGGCAGGATGAGCTGGCCTGCTGATGAGGGCGTTGCACAGTTCTTGCGGTAGCACGCCAAGATCTGGGCGCACTGGTTCGTTATCGTCTCACGCACCATCTTTGGAGCGCCATTCAATGTCTGCCGCAGACCTGCCATGTTCCCAGAACATCTCAGTAACATCCTCATATGATGAATATTATAAAAGTCCAACGCTAGAACTGCGCATTACAATACAATGAAAGTGACCATGGATGCTATGATACATTTATTGCTTGACATCAATACGTGCACAAGCGTAAGTTTTTCCAATAACAGTTTTGAATGATTGGAATTTGTTTTTAAATAAACACGTAACAACAAAACCAACATCTAGTCATCATAACAACAAAACCAACATCTAGTCATCATAACAACAAAACCAACATCTAGTCATCATAACAACAAAACAAACATTTAGTCATCATAACAAGAAAACACAAATCACAACTAATTGGAACCTTGAAAGTATTGAATACATAGTCTGAATGTACATTTCACAAAACCAGATTGTATGCATGATTGAACACAGAGAAACATCACAAAGCAGATTCAAAACACTGCAACTTATTAGAAAAGTGGTGTAAATAAAAATGCTCGCAAACTAACAACAAATACACAATGAATCAATACTGACCTTGCTTCGCCATTACGTTGATTACAGCGTCGAGTTCACAGTTTCTGAACATATCTGCAAGTTGCATGGAACAACTGAATGAGAGATTGAGTACTCGTAATCGTCGCTGGCCAATTACGTTCGTATATAAACAGGCGGCTTGCACCGTGGCACCCTCTGCCTCGTTTAGCTTGTCGTCATGGCGAATCTCGACGGTGACGGACTTATCACTGTCCATGGCACCGATCTCTACATCTGTCGTGTTTGACATGTAGAAGTTGCCGTAGAAGTCAGTTGCACGGATGCCTGCAGGATAGCAGAAACAACAGTGATTGATAAGGTTAACTACTGCGAATAGTTTTAAACAAGTAGTCCTGCAGATTTACTTTGCCAACTATCGTTGCAACTGATAGTTCAGTGTACTATCCATTATAACTATCAACAGTTAAATGTGTTATCAATAATACTCCATCGTCACATGACTATCTTGATTCACTGATAGTCTGATGTATCATTACACCACTAGTAAATTACATTACTTCCAGAGATGGCAAATCAAATTTAGTATCATAAATTTTTATTTCAATTATAATTAAAACTATGTGAACACTCATCATTTATAAGTGGGCAACACACATATGTATATCAGTTAATGAGACATCCTATACAGGTCAAGGTAGCTGATTTTCACACTGGAAATTTTGAGAAAAAAACGGCGTATATTATTGTTACCGTTACTTGAGTACAAAGTCAATGTCAGACTTATGGCCCTTGAGGAAATAGAATCCTAACTATTTAAGAACAAACCTTTTTCATGGTAACTCCGGAGAAAGACCGAACATTTAGTAACAGAATAGCGACTACGTAACAGTATTTCCAACAATCACCTTGTTCCAGACGATGTATAAACTTTGAGTTCATTCGGAAACACCTAACAGTTACCTTTATGTTGGCATATGCCTAAAACTCACCTGTGCTCGTGCGCACACGCATTATAGCATCAAAGGCAACTGACTTCTTCACTTGGCTGGTCAGGTCGGTTAAGAAGCGCTCTCCGTCCAAGTCAGCCTGAAGAGATACCATGAGTTAGTCACTGTTCATTTCTTACTGACCCGACGGTAGCCATACTGACCCTAGGGCCAAAACCAACGGCCAATATTAACACGAATATGACTTATCCGTAAAATGTTTAGTAATTGACAATTCTACATAATCACGAGTAGGCTGCCTACAAGTAAATGCAGTCAAATCTCATTAATCTGACCCTAATATTCCGGAAACCTCAGCATCCCGACATCATTTCACAGGGAAAAAATTCAAAACGCTTACCATGTCGTGTACACAATTCATTTATCCAGAAAATATCTTAATCTGGACACATACACTAGGGACAAAAATGCCCAGATCAACAACGCAACAATATGTAGATAAGGAATAGTCAACCGACCTGGAAGTAGCTGTATTTATACAGCGTGCCGCCCGTCAGTCGGGGGACCTCAGCTATGGTGGCGACATCTGTGTATGAGTTGGGGAAGAGGAAGAGATCGACGCCACACCCGACTGCGACACACTCCTGGCCAAGCTTCGTGTAGAAGCCACTCTGTGGTGTCAGTATCGTCTACAACAGTCATGGGCACAATACACCATTTAGATCCAACAAGGTTTTAACAAGGTTGTCATATAAACAAATGAATTACAGACGGCTAGTGAACAAGGAAGTGATTGGCTCATCCACAGTTAAACAACGTTCGATTCAATTTATTTTTAAGTCTGTAATATGTACAAATCACAATCACCATAGCGATATGTGTGTAGGCCACCCATATTATATGTCATTGTAATTTTATACATATTCACACTGTTTGCGTGAGCACAATCGATAGATAATGTGTCCCATTCATTTATCATAACTATTTACATATAATTAGCATCATAAATTTTATCCCGATACTCTGCTATTTAGGCCCATTTCCAGTGGTTGTAGAAACTTTGCAGGAAAGTTGGCAAGCTGCAATCTTGCAACATTTTGTGTTCTCATTTTGCCCCTACCACCCTCCCCCAGAATGGAAAGAAGAGATGAACTATGATAACATGTTATTTGTTCACAAAGGTACATATACTTAGCATGCGTTTTGACTTTAAAACAGTAGCAATTAATATCATAATATTGATTGAATTGGAGTGAAGTAATAGCTGCAACATGTATAGTAAAACATCTCAATAACAGTCCTTATAATTTTGGCTAAATATGCTTTAACCTTTTCGAATATACCTAAATTATTTTATATATTATTTTATACATAAGTTATTTTATTTTAATCCTAGATCATATCTTTATATGGCATTGATAATTGTCTAGTGCTGTTTTAAAGTTTCTCAGGTTCTGCCAGTGCAGTAGGGATTGCCATTACACACCAGGCCGCTCCACTCAGCCACCCCAGTGATCAGTGATAGGGCAAAGTCCACCATGCAGTTATAAATAGAGATAAGTGGCCCATGCTACCGCAGGAGGCTTACAGCAGTAGGGAAATAGTAGGAAAAAAAAATTGGGGGGGCCCCGAGGTGCCCTTAGAATGATTCAATAAAATACAGATCTCTTGTGTATAGTGACACTACCACATGAAATGTCTATGCAAAATCAGTGAAAAAGTTACTGAACAGTTATCGATAAAATGTGAAAATGTACCAGTAGCGGGGGCGCTGCGGGACCCTTGAATGGTTCAATCAAATACAGATTTCGCGTGCGTATGGCTGTACCCTAAGATATGTCTACGCAAAATTAGATAAAAAGTTGCTGAACGGTTTCCGAGATTTGGCAGCTAACGACAGACGGTGCACGGCGGACGCGGAGTGATGACATAAGTCCGTTGGACCTTTGGCCCAAAGGACTAAAAAATGGACCAAGTGGCCCTGAAGTCCTTTGGACTAATACGTCTATATGTGACCCCGGCTGACCAAATGTAGTCTATATTGATACAATTTATTTACACAGTACCATGCCTACACAAGGCATAGCAAGTGTAAACAGAACAGTAGAATTCATTTGATATCAATAAAATGTAGGATATTTCACTCTATAGTTGTCCAGAATATTAATTTTCTATGTTTGTCACCTACAGGTGACAGAATATTAATTTTCTATGTTTGTTACCTACAGGTTTCTACAGACAATACATCTTTAACCAACAGACACCACAGTCACACCATTTTATAATAATTAAATGAACATCAAAATAAACACAACTTGCAATTATAGAAAATCAATAGTTTTGAAGATACAGTTTTAGGCAACTGTTCAGTCTAACAGGGGTCAAGTGTGTCTACTCTGCCTGGGCCCTGTGACCAATTAAAGATTAGTCAAGGTCTCAATGGAACGATAGCACTAGGCTGCAGAGTTTAGTTATGCTGCTGGCTTTCTGGCACAATAAACAAAATCTACTGTTGGGGGTGGTCTCAAGGGCCCTTCTCAAAACTACATCACTAGATAATGTAAAACTTTTGTACTTTGGGGGCCCCTTAGGTGCCCTTAGAATGATTAAATCAAATACAGATTTCTTGTATATAGTGGCAGCACCCTAAGATACATCTATGCAAAATTAGAAAAAAAGTTGCTGAAGAGTTTTTGAAAAAACTAGGCAAAATGTTACATTTTTACCAGTTTTGGGGTCCTTGGAGGCCCTAGGGAGCCCTTAAAATGATTCAAATACAGATTTCTTGTGCATAGTGGCAGTGCCCTAAGATGTCTATGCAAAATCATCGAAAAAATTGCTGAACGGTTTCTGAGATATGGCAGCTAACGGCGGACGGCGAACGCAGAGTGATGGCAATAGTCCCTTGGACCTTCGGCCAAAGGACTAAAAAGTATCATTGATAGCAAACACCATGCACTGGTAATATAAAAAAATTCTTTCTTACCAATGTTAAGGTGGCAGGATTGCCTATGACATACTTGTTTTGATTTAAATCAAATTAATAAATGTTTTGAAGATAAAGTAAACATTTTTCTCAGACAATGCCTAACATATTAAACAATACACCAGACCAAAAATAATTGATTTTTTATGTTGTTTAGTGATATTTAAATGTGTTTAAAGACAATTAAAAAATATGTCAAAAACCACCCTAAAATGGCATTTTATTTCATTTTGAGAAACTCCCCAAAAGAAAAATTTGTATGGTTGTAAGTACAAATATGAGAGTATGCTGCACCGGCACAATGCAGCATACATATTTTTGTGCGGGCAACAATGCAGACAAGTGATGATTGGCTCAATGGATTATTTTAATTATATGCTAATTCTGCTTAGCCGTGGGCGCAAAGGACCAATCAGCGCATAGTAGTAGCGCGCAGTTGTAGCGCGCGATAGGAGAAGTCGGCCACTTTGGTTCGAGAGAGCAGACTATTCGGTTGAGTGTTTTGCGTTCTTGTTACTGCGTTTCATTGATGTCATTGCCGTCATCTTTTCACGTTGTCATCACCATTTTTGCGTTGAGTTTCATCTGCGTCGGATCTTCTACGGAAGGTGATTGCTGAACACTTTGGCCGGTTCCAGCTGAGTATTTTCGTTGTTTGTAATTTCCTTTGTTGGCTGCCATTTTGTGCATAGAGTTCGTCGCTGGCCTTTACCATGTCAGTGGCAAATTCAGAGATCGCTTCTTCGCCGTGTAAAGTTTTAGTTTTAGGCCATAGTCATGTATGTTGGTTGGGTGCATTTGTGCAGTCGGCAAGTCCGACTGGGTTGTTTGCCGAGTTCGCGGTGCACGGCCGACTCTGCGATATCTCATGACGGCATTCGCAAGGCTCGGGTCGCTACACTGTTGGCTCTGGCGATGATGGCCCGAATTGTCGCCCGTCGCGCGGACGTTGTAGTCGTGCACATTGGAGGGAATGACATTACTGGTCAGTGTACTCCCATTCTAATTGCACTGGACATTCAGCGTCTGGCGCGGCGGCTGATCAGTTCGGGCGTGAGTCGAGTGGTGATTTGCCAGGTTTGCCGGCGGCAGAAATGGCGCCATTGTAGCTATGAGGAGGGTGCCGCTCAGGTTATGGAGATAAATCGGTACCTGGAGGCGTTTTGCCAGGATTCTGAGGGGGTATTTTTCTGGAGGCATAAGCGCCTGTGGAACAGTGTCCGGGAGGTTTTTTTGACGAGACGGGGTGCATTTTTCCGACATCGGCAACTACCGTCTATACCATAGTTTGCGGGGCGCGATATTTAAGGCTGTGGGGCAAATCTTTGGTTAGTGGGGCACATCTTTGGTTAGCGGGGCACATCCTTGGTTAGTGGGGCAAATCTTTGGTTAATACATCGCTCTGACCACGCAGAACTAGCATAACCGGGCGGCATTCCTAGGCTAAAAGAAATAGTATAGGTCACTTCGAACAAAATGTATCACAATTGTCTGTCTTTGTCGCATGTTCACACAGTAGTCCTTGTTTATAAATGATGGTATGGTTACATGCAATGTAGAGCTACGTCACTGTTTTGCTGCCTAGTGCAGTTTGTTGTGTGTCAACACAGTATATCTTCGTTTCCAAGTTGCTGCTCTGGCAGATTTTGGAGTTGCACATTCTGGGATGCTCTCACACGTAACGTAGTGCTCTGGCACTGGTTGCTGCTTTGGCAGTTTGTTGCATTTCTCACAGTATATAAGGCTTTATAAATGATGGTATGGTTACACGCAACGTAGTGCTACGTCACTGTTTTGCTGCCTTGTGCAGTTTGTTGCGTGTCGACACAGTATATCCTTGTTTCTAATTTGCTGCTCTGGCAGATGTTGGAGTTGCACACACTGTCTTACTCTCTCACACGTAACGTAGTGCTCTGGCACTGGTTGCTGCTTTGGCAGTTTGTTGCGTTTTCACACAGTATACAGTTTTATAAATGATGGTATGGTTACACGCAACGTAGTGCTACGTCACTGTTTTGCTGCCTTATGCAGTTTGTTGCGTGTCAACACAGTATACCTTCTTTTCCAATTTGCTGCTCTGGCAGATTTTAGAGTTGCACACACTGTCTTACTCTCTCACACGTCTTGTATAATTGACACACTCATGGAGTGTCTTGTCACGATTGGCTGCCGTGGCAGTTGGTTGGTGCGCACTAAGGGTGGCTCATGTTTAATAACCTGACAGTTGTCGGCACACACATTATTGCCAATTAGGTTGGGCTGTGTGCGGATGGTCATTGTTTATCTTTTTCTCTTATGCAGTGTTTTTTGGTTGTAGCATGCCTCCAGCCAGAGCACCACGCAGACGCGGGCGCCCACCACGGAGCGAGGCGACCACACGACAGACCCGTTCACGCACTCAGGCAGTCGAGTCAAATCAACCGCAAAGTGTCGCGCCACTGCCGAGTCGGCTGTCCGGGGTTGCGTCGAGAACGTCTTGCCCCCTGGTCAGCACAGCACCTTGCGAAACCGCCACTGTCTCGTTTTCGCCTCCGGTGTCGATGGGACGACCGCCTCCCCAGTGTGCCATCCAGCAGCACATTGATGATGCACCTGGCCTGCAGACGGTCGTGTCCGATGCGCGTGAGCCAGCGATGCTGCGGAGCACATGGGAACGGAACATCGAACATCGGGTTGCGGCCCAGGCCTTGCGTCCTCCCCCTGCAGAGTTGACGGTCCCAGCTGCGCTAGGCAGTGCTGCACAGATGGTTGCCGCTGACGTGTCAGCACTTCCGGTGGTGGACTGGGGACACCCTGTCCCGCTTCAACCTGTGGGGGCGGAGCCGTGCCCTGCATTTCAGTCACAGCTGGTGGGACCTGACGTCCCATGGGTCAATGCAGAGGCGGTCTGCCCAGGAACTGGTGTCGTAGGGTCACTGTCGGAGGACACGCAGAATCTCATTTCTTCTTGTACTTCAACCTCCCCCCCTGGACTCCTAAATTCCTGATGCCTTACGCGCGAAGATCTGGGCAGGCGAGTTTATCGACATGTCCCTCCTTCTCACATCTACCCTGACCCAGCAACAAGACTATGCCCTCTCTATCCATCGAGGGGTTAGTACCCCAACTTTCTGCGTGTCCTCGACAAAACCAAAAAGCACAGTTTTGTCTTTCGAGCAGTGGGGGCAGGCCTTTCAACTGTACATGTCGGTTTATCTCCTGCAGCCGACAAATTTGCATGCAGCAGTAAAGATGCTTAAGTACATCGAGGTCATCCGGGGTCTAGCGGAGGATGGGGGCAACTGGCGAGCATATGACGAGGCCTTTCGGGCTTTGCGGTATCGGTGGGGGTGGTCCTGGGATGTTATTAGCTGGGAGCTATGACTAAAGGCGTCGCAGTCTGGTCGCACGTCGGCTACTGGGCCCCCCTTTCAGGGCAAGGGCAGGGCCAGGCCGCAGACTACTAGTCCATGCTTCGCCTACAACCGGGGGGAGCTGTGCAATCGGGACACCTGTAGATACGTCCACAAGTGTAACTTCTGCGGCGGCTCCCATCCCTTCGTCCGGTGCTTTAAAGCCCAGGGTAAGCATCCCCGCCCCAGTGACCCACCGTCTTCTAGCCCCCCTGGTGGCCCGTCCACCTCTTGGTTTAGAAAATGACATATCCATACCAGTTTCCCCAGCAGCACTCCAGCAAATGTTGCATGTTTATGATATTGCCTCACTCAATTACCTCTTACATGGTTTCACGTCTGGTTTTTCCATAGGTGGTGTTGGCCTGCCACCTCTGTGCGGTGTAGACATCCGTAACCTCAAGTCTGCTGATGAATTTCCGGGGGTTATTGACGGTAAATTGGCAAAGGAGTTAGGATTAGGCAGAATACTTGGTCCATATGCTGTTCCACCGTTTGATGTTAATTACAGAATATCGCCTCTGGGCGTTGTCCCTAAGAAAACACCAGGTGAATTTTGTATGATACATCATCTATCTTACCCGGAAGGATCCTCAGTCAATGACTTTATTCCTGAAGAATTCTCTTCTGTCCAATATGCAACGATTTATGATGCCATTGATTTTATTAAGCGTTCAACCGGGCTTGTTTACATGACTAAGGTCGACAATGAATCAGCTTTTCGGATAATTCCAATTTCACCAGCAGACAGACTGTTACTGGGTTTTAAGAGGAGGGGCCAGTTTTTTATGGACGCAGTGCTTCCTATGGGTTGTTCGAGTGCATGTGCTATCTTTGAGCGTTTTAGTACAGCGTTAGAATGGGCTGCCAAGGTTAAATTACAGGTAACTGAAGTGATACATGTAATCGATGATTTTCTCCTGCTGGCACCCTCAGTTGAGAAGTGCAATGTTGATCTTAGGGCTTTTATCGCCATATGTGAACAGATTGGGGTACCACTTGCTCCGGGAAAAACTGTGGGCCCATCCACCTCACTCCCCTTTTCTGGGTATCATCCTGGATACCGTCCAAATGCATGCTAGACTTCCAGATGATAAGCTTGAGAAAGCTAGGGCATTACTTTTGAGTTTTCAGTCTAAGCAGAAAGTCACACTTAAGGAATTGCAACAGTTAATCAGGGTGCTTTCGTTTGCTTCGGCCGTCGTAGTCTCTGGCCGGGCATTTCTCAGGCGTTTAATCGACCAAACTATGGGTAGGCTTAAACCATACTATCACATTCGTTTAAACAGACAAACTAAACTTGACCTAGGAGTATGGTTGGAATTTCTCCAGCATTTTAATGGCAAGGCCTTTTTTATGGATGAGAAATTTCTGACAGGTGACTATCTCCGACTATACACTGATGCAGCTGAGGGAGTAGGATACGGGGCACTGTATGGGGCAGAATGGTTTTGTGATCTCTGGCCGGTGGAGTGGCGTTCATTCAATGTCTCGGTTTTGTATCCTATAGTGGCAGCAGTACATGTGTGGGGTAATGTTTGGGAGAATAAAAGCGTATGCTTCTTTACGGATAACGAAGCCCTGGTACCTGTGATTAATAACCAGACATCGCGTGAACCCCACATCATGGCCCTAGTCCGTCCCCTGGTATTGGCATGTCTGCGGTTTAATATCAACTTTACAGCACGACATATCCCAGGCCGTTTTAACACTTTGGCTGATAAACTATCTCGTTCGCAGGTGGAAGAGTTCCACGCACTGGTGCCATGGGCGAATGCCAACCCAGTGGAAGTGCCGGCTTAGACAGTCTTTCAGCAGGTTGATGGAGGCCTCATTGGCACCATCTTCTCGACTACATTATGAGTGTGCATGGAGAAAGTTGGTTGCATTCCATGAGTCGTTATTTCTCACAACTTGTCTGCCTGTTTCTATACCTATGATGTTGCTATTTATTGCCCACCTCCATGCTACTGGCGCTGCTCCGGCATCCATTGTTTCAACCGTGTCAGCTATCGCTTATTTCCATAAGATTAATGGTTTTGCCGACCCATCCAATTGTTTCCTGGTAGCTAAGTTGTTAGCAGGTGCACGTAATCTCGGGTCAGTGCCTGATGTCCGTCTGCCTGTCACCCTACCAGTGCTTGCACGCTTGATACAGGCGTTACCCACAGTGTTTTCATCGCATTACAAGTGTCTCATGCTCCGGGCAATGATGGTACTTGCCTTCAAAGCGTATCTGCGCATTGGGGAAATGGTGCCTCGGGCCCGGAAGATGGTCCACGGATGTTTGCAGGTGGGCGACGTTTTACTGTCAGGAGAGTTGATTATGCTTTCCTTCCGGCGCTTTAAACACAGCGCTCGGCAGGGTCCACAATCTCTCCAGGTCAGAGGCGAAAGCATACATGGGTCAGCTATCCATCTGGCTGTTTTTCTCCGGGAATTTCAGCAGGCTAGGTGCACTTCCAGGTTTGCTCTTTGCGCACCCATGTTGGGTAGGGAATTTGATGGGTCCCTAAAGAAACTGCTGGTTTTCTGTGGTTGAGACTAGCGCCTTTAAGGGGCACAGCTTCCGCATCGGGGCAGCCACTGCTGCGGCTCTGAGAGGCGAGTCAGATGCACAGATCAGGGCGGCAGGTAGATGGACATCGGATGCATTTAAGAAATACATTAGGATTGCTTGAATGAGAGCGTTAGTGTTGTCGTCCTTTTACAGTTTTATATTCGTGGGGTGGTCACAGGTTGAGGTGACCGGTGGCATAATCGACCCCATCAGGCTGCGAAATAAGGCCGGTCCGATCGTCCCGGACGAGTAGTTTCAGTGATCGGACTAGTCCATCTTTAGTGGAGCAGTCCCATCGGACTAGCTGTTATTAGGTAAATTAATTTACGCTATGTATACGCTAGTTGGGTGTTGTGATGGAATAAAACAAAATCAGACAGTAAGATAGCATTTTATCACAGGCAGCTAAATATTCCGTACGACCGTCAGATGGGAAACTTGCTGAACGCAGTGAATGTAAATGGCGGCTGTTTACATCCGGTTAGCGTAGGATAGGTAGTGCCACCTAGCGACCATGAGTGGTGAGTGACATGGACAAACATACATGCGCGGGTTACTGACATCGTTACGTGCTATCCCGTCGTGATGGTAGTTGCGTTATTCCTGCATTGGGTGATTATTTTAGCAAGTTACCAAACGCCAGCAATGTTACTGATTGTTTAGTCGGCTTCGGGAAAGGAAACGCTAATGAAAAGTATAGGGCAAATGATGCAACTTAGTCCGACAATGTCGGTCCTTTGTCGCCGTCAGGCTTCAAATTCTGCTGGCATCGCCTTGTCCACGACTCCTGTTTGTTTGCTGCCCCTGATTAAACTAGTCATTTCTTCTGATAACTTTGCAATTGGATCTACGAAATCACATGTATTTGTGTCTATCAATGACACATTTATTCGAACATTTAATTGAAATGGGAAACGGCTTGTTTTCTTTATGAAATAAAGCCACTTTTACTATGTGCCATAACTGTCACACATATATGATACAACAGTACGATTGATTTTTAAGGACTAGTAAAACAATATGAGGACTAGTTGTTTCTGAGTCAGCTAGTCCGACGGACTACCTGTCAACTAAATCCACTGTGCACCCTGCCCCATTATAGTGTAATGCGTCAGCGGGTAGTGTTGGTCTTAGATTTGGTGTGGTTGACTGGTGTGCTTGGCTAGTATTATACTGTGCAGTAGGTATATGGTGATTTTAGCAGTAATGACATTGTTTGATATATGATATCATGTATACCAATACTGCTTGTGTTATGTGCCGAAATGTGGGCTCTGTCAACCTGAGGTACAGGAGACTAGTATGGGCTCAGTCACAGGCCTGGCCTTGGGATGTCGAGCCCACATTTCTCTCTTATCACATTAATAAATAAACGTCATTCATTTGACCTTTTTTCATCACTATATTGGACTCTATGTTGTTGCTTGCATAAATGTTATTGACATTCGCACAGGTTTTTTTAAACAATGCATATTAAGTTTGATGCAGCTTCATAAACATTTTGTTACAATGTTGAAGGACAGCAAAAATCCATACTGCATTTTTTGGCACGACCCCTTCACCAAACATAAAAGCAATTTTGGGTAAACACAAGTCGAGTTCATATGCCAAGTTATGGCTTTGTAAGTATTGTATTTTTTATTAAAAGTTACATTAAGTAATACTTCCTGGTTATTGCTGATAACACAAGTGTCACTAGATGCTTGTTTTTTGCTTAGAAATGTGACTTTTTACTGGCATGTGATTTATTTCAACACGATTTGACAGACATTTCTATTACTGAGATTTCCCCCCAAGTTGTCTAATGATATTGTGTTACGAAGGGCCACATGTTGAACTTGTTGTGGTAGACAAGATTGATTGACACCTGCTGGGGTCAGTCACGTGTCATTGCAACTGGCTGTGGAGGTCGGGCATTATCAGAGAATAAACAAAACTACCGCCAGTATTTGGTGGTTTGACAGTGTGATGCATTTAGGTAATTATAATACAACAGCATAGTGGCATGAGAATAACCAGACTATATGATCTGCATTCATGGTGAACGAATTTATGTTATGTGATCGTCATTATGGAAACACTGTCAGTTTCTAAGAATCCGAAAAGGGACTTTCCACAGACACACTAAAAATACTAGTTTTTAAAGGACGGATTGGTGATATATGGCGCTAGTGCCTTGGTTTTTTTAATAGTACACATGTTCATACTGACACCTATTAATGTTCTATGAAGAAAAAATTAAGAAATCAACTGACATGACACCCATCCCAGCTACCTTAACCTTTAAAATTAACTTTCACATCAAACTAAATTCACAACCGTTCAACTAACTAACGATCCTGGCATGCTCCAAAAGTTAAAAGTAAAAACAAGTCCTAAAGCTAACAATTATCACTAACAGACATTAAAATCTGGCAGCTCACTCTCGCACACTCACCTTTTCCTTCTCGGTGCCGAGCAGTTTGCGGTCGTCACGGTTCTTCAGTTTGCCCGGGGCCTCGGCCAGGGGCATGGTGGTGTGGAAAACAAACAACTTGCCACAGCACTCAGCTGACTTGAGGGCATCGATGCCAGCCTGGATGACTGGACCAAGGATCACCTCCGTCTCTCGGCTGTCAGCGAACATCTGAGGGATCTGACTGAGCAGGCTGCAACCAAACAACACTCAATATCAGCATGACTGGACCTCAGGAGGACAAGACTGGACCTCAGGAGGACAAGACTGGACCTCAGGAGGACAAGACTGTACCTCAGGAGGACAAGACTGGACCTCAGGAGGACAAGACTGGACCTCAGGAGGACAAGACTGGACCTCAGGAGGACAAGACTGGACCTCAGGAGGACAAGACTGGACCTCAGGAGGACAAGACTGGACCTCAGGAGGACAAGACTGAACATCAGGACGACATGACTGAACAATCTGGGAGACATGAAGGACATCAGGGAGACATGATGGACATCAGGAGGCCATGACTGGACATCAGGTAGACATGATGGACATCAGGAGGACTTCTTCTTACGTTCAGCTCAGAACTCTGTATCAGCTACACGTATTTGGCTAGGGTACTGTTGAGCTTGGGTGGGCCGTCGCAAGTAGCGGGTGGTGTAGCGCTGGCTTGGGTCTATTGGTTATTTTGTGTAGTTTAGACAGATTAGAAGACCCTATAGTTGGTGTGTCTATAGCTTCGTGAGCGTAGATTACTTTAGGTAGGCATGGAGAGGAGATGCTTTTTAAATGAGTCGGGTGATTGTTTGCTAACTAGCTGTTGTGTGCATTGTTCCATGATTTGATGGTGCTTGGAAAGAATGAGTGCTTGTATGCGTCAATGTGGGTGAATGTCTGGAAGTAGTGATATGCGTTGCCTCTGGTACGAGTTGAAGCAGTGGTGAGTGAAGTCCACTAACTTGTTCCTGATGCGGTAGAGCAGTATGAGCTCGGCATTAGCCTGCCTACTTGCAAGGGTCTCACATTTCAGACTTTCGATCATGGTTGTCACACTGCTGTGTCAACGGTAGTCGCCCTTCACGAAGCGAGCAGCTTGTCGTTGAACATTCTCCAGACTTTATGTTCTTCTCTGCGGAAGGATCCCATACTGTCGACGCATATTCCATGATGGGTCTAACAAATGTCTGATAGCATATTACTTTGATGACTTGGGGGCATCTGCTGTAGGAAAGCTCTGGTGTTGTTAGCCTTTTTTGTCACGTTGTTGATGTGTTCACTCCATTGACCTCCTTCAATTGTTGTCTGTGGACATGACTGGACATCAGGACGGCATGACAATTTTGTCTAATGATTCCTGTATGCTGCGCCTCCAAGTTCAGATTCTTGAGGATAGACACTATAGATGTTCAGTCATAGTAATAAACATCGGGGTATAGTAGATATAGATGTTTATTACTATGACTGAACATCCATGACTAGACTTGAAGAAGGCACAACCCGCAAAATACTAGCGAGTGTGTTGTTGACAACACACCCTTACATATGTCAGTGCTGGGACAACGTACCTGTCAATGACAGCCTCCGACTCGGATAGTTTCACCATGAAGCCATCCAGCAGTGGCACAAACACGTCCTGAATGTCCGACACAACCAACATCTGGGGCTGGGCCAAGTTGCTCTGGAACGCGGCACCACACAGTCAACAAACACTGCATCCTCTTGTCTAAACCCCATAATCACGCCAATTAAAAACATTCGCTTTAATGGTAAAACTGTATTTAAACTTACCGTGTAGGTTTATGTTATAAGATAAATATTATATGTTTAATTTTGTCGGTATGAACACAAATTGATTGAGTTATCTGCAATTGATGCTATTGTTTATCAAACCTGATTTTAAATATAAATTTTGCAATAGGTTGTGATTTCATCTAAGCAACCTGTACTTTTACATTTACCACTTATACCTTTAGGAAAGTATAAACAAACTTTGAGACCGACTAACTCTTTAATTTTAATGAACCTCTAAGCACGGGTTTCCGAGGTTTTACGCACGATAAATGTTGTTATTGCAAATTACCTTCACATTGTAGAAGTGTAATTCTTTGGCATATGTAACAAAACCAACTCGAATCTCAGATTCCGAGAAGCCTGTCTCCCTAAAACAAAACAAACGGCACTGAGAACATGTATCACAGTATGACAGCACACAGATGAAGTGTTGCCAAGGAATCATCTAAGAAAGTTGATGTCCGATATCAGAAGAAATTACGTTCATCTGGCCTCAGCCCCCACCTCCCCCCTTCAGTTGAAAGTGTGTAAACATTGATATGGTGATACCAATATATTAACAATATCAGTTAGAAGTGTTAAATATAGATGTCCGACATCAGATTAAACTGCCTCAGACCCCCCCTCCCCAATCGAAAGTAATTTAATCTGATATCGGACATCAACATTCTGAGATGATCCCCAAGGAGACCAAGGAAAGCAAAGCAGAAGCACATCCACATCTCATTAATTTTAGGGCCCAGTAGAAACCTTAAAAAGTACAGGGTTGGCACGTTTTTCCCACCCTGGTAAATACCGGATGGTAAATAACTGTAAAACCCGCCCTGGGAAAAACCCCAAATATTGGTAAAAACCGGGATAACTGGGAAAAACTCTTAAAAGGATTATATTTGAAGCTCCATTGCAATAAAAGCTATTGTACCATCATCAGAATGAATTAATATATATTGTATATATTCCACCAAACAGCCCCAGACATGGATGTCACACATGATGCTAACTGACCAGTGCTTCATGAACAAAATGCCTGACAGAATGTGTACGTCTAGTCTGGTCTACTGATACTGGGGTACATGGCTTCCCAGTAGAGGATCTCTGCATACCACAAGTTCAAACATTAAATTGCAGCTGATTTTGTGCTCATAGAGAGAATGGCTACAACTGTTTGTAGGGCCACAGCCAGTTAGCATGGTGTGGCTGGCAATGATATAACTAATGTTTGCTGAGAGGGTGCAGTAGATCCTGTCCACAGCTTAACATTTCCTTTGTTCCTTAAACAGATTGCAAATTGGCACCTGACAATACCGGTCAGCCTGTCTGTCTTCAGTCACCATACTTGGTACTTGGCACTGTCCGTTGTGAAATTTTGAAAAACAATGATATCTATTTGCTAACTGATGAATTACTCTTTCATCTCATCGACTTCATGCTTTACACAAATACAAGGATACACTAGTAACTAGTCAACCTGTTTGCGTTAGATGGATATTAACTATCTTTCTAAATGGACTAGGTTTAATTACAGGAACTAGTCAATGCTAATCTCAGTTATGGACTTATTGTTCGGCATGGTAAATGTGCATTCTAAATTGGTATTTTAATATTGCTTTAAAGACGAAGTTAAGCCAATTGTGTACATATTTATTATAGTTTTATATCTTTAGTCAACTCTAGCACAGCATTTGTTAACTGATGTGCGTATTCAGCTGCCGAGTGCCACATTATTATTTTAGATCTCCATTCGTGAATTTTATTCAATTCAACAGTATATGACATTTAAACACAATACACGTTGACTGACATTTTAATAAGCTTCATAAACTGTATATAGACCACGTGGCCAACACACCGATTGTGCCTGTGGCTTTGATGGCGTTCTTGGTGCAGCGGCCGTGACGGTCGTCGTTGCAGTGCTCCTGGTGGCAGATATGGGAACCCGTTATCATGTCCCGGTTATACCGCGGATTCATTTCGTGGACCCCAACTACCACATTATAACGAGGCGTGCTATCTATATATATATACATATGTATGTATATAGAGGCAACAGGCGAGTGGTGCTTACTTAGGCAGATGGGCAAGCACGTCTTCCTTGAAGCGACTACACAGCAGGTTTACCAGGCCACTCTTTACACTGTTGTACGACACATCTATCATGAAGATGAAGGCTGGCGGCTTAGGCAGCTCGCTGTTCTACAAGCATATGTTAAACACTAGGTACAACACTACGACATGGTTAGCTTTGTTGTTCTTCAAGCACTGACAGTCACCAAAGCATGCACACAACTGTGCACAGGAAACACCTAAAGCTAACGGCACATGTCTTTTTAAACTGAAGAATATGCAAATGATACTTGGGTTATTCTTAATCTTGAGTGATTCACATGAATGATTTGTGCCACAACTGGCCAGGATACTGTGTTATACAACAATCGTGTGCCTTTAAACAAACATATAATATTGACTTGCACCACTCCCAAATTGAGCTTTGTTGACAGGTAAAGACAGGTGCACCAGCAGTCGGTCCCTGACTGGACAGTACCATGACTATATCCGTATTCTGACACATACAAATAATAACATTCTCCACTGTCTGAAAACACACAGTACAAACAAATATTTTTGGTGTCCGAAAACTTTTTATGTACTTATTATGTACTATAATAAATGAGATACATAAAAATAAATGGTGTCCAAAAACATGCAGTACATAAAACAATTCTTTTTGTGTATTTTTAGAATGCCTGAAAACAGACATTTTCCGAATACATACAATCATTACATACAGTCATTACATACAGTCATTACAGCGCTTTGAAATTATGGTCAACTGTCGGTGAAATAGAGACCAATGCCAATTCTCTCAACAACATCAATACAATTTGGCCTTGCTAATCGGTCTCGTAGCGTTTACAGAAAATTACCCCTGTCCAGCCAATCTCCGTCCACCTACCCGGCAGTAGTCTTTTGTAGCAACAAACTCGTAGGCGCCCAGACACAGCTCTGGCCTGTCGTAGTAGTCCATGCGCTTGCCCGTGTGGTCAAGGTGCGCAAAGTACTCCGGAGGAACTGAAACAGTGGCGCAGCATGGATATACCATCTGTCTACCTTGACGTCACCAGCTGTGCTTACATAGCTTGGATATACCATCTGTCTACCTTGACGTCACCAGCTGTGCTTACATAGCATGGATATACCATCTGTCTACCTTGACGTCACCAGCTGTGCTTACATAGCATGGATATACCATCTGTCTACCTTGATGTCACCAGCTGTGCTTACATAGCAGATACACCAAGTATTTCAGAACATCGACCCAGTTACCCAATAACATGAACAAAATGTGGATAATTTGCTAACCGCACCAATTTGTTTAGCTAAGTTTTTAAATACCAGGGGGCAATGTTAAAAAAATCACCCCATATATTTGTTTATATATTTGAATGACAAACGGGTAAATTTAAAACAAAAAAAAGGTTGTGTGACATAGTTTAAAAACACCTTGCGAGTTGAGAAGGACTGCTTAGTGTCAATGTACTTTTACTTGAACTAGCAGAGGCACATCATTCAGACTGGGCTACACACACAGATGTTGAAGATGGCTTATCGGAGTATTTGTAAACGACATGTCATGTAAAAGTAATACATCCCCAACTGACTGACACTCCTCGTATAATGTTATGAACCATCAATTTATGTTTGTCCATCGTCCGGTAAGAACCCTAAAAACACTAAAAAACATTAACACACTGATAATTCTCAGAATAAATACAGCCATTACTTTTCTTCCGAGGCGCTGTAGATTAATCCCTGAAATTTTAGCACCCAAGCCGACTAGAAGGAAAATCTTAACATACCCCCACATGCACACACTCGCTAGCTCGGATATAGTCTTACGAGTCGTGCTCCTACCTTCAGTGTGACAGTGACAGAAATTGCACTGGAAGCGACGACCGCCATCAATGAAAGGCATATAAGGGCACATGTAAGCCTTGCAGCGGTTGCAGCGAATCGGACCCAACTCCCCCAGGTCAACCACAGGGATAGGCTTCTGTAGATACACGGAACAGGAGACATGTGAGTGTGCGAGAGAGTGAGCAAGTGTGTGTGGTTTGTGTGCACATGCATGCATGCCTGTGTCTCAACTGCGTGTTCCGGTCAACACTGTCATATCAATTAAAGCTGTCACCATCTCTTTACTATGTTATAAGACATCACTTTTGCAACTTACCCTATCTAGTTACCAACTTATTTTTATGATTTTAACAACAGTATGCACGTTTTTGAATGGTGCATATTGTTCCGGTAAAATGAACTATTTCTTAAATAAAACACTGACTATTCCCACACTTCTGCAATCAACTGATGAAAATTCCATCTAATCAGTTTAACAAACAAATCCCAGATGGAGCAAAATACCACTTTTGGTACCACAACAAAATAAAACCAGATGCCCTTAACTCAAAACAGCTAACAAACTTAATCACCTTTCTTTTATTATTAATGTAACCATCTGTTTATTCTGGTTTCCTTCACAACACGATACACTGGTTTCCTCGTAAAATATGCAAAGTTCTCACTCCCATCTCAGGTTAATCCAATCCTATTACTGACCTCTGACGGGTGAAGCTCTGCAAATGGAGATATGTTGAGTGCAAATGGCACGTGGCTTTGTTTGAGCATGTCTGCTGTACAGGGGATGTTGTACATGGTGGACCGCATCAGGCGTGGATTACAGTTGCCTGCAACACCAAACAAAATATTTCAGACATGCCAGTAGCAGAAGAACAACAGTAGAAAATGTGGGTGGAAGTAAGCATTGTACTATTAGATTACACTATTTAAATGTCAGCAAATAATGGTCTATGGTCACTGTAAAGTTAAACCAAAACTTACTTTGTATGCAAGACGACAAAATGTTCAAGATATAATCTCAAATCATATTCTTCATTTTTTAAGCACAACAAGTGTTCGATATACAGAATTAAACAGTGAACATTTTCCAGTGATGTATAGCTGCGATGTAAAACGTACAAGATATCTGCAAAGAACAGAGCAATGCTTTAGAGATGACACACTGCTGTCACACCTCTACGCACAGTACTTCCTCAATCTCATCATTAGACTACAGCAATTAAATGTTACCAAATAACTAACATCTGGATGTTCTTGTATTGCTGAAATACAACACAGAAATCCATGCAATACAAACAGCAATTCTTCAGGTTCTTGACAACAAGAATATATCTATGGCAATGGTTATACCTTGATCTTCTGTATAGAAGTCTGTGGTAACCAAAGGTGGGTCGGAACTTTGAGGCGTTGACTGGAAGACACCGGTCCTATTTTTTCTGTCATCTTCAATAACTTGGATCTGAAAATTAAAAAATTATCAACAAAATGAACATGTACTCATATAAGTCACTGCCAAGTCTATATTTTTAGCAATCGTAATTTTAGCAGTTCCTACTTTAGCAATCTCCAAGTACTATTCTGAATGAAAGAATAATAGATCTTCACTGTTAAATGACTCTACTCGGGCCACTGAACATCTACACAATGAAACACTATTCCTAAATACATTTTCATTACTTGGATTTATTTGATTTAATCATATCTGTATGACGCAATCAGCCAATCAATGTTCTTCAGGGAATATGCAGACGGGAAGAAATTTGTAAATGAAATCTGGAAAATTGACAATAACAGAGAAGTTTTTAGAATGCGAGATTATAGTAGAACAGGGTAATCTGAGTGGGCATATGTTTAGGTTTAACCAGACATAACAAGTTTAACTTACAACACTGGGCATCTGGTCCGGGTCGAGTCGTCTCGCCTGCTGCTGTTGTCCTGGCACTGGGCCAGACTGACCCATGGGCCGCTGACCGTAGCCCGATGCTGGGGGCTGACAGTTGAGTGCGCCAGGACTGGGGGGTGGCTGACCGTAGCCCCCTGGGGGAGGGGCTGGCTGACCAATGGGGCGAGGGGGTCCGTACCCAGTAGGGGGCATGGCGTTGGCTGCGTGCTGCGCGGCTATGTACGGGGGCATGTTAGATGTCGGCACTGCTTGCTGCATTGGTGTCGGGGAGCCGGTGCCATACATAGGTGGCATTGTCATTGACAATGGAGATGGTGCGGACATGGGTGGTCCTGACATTGGGGGACCAGCCATGGGTCCAGCATTCTGCATGGGGGGACCACCCCACGACATTGGCGGTCCAGACATTGGCGGACCAGCATTTGACATCGGAGGACCAGAATTCAACATCGGTGGTCCCGTCATTGATGGACCAGCATTTGACATAGGAGGACTAGGCATGGGTGGTCCAACGTTCATCATTTGTGGACCCGCGTTTGACATCGGTGGTCTAGTGTTCATCATTTGTGGACCCGCGCTTGACATTGGTGGTCCAGCATTCATCATAGGTGGACCCGCGCTTGACATTGGTGGTCCAGCATTCATCATAGGTGGACCAGCGTTTGACATTGGTGGTCCTGCATTCATTATAGGTGGACCAGCGTTTGACATCGGTGTTCCTGCATTCATCATTGGTGGACCAGCGTTTGACATTGGTGGACCAGCGCTCGACATCGGCGGTCCACCCATTGGCTGGCTAGACATGGGACCAGGAGGCATGCCGGCCATGGATGAAGGTGGCCCTGGTCTTGGAGGCTGCATTCCCTGGGGTGCTGGGCCCGGCATACGTGCTCCCATCTGACTGGGCACACTCGACGGGGGCATGCCCTGGGAGAGAAACAACACATGTAAATTTTTGGTGTGGTATTAGTTTAAATAAAACAAATTTGTGAAATGTTTCTGGAACGAGATGAGCACAACTTTCGAGACTGAGAACATAAATAACCACTCATACAATTGCTTAGCCACAATCTTTTCATCCACCTTGTTCCCAATTCATGAATGTGATGTATTTAACAAGTAGCACCCTTGTCACACTTTCATCAACATTAGTAACCGATACTTTTTAATTATACTTCACAAGAACGGTCTCATTTCAATTTTTAAATGTGAAAAAATTACATTTCTTGGTCTACACGTGTACACGTTCATTTAAAATGTGTGCCTTCGGTAAATCTGACATTAAAATTCAGGATGTACAGGACAACTTTTTACCATGGAAAATGGTCGCTTTATGTTGAAGGTAGAAAAAGATTATGCTTACAGGTCTTGGTGGGCCTTGGGACAAGCTCATGCCACTCATCTGTCCCTGCAACTGAAACACCCAGAAATAATTTCAATGACATTAATATAACTCACCAATTTTAGTTTGTGATTCTTTCTTCCCGTCCTTCAACAAGCAGCAAGTTTTTGGTAATAAGAATTGCACGCATGTTTGGTAACATTTATCAAACATTTTGAGTATGATTTTGTTGTTAATAATGTTACCATAGGATGTGTATTATCAGCTAAAATCTCAGATCACCGGGGTCTGACAACAATGTTGACATCGACGGGTGCTGAATACCAGACCCTGTCACCCATCATCCCTGTTGGTTTTTTGTTGGTTTATTTCACTGTATTTTATTAGTATGCTCATATTGCAAAGCATATATTTGTAGATGATTTTGCTATTTATCGGGTGTTGGTTGTGTATAATTTTTTTTTTAACATTTTGTCTATGAGACTGTATGTATGGTATCAACCTTTTATGACAAATTCTTATTTTTGTATATACAGAAAATTATTAATCTTTACAATTAACACACAACTTTCTCAATAGATAATCACTGTTGTTGCCTTTAGAAAAAAAATTCATTTTCTCATTCTGAATAAGAACAATTGTATGTAGAGAGGTTATCATGCACAGGGTATTATTTGCTGTACGTGAGTTGGCATTACCTGGTTAGCGCTGGATGCAGGGGCGTACTGCTGCTGGGGTTGCATTGGCTGCTGCACCTGTGGCCTGGAGGGGGGTTGACTGGCCCCACCAGAGTAGGGCCCTGGAGGAGCTCTGTATAACATACAATACACATATTACACGTGCATGCAACAAACTTATGACTACACAGACAAATAGATGAATGTACTATACACGGCATATTTAATATTAAAGGGAATAAAAACATCTATTGCTCGAATTCATGTTATATTACGTCCTGCTATCTATTTCCACGTCCACCAAGCCAAAAAATTCAAAAAATTCAATGAATTAGAAATTCCACATTTTATGGTGTGCATGCGGACATTTTCGAATATGCATATTTTTGGCGTGCTTTTCGGGATGCGGAATCACTTATGACTCAAACTCGCATCAGGCCGACCCTTTCCATGCATTCAGAGCATTTTTACAAGTATAGCTTTTGGGTCGAAACGAACGTCAGAACGAGTTATTGTGCAATATTCCGACGTAATACAAACACTAGTCATCATAGAGGAACAAGCAGTTATCTTACGGTTCCACATGAATCGAATTTTATTCAAAACAATGAATGCGAACGGGCCTACAAGTCGACTAGGTTTCGCCGAGCTTGGGCTCGTTTTCAGAATAATTATATCGAATGCAACCAACGGGAGATAATCTACACCAATAAACATTCATAGCAAACATATATTGTATCCAGCTACATAAAGTAACGTGTATAATCTCATAATATCACTAGAATATCGATATATGACGGAGTTGTACAATTTATCATAACAACTTAAATCAGTCAGACAGTTTCCGTTGGTCCCGCTAGCTCAGTGGGTAGGCGCGTTGGTTACTTGTCGTTTATTTTACAGTCGGGCGACGCTGGTTCAATCCTGACAGCATGCAAACCTTTGATTTTGCTTTACACATTTTTGTTTATGTTTTCACGAAGTAATATAAACAAAATCATTTTATACAATAATGCACTGTTTGTAAAAAAAAAAAAAAATTCTAGTTATTATTTATTCGCCACAAAAATGAAAATATGGTCATTATATATAACGATATTTCTAAATTGTATTTATCCAGACAGATCTCAATCTGTTTTCACATATATAATTACAATATATTACCGTACAATATATTTACAATTAATAAATTATATATCCATTATATTTGTTTGGATAAATAAAATTTAGAAACATCGTTATATAATGACCATATTTTCATTTTTGTGGCGAATAAATAGTTACTACAAAAATAAAGGTTATTTACAAATAGTGCATTATAGTATAAAATTATTTTGTTTATATTACTTGGTGAAAACATAAACAAAAAAAGTGTATAGAAAATCAAAGGTTTGCATGCTGTCAGGATTGAACCGGCGTCGCCCGATTGTAAAATAAACGACAAGTAACCAACGCGCCTACCCACTGAGCTAGCGGGACCAACGGAAACTGTCTGACTGATTTAAGTTGTTATGATAAATTGTACAACTCCGTCATATATCGATATTCTAGTGATATTATGAGATTATACACGTTACTTTATGTAGCTGGATACAATATATGTTTGCTATGTATGTTTATTGGTGTAGATTATCTCCCGTTGGTTGCATTCGATATAATTATTCTGAAAACGAGCCCAAGCTTGGCGAAACCTAGTCGACTTGTAGGCCCATTCGCATTCGTTGTTTTGAATAAAATTCGATTCATGTGGAACCGTAAGATAAATGTTAGTTCCTCTATGATGACTAGTGTTTGTATTACGTTGGAATATTGCACAATAACTCGTTCTGACGCTCGTTTTGACCCAAAAGCTATCCTTGTAAACATGCTCTGAATGCATGGAAAGGGTCGGCCTGATGCGAGTGTGTGTCATAAGTGACGTCACGATATCACGTGATCGCCTAGCTCATTAAAA
Source organism: Paraescarpia echinospica (assembly GCA_020002185.1). Classification (NCBI taxonomy): domain Eukaryota; kingdom Metazoa; phylum Annelida; class Polychaeta; order Sabellida; family Siboglinidae; genus Paraescarpia; species Paraescarpia echinospica. The sequence continues at coordinate 73,743,946 of CM034535.1, read as the reverse complement.
TTTCATTTTCCGCGGGAATCGCTTCACAGACGGGCTTAAAATCGAATTTATGCTACAAATGTATTTTTCTGTAGTTGTTTAATGTTGTCAAATGTTACATACAATGTTAAACTTTGTGTACACATGGAAAAAGGATTTTAGGTAATGCCTTATTTTTATTTCCTTTAAACTAGTCGAAATATGTTGTTAGGTTCTTAAAAACACATACCTGCGTGATTATTTTTTATCAAAGAAGTTATTATCCAACAAGTTATTTTAAAGAGTAAACCATGCAGAACTTGGGATTCGAAACACAAAATTATTTCCATGTGGAAAAATAGTATCAACTTGCATAACAGTTTTTTGGCGCAGTAGTTAACATTCACAAGGTGACATTATTTCTATCCCCACAGACAGAATAAATATGTGCATGGAAATCAATGGATCTTAAGTTACCATTCACTTGATACAGCCAAATAAATGCATTACCCAGTATTGTATGGGTCTCCCTGTGGACCCAATCCAGATGGAGGTCCATTTGGCATGGCCCCTGGGGGCATGCCTGCTTTCTGCTGCATGCTGCCATAAGGTGCTGGAAATGTACCAAAACTTGGTGTTAACACAAGTACTTACAAAACACTTATTTTTTCACACTGCTGCATAGATCAGGAGAAAATTGTTTGGTAGATGGCAGCAGACTGAACACGTGCAGAAATTATAGCAATCAGGAACTCACAAAATTTTGATTTAACGATCATAGTTATTTTATTTGTAAACTTGATGTTTCAAGTTTGTATCGCACTGCATAAATACAGTCTGGCTTAACCAACTCTCGCCCGGCTGCATGACTTCACCGGGAAGTGTCTGGTTCTGAAGCTGCCTTTTGACTGCTCACTGTCTGTTAGCAAGTCTATCCTCCAGAATATTTATATATGATGTTTTCGATAATGTAAAGAAATTATGAAACAGTGTCCGAAATAGTATTACACAAAATAAAAAGTATCTTAAACTAAATGAACATAAATAAAAAAATGTAGAGTACTATACAGGATTTGAACCGAGAACCCTATAACTACCTGTCCTACACGCGACCCACTTAGCCACAAAGATCAGTTGTCTTCTGTGTACATTGGCGGCTATATATATATTGATTAGATTTGATTGATCAATTGCACTTTCTTTAGTTATATTAGGTATTTATAGTGTTTATTCATACGTAGTCTTTTGTTTCTGCCAAGTATCAGCAAGACAACATCGATATACGAAATATTTGACAACCACGAGAGCTGCCACCTAGTGATTATGCATGTGATTAAAAGGCAGCTTGCAGATATGGTATAAAAGTAATTATGAAAAAATTTTAATTTTGGTTTATTTTGTGTGTGACATGTTTCAATCTAAATGAAATTTTTAATAGTTTTAAAGCATTGTACACGTAATTGTATTTGTTATTTAAAAATTAGTGTGAGAGCCAATCAGCACATCTACTCGGATTCGGGGTAAACAGGAAACCACTGGCGAACATTGAAAAGGCATGAATATTTTAGGCCTAGTGATGGGGTGGTGTTGCCACCTCACGGTGCTTAGATAATATAGGCTACATAAATAGGGTAATTACACTACAAAACACAAAAATTATCAAATATGGTTACTGTTGAAATGAATGAGTATGATTAGGTGAATGATTACTCAGATCAATTAGAAAATTAGTATACTGTAATAAAATACTTCTGCACATAAATCATCACTACAACCACTGCCTGTACATTGTTTACAATTCCTGATTGTTACCAGATGAAAATTGTAAGATAGATACACAGATTAACATTTCGAACAGATCTGTGCATATAATTTAGATTTTTTTAATAGAACTGCTTCATGTCTGACTGCTTGCATTGTAGTTGGGTCAAACACAAGAAAATTTTAATCAAGTACAATTATGATTACACTGTCTTTTTGACCAACATACTCGGGTATGATTACTCAAAAGTTGTTAAAATAGCATTACCACATGAACAATTAAAACTGCATTACCTTTTTCAAATGTCACATAACACATATCATCTGAACAGTGTGAAACTGACACGTAGGTACATATCTACACAAACTTGAATTTTAGGCGATAATGTTATCAAAAATTCATGTCTACAAGATAATTTGACATAATTTTCTTTAGGTTTACCGCAGAAACTTTGTGCAACGTCTGCAGTGAAAACGAACATGTCTTCTAATTGGTCGAACAGATCTCATGACGATCCAAATAGGTTTACAAGTGCGGGTTTTCAATTTGCCGCGATCTGTTTTTGCGAAAACCGTAACGCCAGCATCACATTTTTGGTCCACATCATCGCTAAATAACGAATGATCAGTTCGTCAAATAAAGGAATACTTTTAAAAACTTTATACCACTGTAAAGAGCATTATCTTGTCTTGATATTAAATGTCTTATTTAATGCGGACTGAACGATGTAAGGGCTGCGTGACCGGTGCCCTGTCGTAGTTTAGCCTAAAAACTGGCCAGATCCAACAGCTGTAGTGGCTGCTGTGGTAATGCTAGTTAAAGATTATATATACATGATTACTGAGTTCAATTCAAACAAAGCAGTTTTTTTTCTATTTTAAAAGTACACAACATTTGATATGGATAAACTGCCTACACCTACACGGGAAGTATTGGACCATGACTATTAAGGCCACCCTCGGGACTGAACAAAAGTGGCTTGAATGACGAGGTGACCATATTAGCAGAACTAATTTGTTATACTTACTGTTACAGAAATAATTTGGGACTGTTCTATGGTGACCTTAATTGTAAGGTGGCTATATTACCAAGGTGAACATAAAGCGAGGTTCAACTCTACATAGATATGTAAACATATCGATTGCTGTGTTTTGTGTACGATTCATTATTATAAAGAAATATTGCGCGAGGTTAGACCGATGACACCCTGTGGGGACAACGCAAGCAAATGTTGATGTCTTCCGAGTACTTTCCTATGACAGGCAATCAAACAAGTTCAATAACCTTACTACAATTGTGTTAAACCCACCTGGTGGTTGGCTGGGTCCGGGAGGGGGCATGCCATTGCCCTGGCCATTAAACATTGGTCGCACTGGAGCTTGTTGCCCACCAGGAAAACCACCCGGTTGGGGTGGGGGTGCAAAACCCCCACCATAGGGGTTCTGATTCATGTACTGCGGGTTCATTTACCTGCTGAAAGAAAAGCGTAAAAATAAATATTTGCCTCGCAGCATAAGTTATAATTGTTACAGGCTGCAAGGGTTTGGCCCACATTTCACACTGCTAACGAAAAGCCAAAATACATTCACAATCACAGGGGTGAAAATATACATATTTTTGTTTGCCTTTTTAGAAACAACAGTTTACTACCGGTTTGATGAATTGAAAGACATCTGTGCGTGCAGGAAACTGACAGAACTTAATGGAATGATTGGATCTGGTTCTTGATGAGGCAGGGGAGAGGTAGGGCTGGGGGTCAATGTCAACATAGTTGTGGATGATCTTGAACATGGTCAGGTGTGCCTCTGGTACATTAATAAATAAGATATCCGATCACCTCCCTTGCTTTAATCTCTCAGAAATTTCGTTAGTAAATCCACCAAACCCAGGATGGATTAAAATTAACACAATAAACAATAAAGCCACTAAAAATATACTAAATGACATTAATTGTCGTGCAAATGACTGGCGGCATTACTTAGATAATAATAGTAGCATTACCACATGACAAATATAAACTGTGTTACCTAAACATGTTTTGTTATGCATGTAAGGAGCTTCTTCTTCTGAAGTAATTGGTTTTGATTTCATGAAAATCAGACAACTACTTACAAAGTTATTAAGTTGGAAAGGTTACTACCCCAGGAGTTTTCGTTGGAACGGTGAACATGAAAAATTACACAGAAAGAATAGGGTCACAGTATTTCCAGGGTGTACCCCTATTTTACCATTTTTGTCATTGTTTTCACAACAGATAAGTAATTAATTGAGGTAATTACTTCAAATTTTGCATATACAGGTATTTTCACACGAGGAATTCATTTTTGTTGACCTAATTTGCATATTTCATGACCTAATTAGCATAATATGGCCGACATTGAATCATAGACTGTAACAAGGTGCAATTCATGTCATGTCATTAATTGTTTAGAGTATATTTACAGGGTATTAGAAAGTGTAACATATCATGTTTCATTATAGTTCATTTCAATCCCAAATTTTTTGCAAAATTGGTGCATCATTAGCATAATTATTACAAAATGGCGGCCATATTGAATGAGGATTCCCAATGTTTTTGTGAAGAAATTGTTATTCTGAGCATGTAATTAACTTAGTAATGGCGTTTACAATAGTACAGCATAAACTGTTTCATTGCTATCAATTAGTTACCACAATTTGAATAATTTGTTGAGTAATTTGCATAAAATAAAATGGCGGACATATTAAATGTAGAATCCCAATTTTGGAATACATATTTTTCCAAAAGCACATCATTAATATCATAATTAATGTCTATACTAGTTATACTATGTGAATTGCAGAAAGTGTCTTGGACCTGAGAGATACCTGCATTTAAATACACAGAGTAATGAATAATTGCATCAACAACTCAGATTTTATTGTTAGTCTTTGTTGTTACAATAGCTATTTAAACTTAGGAAAATATAATTATTAATAAAATAAAATATAGTTATACACACCAATAATATAATTGTGGCAATAAATGAATATTATAATGGTGGAAATACCAAGCTTAAACTGGCTAGTTATTACTACTAGTAAGCAAACAATAAGTTTTTATTTTATATTTAACTAAGTAAGGTTGGAATACAAGTTTCTGAATTTCAAGTTTAAAATCAATTATTAAGTGTAGCCAGCATAGTGTGAATAGGGATTGCCTGTATGACAGCTAGGTGCCAAATTCGCCTAGCGGACAACCAGCGCAACGCGGTTACTATTTTTAGCACAGCGTCACTGTCTGCGGTGGCGTTGTCGAAAATCGTGCAACAAGGTCGCACAAAATGCGATTTCCGCACTTGTAAACCTTTTTAAAATATCACATAACATATATCATCTGAACAGTCTGAAACTGACACGTAGGTGTGTAAATACACGAACTTGAATTTTAGGCGATAACATTACCAAAAATTCATGTTTATACGATAATTTGACATAATTTTCGTTTGGTTTAACGCAGGAACTTCGTGCAACGATTGCAGTGAAGACGAACACGTCTTCTAATTAGCCGAGCAGATCTCATGACGATCCGAATAGGTTTACAAGTGCGGGTTTTCAATTTGCCGCGACCTGTTTTTGCGAAAACCGTACCGTCGCGGAGCTCCGTCGGCATGACACTTTTGGCGCGCATCATCGCTCAATCACGAACGATAAGTTTGTCAAATAAAGGAATACTTTTAAAAACTTTATGCCATTATAAAGAACATTATTTTGACGTTCCAGTGATATTAAACATGTATTATTTAATGCGGACTTAATGATGTAAGGGCTGCATGACCGGTGACCTGTCGTAGTTTAGCGTCAAAACTGGCCAGATCCAACGGCCGCTGTGGTAATGCTAATAATAGGCCTAGATCATTGTCATTTAGGGTGTACTGTTTGAGATTATTGTGACCCAAATAGTTTACAGATTCTGCTTCAATTAGTTGTAGTTATTATTTCAAAGCAGATTTATAATAATAGTATAAAAACATATTCAAAGTATACGCTAGTAGACCCATTTTAGTAAGCAGTATGATAAGGAATGAGTCTGAGATAAAAGGAGAACTGAAACGCAGTGCGGTCACGAATGTGCTCGGACCTATAACACTGATGAACACAGTTCCGATACGCCGTATCCAAGCACCACCGTCAACATGCACACGTATGCACGCAGTTCTGATGGTCGGCTTGCTGCACCTTGCCCGTGCACCGGAAAGAAGCCACAATAGGTGCATGCGCGTTTAGTGCTCGGACGTTTATTACTGGCACACACGGTTCCAATGCTCGGCTACGTAATAAAGTCCTTATAAATAACACTTTACCATACATTGTAAGAAGCTAACAATTAACATAAATCTTGGTGTGCTGTGCAGACTGGATAAAATTGAGACAGAATCATGATAAGTATTACTAACTGTCATCTTATAACAGTGACCACCAAAGTGTCTACTTTTTTATGGACTCAGTCTTTGTGTTAGCATTTCTTCCTGAATCTTCATGTATTATCTTGAAGTTGAACTTGATTTCAACCATTTATTTAATAATAATAATAAGATAACTTCTATTGCGCCTAAATCCTTGGAAACCAAGCTCAGATAAGAGAGGATACGCCGCCCCCCAAAGCACATAAGGTTCGTTGGCCTTTTAACGCCCTGTAATTTGTAAGGGTCCAGTCCAGTATTTGGAAGATGAGTTGACAAACAAACATTTGCATTGCCGGCAACGCAAAGCCACAGTCACAGAGTGATCTTTATCAATGTTAGATGGGCTGTCATCTAACGTTATACACATAAAAATAACGCACAGTTGTCCCCGTAAACGTTCTCCGATGTTATGGACCTATACGTAACCTAACTGACAGGCTGATCCCGCGGCCATTCGCCATACTAACTACAGTCAACAGAGTCACAGACAGTCAAAACACATCCGTTCAACTTCGAATGACAGCTCCATGGCTATAATCCAAATACGCGTGGTTTGCAAACATCACCATGCATCGTCTTTCATCAATATATCCAATACATCGTGAGACGAATATCGGATATTTCCACTAATTACCTGAAAGCCAGCTTCCTTTGAAATTGTGGTAAGTTTTCGACCGCTACATTTGCAACTTCGTGCCACGTACAGTATGGCGTACGCATCAAACACCAAGCATGCGCAGAAGTGCCACGTTGGCGGAAACGCGATGCACGTCGGAGAAACAGTTAAAGTACTTACCGCACCTAAGGCCACCTAAGCACACTTGCCATGACAGCTCAAACCACAATCCGGTCCGGTAAATATGAAAGTTTGTGAACACTGGCAGCCTTCATATTATGTTTACCCACAAATGTAAGACCTTGGAAATTGTAATTTATGTATTTTGAAGAAATTAGTTTAACGTGAATTGAATGTTATTGATCAGGCACCTCCCCAGATTACCCTCTCTGGATCCGCCCTTGGTGGGTGCGTCCGTGCGTCGCACTGCGTGCATGCGTACTCACCCCCTTTCCACCAACACTATTGTCTATTTTTTATATTTACATGTTGCAAATGGTGTACCTTGTAATAATGGAATGTGTATTCTTAGTTGTTAATGGAAATAAATAAATACTTATTGTTTACTTACGAGACTAGAGCCACTTACGAATTAACTGTTTTTTCTTCGGAGGATGTTTTTGCAAGTGTGCATTCCAGGGATGGGTTAATTTCAACTGTTAATTCGTTGATGTGTAGCGCCGTGGAGCAGTGGATAGAGCTTCAGACTTTCAACCGAGAAAACCTGGGTTCGAATCCTAGGCGGCGGTGACGAACCTTGGGCAAGTTCGTTCACTATACGTTGATCCAGTTCACTCAGCTGCATGAATAAGTACCTGGCTATAGACAGTGGTGGATATTTGTGTACGAATAGTCTTTGCGCAATTAATTGCAGCGTGGTTGGATGCTCCCCAGAGAAGTCGAGATGGTGTTTGATTGAAAAGGTCTGCCAGGGAGTAAAGTGTAAAGCGCTTTGAGCAATCCTGAGGACTGGATACTGCGCTACATATGAACTTACCTCTGCCTTTTTAATTCAATTAACTCATTTAAGTTAATTTAATTACCTTTCTTGAAAAACACAAATTAATTTCAATAATAAACCTTACTGGAAGATGTTAATTTTATTTAAAATGTCACAATGAACTTTCAATTAACTTTTAATGGTATATTAATTACCTTTAATTTATGCAATCCTTTGGTGATTGTGAACTGCTTGCTGTCAGGAGTACAAAATCAGCATTGATGGTCCAGGTAGTTGTTTTAACACAACAGTGTGAATGACCCGAGCCACTCATCAGCAGTAGTGAACAAGCTGGGTTGTGGCAGTGCTTGACCAGGTACTACAGCTGTATTATGTAAGAGTATTGACTTTGTTCATTTTTCTCAAGACGGCTTTTTATCACCTATCCAAAAGGAATGCAATACAACTTGTATCTGGAATATGTAGTTTCTATAGACATAATCTCACATAAGAAAATTAAATTACTAGGTTTGTTAGGTGCCATGTTGTAGACTGTAACCATTGCAGACTGGGACACATGTGAACAGTTATCATATTGGGAACTGTTGGCAGTAATCCGTAGCGTCCAAACGGCGTGTTGAATGTTGTGAGTCGGCTGGATTCCTTATCCAATTCGACCTGCCAAAACGCATTTTTGGCGTCTACGACAGTGAAGACTCGCGCACCGCTTCGTCGTGTGGCAATTTCCTGTATCGTTGGCATTTGATAATGCTCTCGCTTGATAGCTCTGCTTAGATCCCGTGGATCCATGCAGATACGCAGTTTTTCTGGCTTCGACACGAGCAACAAGCTGGAAACCCAATCTGTCGGTTCACTGACTGGCGCGATGATGTCATCGTTGACCATCTCACGCAGCTCATGTTTCAGCTTGTCCCTCGGAGGCACTGGTACTCGTCGAGGGGCGTGTAAGACAGGATTGACGTCTCTGTAAATCTTGATGTGGTACGGGCCTGGTAATTTTCCAAGTCCCTTGAAAACATCTGCATACTGGTGCTGTATGTCAGCGGTGTCAAAGCTAGGTATCTTCGTTGCCTGCTTTGCATCAACGTTGTTTACGCTCGTGGTCTCCGGCGATTCCTCTAATGGCCGAATGGCATCGACATCAATCCACTGCAGCGCACCGATGCCATCGCATGCCTGGCGGCTGAGAATCGGTTGGCGGTATTTACCGTTCATCATTTTGAAGTGCAGATTGTGTTTACGGCCGTTTCTGTGGATTTGTCCCTCCATACACAGTCAGTGTGTCTGTGAATCGTGTCAGATTCTGCAAGTTAGTATCTCCTGTAGCTAACTTATAGTCACTCAGCGGCAGCATGTTACATGGGATCCGGTATCGCACTCGAACTGCACCTTGTGCGACCCGATACCAAGCGTTATGTATCCAGCGTCCTTCTGCCGTCCGTCCACACGGTTAACTGAGTGTCGAGTAGCTGAATCGTCTATCAGACTACTCATGCCATATTGTTCTGTTCCTGTTGTTTTGACGTCTCTTCTGACTTTCAGTTTGCGACACTTTACGGCGAAGTGGTTCAGGCCCTGGCAGACTCTGCATTTCTGGATCCAGGCTGGACATTTGCCTCTTTCATGTGTCTTTCCACAAAAGGAACAGTTCACAACTGTGTTTGTTTTCGCGTACATTCTTTCTCGAGGTCTTGCGTGAACTGCCTCGCTGCCATGCTGTGCAAACTGCCTCGTTCTTGTGTTTTTCTTCATCGAGTGCACATCTACGTCATCGACGGAATTCCATGCCTTACCTCGTTCAGCTTTCACTTCCGAATTTCTGATGACGTCTAAGGCTTTCTTCAGCGTTACGTCGCGTTTTTCGAGGAGTTTATTTCAGACTCTCTCGTCCATAACATTCGAAACAAGATGGTCACGGTAAATTTCATCCGACGTGATCTCATCAAACGCACAGTTTGTTTCGATTCGCCGCAGCTCTTTATACCACGTCATGACAACGTCCCCAGCCCGCTGTTTACGAAAATGAAAGATGTGTCTCTCATACGGTATGTTTACCCTTGGCGTACAGTAGTTCTCGTACATTTGTAGAACTAGTTCTACTTCGTAGCGATGTGCAGGATTATTCTACGCGTGATTCTGCCAGATGTCTTTCGCATCCTGGCCGATCACTGACAACAACGTACTCACGCGTTTCCGTTGTGTCTTTTCATCCAGATATGTGGCGACTTCATATTCTATCCAGGCGCTTTTCCATAGACGCCAAGAATGCGCAGAAGTTAGTGCGTCGATTTTCAACGGCGGCGGTGGTGGAATACTGCTGTTGTACGTTGTCACAATACGATTAAGTGGAGGCGATGTTGGCGACGGTGGCGTATACAGCACACTGGACGGAGGCGTTGCCATCACAGTGTCCCTCACACTTAACGGAGTCTAGTTGATCTGATCAGGCACTGTTGTTGCAATCCCGGTGAGCCGGTAATTCAGGGATCATCCAGATAACGTAATCCAATTAAGACGTAACGGTAAGTCACTTCCTGACACCATGTAACGGTATTGCTCGTATCTATGTATTATATAACATAGAAACAACAAGTCGAAAAGAATATGTTTAATACGTTACTATTATGGATACACAGCTGCACTGGTCTAAATCCTAGGCTAGACTGATTCACTACACTAACAGCGGCGGCAGCGGACACTAATCTATATGCTAATTAGAGTTCAGAGGTTGCAGCTAGGCAATAAATCCAAATATACCCTCCCTGTTGAGCATCAGCTGTCGCGCATGGTTTTGATGGCCTCCGTCTGCGTTAGTCGACTGCGCGCGACGAGGCCTGGGAAAGGCGGCGTAGAGATAAGCCTTCACCGTCGATTTTTTCTTCATCGCCCGCCACTCGCACTCCCACATCTCGATGACCGTGATGAAGCGTCGAAGGAATGACGTGGTGGCGCTCGTCTCGGCGAAGATCTCGGTCATGGGACTACTGTTCTATTAGATGTTCACCTGGTTTACCGAGCGCGGACAACCGTGGAAGAAGCACCAGAGGAAATGATACACCGTTCTCGTTCTCAGGACCTTTGAGTTGGTGGCGTATGACCGTTTTCGTTCGGGAGCTCTCCCATGAGAGACATTCAGTGGCCATGAGACCGTACTGATGCACCCGTTCGGTCGAAAGCCGGTTTCTTCGCTGCTGCGCGTGGACCAGCTGGCCGGCATCTCCTGTATCGGTTGTTATACCAGAAGAGAAGACCCGTACCATCGTCATGCGTTCATCTCGCCACACAGCCCGGTATGGCTCGTAGGCGTCGTCGGAAATACCCTCCCGTTTCAGGTGGCTGTACAAAGCCCCTCTCGGAGGAAGCTCACGGTCTTCCAGTTTCTGCTGGTCGTCGAAACTGCCCTTCTTCAGCTCGTATCCGCAAGCTTTTAGATACTTATCGTAACTGACACCGCGTGCAAGATAATTCGTTATGTCTTGGAACTTGAGTGTAGGCTTCGACAGGCACATGATGAACTTGATGATGATAGCACAAGCAGCAGGACAGGGGGAACCGACGAATGGAGTGGCCTCTACGGTTAGAGCTAGTTCATCGGCACCCCGATCGTACAGGAGTGGCGCGAGGTACTTTTTGACGACGTTCATATTGTATTTCCCCGAGTTGAAACCTAGAACCGGGAGCTGAGGTGCTCGCGCAGCCAATTGATGAGTGCGGTGTACGGGTCAGACCTCTTTGCCTTCGGGGACGTCCCGTCGTCGTCGTTGTCGCCGGCGCTGTCCCCATCGCCACCGGCGTTTTCTTCGTAACCGCTGCCCATCGTTTTCACTCGCCACTCAGTCTGGAATATTGTGAGGTCTACGAAGACGCCTCGGTACGACGGATCCAACGCTTTGCGGGCTGCCATTTCGTTATTTTTCACGCTTTATAGACCAGTTAAAGCCACCGGCCACTGTCACAAGCGATAACACGTCGGGCGTCGGCTGCCGTGCGCGTGCGCGCAGGCGAAGAGCACCGATTACCCATAACATAACAAAGCGTCGATTTTTATGTTAGCATGGTAATTTCAACAGAAAAGTTCCGACTTTATAATCATAGATCTCTGACAATAACAAACCACACCATAATTATTATATTCATTGAAAAACACACCGAACGTCCACGCACTTCTAAATAACGATTTAATACCCGATTTCGCTATCTCTCCCTCCCTACCTATAAAATGAACGACACAATACCGACCTTCCCACGGCTATCGAAAACGCATACGGGTTCCACTGTAACACCGCCCTATACGTATTCCAGCTCTAACATACACCTCGTCGGACAAATAACGATTCGTAGAATTCCCAAACCTTTCATTCATCGCACCATATTATAACACCTCATTCTAAACTCGGCTCCACCAAACAAACCGCTAGGGTCCTTCGATAAACGCTGTCGGATCAACGTCAATAGGCGGCGCCACCACTCCATAAGCGTCAGGCTAATAAAACAAACATCACATCAACGCCGGTAGGCTGCGCTACGCACCCCAACTATCTTTTCATGGTTCAATGGTATGGCGTGGTGAAGGAGGGGGGTCCCCTCAGGACACCTACCATCACAGCCACATTCATCTACAGCTATCCCCAAACAACTAAGGGGGCCCTTCATAACCAATCAACGAATTTTCGCACGGTCAAGACGTGCATCATCAAAAAATTACCGCATCGCAACCAACACCGACACCGGTAGGCGGCGACACCCCCACTACACCCCCATGCTCCAACTTCTCTGGCAGTTGATTGGTCAGTCTACGAATTGACACAGGACGTTTTACACACACGCGTCAGTGCTGAAAAAGTACTGTATCTAATCGACACACACACACACACACACGCACACCCCTCAGTACTGAGTCGGAACACACAACTATTATAGGGTAGGACGAGCAAAAGACAAGATGGATAAAACTAAATCAGCCGCAAGTGAGGCATCTTAAAAGTTAGGAGAAAATATGCAAATTTACTCAATTTGGCTGAGACCGAAACTAGCACAACTTACCAATGACCTGATAAATGCGTGAGTTAATTTAGTTTAAGTGGTAACTTTGTCAGTCAATTGTAATTTAATTAATTAACTTTCCAAGTTAATTGACACATGCCTGGTACATTCACGTGTGACGTGGTCGCGTAGTATTTAAGGCATCGACATCTTCATTAAGACGCTGTGGGTTTTCATCTCATCTCATATACTGTGGTTAGCCCAATACGAGGCAACTTCCCTCAATTGGCGCTCGCTGGCTTGCAAACTTAATAAAACTACATAAAAAAAACAGGTGAAACTTGGCGTGTAGTATTTAGAGTGAGTATGTCGCTCGGAGCCAACCTTCAAGGATGACTCTGAAAGCGGCTGGGGGTCTGTGAAGGGGGCGTCTGGTGGAAAGGAGTTACAAAGGCGAATGGCAGAGGGAGAGAAGGAGTGTAGATATGTGTCAGTTCTAGAGTGGGGGATGATAAGTTTGGTTGGCCTCGGGTGAATCGGATGGACGGAATGATGGTACGCACATTCCTTCTGGTTTATATCAACAATATCGCCCTTGGTTGTATACATCATGATGGGTTTATGTCAACAAGACCGCCCTTGGTTGTATTCATCATGATGGGGTTATGTCAACAAGGCCGCCCTTGGTTGTATACATCATGATGGGTTTATGTCAACAAGACCGCACTTGATTGTATACATCATGATGGGTTTATGTTAACAAGACCGCCCTTGGTTGTATACATCATGATGGGTTTACTGATGATGCGTCGAGTTTTGAGAGATTATAATCCAAGGTCTGAGACGATTGCTGTATAAACTTACCAATTGTTTTATTGAAACTCGGAAGATTCATCAGCTGTTCAGCACGTTTCCGGTGTTGCGCTGTCTCGTTGCGCTGTCTTGGATTTTTATATCGGAAGACGGGGTCTGCCGTTGGAGATTTTTCGCCGGAATTTAGCGGTTTAGCACGTCTCAGCACGTCTTCCGTGGTGTTGTGGTATCGTGCTGTCTCGAAGACGGGAGGGGTATGCTATTGGAGATTGTCAGCGAAAATCCACTTTGCCTGTATTCTGGGAGACCGGGAGATAGGTCTACACCCGAATTCCGGGAGTCCACAGATATGGGGCTGTGACGTTGCTGGTTTGTCAGAAATTATGTGAGATGCGTCGTGGCGGGCGTCGACAGGCACGTTCGAGGCAGTTAGAGAGGTATTGTTGGAGTGGGTCTCAGATACTGGCGGCGTATTCCATTGTCGGGCGGACGAGTCCCTTGTAACAGGTGGTACGGCTATATATTGGACAACCCCTGATATTTCTGTGCTCAAAAGCGCTTGTTTTATTTCCCTTTTTAGCGATGTTCTGGATATGTTTGCTCCAGTGGAGGTCCTTGGTGATTTACACGCCTAGGTATTTGGTAGCCTAATTTTAAGGATCTTTCCAGGTAGAGCGTAGTTAGTGGTGATGGGCTTCATCTTCTTGGTTACGCTCAGGGCATGGTACTTCTCAACTACATATGTCATATGCTAGGTCGTCTCCCAGTCTTCAAGCGCATCCAGGTCTTCTTGGAGCTGCTTTGTGTCTGCCGGTGTGACGATCTTCTAGTAGAGGATGGTATCATTGGTGAATAATCTCACTCGCGATTTGAGGTTCTGGTGCAGGGGTCGGATTCATGAAGCGTACTTAAAATTACGCAATTACTTAGCGTCACGTGTTGGCGTAAACTCCTTTGTTTGCTTATGTTAAAATAATCACGTCATTTACTAAGACATCTTAGCATTAAGTACGTTCTTAGCCGCATCATGAAACCGGCTCCAGGTCATTGACGTACGCTAGGAATCGGGTCGTGCTGAGCACATACCCTTGTGGGTTCCCGTAGGTCTCTCGGTCGGTGGAGGACTGCTGTCCGTCGACTACAACTTGCTAAATTCGCTGAGGGAGTAAGTATCTTATCTACTAAAGGGTTGAACCATGGATGCCATATATAGTGAAACTTGACGAGGAGACGCTGGTCGAGTACTTTGTAGTAAGGACCGGATACAGTTGCTCTATGAGAGAACATGGTACATTTATTTCATAGGATCAATACTCCCCAATATCAATACTAGTATTAAATTCGTGTTCTCAGGGACATGGATCATGTTCATAACTATGCATAGCTACATTTATACAATATACCCTTATGTGTCTTGCGTGTTGCATGCATGCATGTATGCATGAGTAGAACAATAAAGAGTTTTATTGTTGTAGCCCACGGCATTATACGAAATATGCTACAATCACTCGCTGTTCTGAACATGATGACGTCATTATCAACATTTCAGTGTTGCTACCAGTCATCAGGGAATCGCTACCTCTTCACGTTGTCTTTTTCTGCATCTCTTTTATGTCCTGCTGTTTGACAATGTCACACATTGCACCGTATATTAAGCAGCAAATAACGTGTGTTTCAGGCATAGAATATCTCATTATCAGCTGCACCCATGCAAGCCAACCATACACGGAAACTTTGGTCTTCCCCGAAAACGTGTGAACTGCTCATAAACCAATCTATTCCCATTGGTGGGTTTACGTTTCTCAGTCACATAACTATTGTCAAATGTGCCAGTAGCCAACGCAATATTTTGACAGACAAACTAAATTCGATCAATCTCTCCTGGCTTGTGATAATGAAGATAACATTTTTGGACGCCTCACGTCATGCTTCGAATCGTCACCTGTAATTGACTTATCTATCACGCGACATGTTGCCTAGCAAAGGTTCCGTCAAGCCATCAAATTGGATCCTTGACACATTTGGTGTTTATGCATTCCGTCGTATATTTGTTTTGAAATTCTGGCCACAAACTGTTTATTTACGATAAAAAACATAAGGCAAAGTTTTCAAAGTGACAACTGTATGCGTGATGTTTGATTTATGAGATGTCGTGCAGCAGTGGTAATGTATATATCCAAAATTATATTCTATTTGATTAACAGCCATTTTTCAGAAGTAGGCCATATGAAGTCTAAATTAGCGCATTACATCGTTCAAATATTGTCAAAGCCGTTTAATCGTCCCGACGCCATCCAAAATCAGTGTTTCGATTTGCAATGTGTGTGATCTTTCATTGTCAATAAATCATGATCATTCATTTTTGATAAACCAATGAACCACGCCGGTTTTAAGGCATGGGTCGCCAAGCTAGTCCCGCCACACGGATTTGGGTCGCACCGCTGGCATAACACAATAAACCTTGACAGGCATTGTCCATCGACGAAACACTATTGTCATGTGTGTTGTCGCTCGTGGCAAATTTGCAACGATCTATGACCATTCCCCATTAGAACGGAATGCGACGCGACAGAGTAAGTGAGCGAGTGAGTGAGTGATTGGTGAATGAGTGAGAGACCGAGCGAGTGAGTGAGTGAGTGAGTGATGGGTGAGTGAGTGAGTGAGCGACGGGTGAGTGAGTGAGTGAGAGAGCGAGTGTGTCAGAGGGGGAGAAGGAAATAGAGAAACAAGACATAATTAGTGGGACAGGCACTGACACGCCCATGCACATTCACACGCACGCACGCACGCACGCACGCACGCACGCACGCACGCACACACACACACACATATTGTGTCATTGTACGTAATCACCCACATACCAACACAAATTCGGACAAACCGATTCACACACGGGTACACACATTGTTACATACGCCCACACCGGTACATACACAGATACACGCTCATGTACACACGCTAACATATACGCACGCACGCATACATACATTGATAAAGACAACGACACACACACGCACACATACACACACAAGTACACACACACACACGACAGTCTACAATACATACACCAGAATTGACACCTATATGTATACCATTGGACATGGTGAATGTTTTTAAGATGAAACACACATATATATATATACAGTCGTTTGACATTGGTCAAGTGGTGATGACGTCGTAAATAGTATGACTTGCTCACATAGGACGCGCCAGATTAAACGACTGACCATTATTTTAAAAGTTACTGTCAGTGCTTTAATTAAAGCACCCTTTTGGTTATTGGTCCTGTTCGTCGGGCTTCCGGTCGCTCTTAGGGAAACCCCGGTGATGAAGTTTAGTTCCACGTCGTGCTCCCGAGACTGAAGTATCCGATTGTTCGGAGCGATGTTCCTGAGTTTTTGCTTGTTTGTCATGGAGCATCATTTCCACAATTGTAGCAAACGAAACGCCAGTCTTGTGCTCACCGCGAAGCATCTTTTTCACGGTATTAGCAAACGAAGGTCTAGTCCGCGCTCCAGCCCGAAATGGACTCTTGAGCTGAGGCAGAAGCAGAACCCGTGAAAACATTCAAACATAGATACCGCGAGAGTATACGAAATGAACTCGTGTCACACGAGTAGTCTGCGCGGACAGAAACAATAACGAAACACACACACACACACACACACACACACACACACACACACACACACACACACACACACACACACACACACACACACACACACACACACACACACACACATATGTACACACATGCAAACTCACACACACACACGATTCCTCCACACTAAGTTAGGTAAATCCGTTTTGAATAGATTTGAACACAGACGACTGTGAGGAAGTACAATTGAGACTTATTTGCGTGGTCTACCATTCCTGCGTAACTGTTTGGTTACTTGTAATGACGAGGTCATTATTAGAGTATGTCTACAATCGCCCCGATCTCGATACGCATCCACATCCCGATCTCGAGATCGGGGCGCGTGCAGACACGTGATGCTCGTCTGTGATGCTCGGTAATGCTGCATGAGGACACCGTGGCCGCCTACAGGCGAGACAAAATTGGAATAATAAATTGCAATAACTAGTATTGCATATATTTATGATAAAGGTTACTTAATTAAGACACAATTTGCTTATTGGCGCTTAGTAAGTATTGTAGAATCGCATAAACTACACGTGAATGAAAATAGTTGTCTGATTTCTGTTGCGCATGGAAACTACGCGGCTGCCCGATGGTGAGGAATAATGCTATTTAATTGGCAAACTCTATCTTGTTAACTTTTTATCGTAGTACGTCCTTGTATTAGCAGGATTGTGTTTCTATGACTATGTCGTATTTGCAGTTTCTTTCCCAGTGCCGTGGCAGCCTTATCGGGGATTAATATATACTGTTGTGATAGGTAGAGACAATGGAATGTTAAGTTTGCCAGATGTGTTTCATGCTTCTGTTATGTGTTAATTTTAGCTTAACCTATCAATTTTAATGGATATTGTTCGACAATTTTAGACTTAACTATTTTTTATTATATTTATTTTTATTGTATGTACGTGATATGTTTGATGTGACTGTATGGTTTAACACAAAGTCATATTCCTAATTGACATGTATTCTATGTCGATCATGGCAATAAAGTATTTGTGTTTAGTATGTTTTTGTTTTGTGTCAGTCTGATAGACATGGTGGACAGATCGACGGCGTCGAAGACTTAGTAATGGCGAAGCTGTAACCAGATTGGCAAGAGGCTAGGTCAAGGGTTGGTATTTGATGTGACGTAACGGTTGCTGCGCTTAAACTCTTATTATACGGTTGTAATTGACATCACATTGTAATTTATACAATTGTTCTCATATATATTGCGTATTCAAGGCGGAATGTGCTGTGGATAAGCAGACCATTTGTACGGGTCCGTAGTTATATATATATATATATTATATGTATATATATATATATATGTATATATATATATATATACTAGCTGAGTTACCCGGGATAAAAAGCTGTCATATGTACCAGACACCCCAAACCCATCCCAAATGTTTCCAGCCTACCCGTATTAACAAGCGGTAACCAGTCACTGGCCTAGTTGTTAAGACAACCTTTTGCCAGAAGTCTCAATCTCAATCGCTCACCCGTCTAACTGACGTATCTAGCAACAGCGGATTCTGGTTTGAAATATCAGCCTGATACATGCAAAATTAACGGAGATGTGGGTGCACAAACAAACAGAGAACTGTTTTATAATATAAGTATGTTGCATTCCTAGTTATCCAACATAACTTTTGACCCTCTCTTTTTATAATACACTAACTAAACGGGCGATAATTTTGACGCTGAATGACAAAATAATACACAGCTCCATCTGTAGGAAATATATGAAATGCGAAAGAGGGCGCTACTTGTAAGCGTGCGGACATCATCAACAAGATTGAAATCCAGAGAATTAAAGGGAATAAAAACATCTATTGATCGAATTTATGTTATATTATATCCTGCTATCTATTTCCACGTCCACCAAGCCAAAAAAAATCGAACAAATTCAATGAATTAGAAATTCCACATTTTATGGTGTGCATCCGGACATTTTCGAATATGCAAAAACAGGTTAAACTTGGCGTGTAGTATTTAGAGTAAGCATGTCGCTCGGAGCCAACCTTCAAGGATGAATCTGAAAGCGGCTGGGGGTCTGCGAAGGGGGCGTCTGGTGGAATGGAGTTACAAAGGCGAATGGCAGAAGGAAAGAAGGAATGTAGATATGTGTCAGTTCTAGAGTTGGGGATGATAAGTTTGGTTGGCCTCGGGTGAATCGGATGGACGGAATGATGGTACGCACATTCCTTCCGGTTTATGCCAACAAGATCGCCCTTGGTTGTATAAATCATGATGGGTTTATGTCAACAAGATTACCCTTGGTTGTATTCATCATGATGGGGTTATGTCAACAAGGCCGCCCTTGGTTGTATACATCATGATGGGTTTACTGATGATGCGTCGAGTTTTGAGAGATTATAATCCAAGGTCTATGACGATTCCTGTATAAACTTACCAATTGTTTTGTTGAAACTCGGAAGATTCATCAGCTGTTCAGCACGCTTCCGGTGTTGCGCTGTCTCGTATTTTGATATCGGAAGACGGGGTCTGCCGTTGGAGATTTTTCGCCGGAATTTAGCGGTTCAGCACGTCTCAGCACGTCTTCCGTGGTGTTGTGGTATCGTGCTGTCTCGAAGACGGGAGGGGTATGCTATTGGAGATTGTCAGCGAAAATCCACTTTGCCTGTATTCTGGGAGACCGGGAGATAGGTCTACACCCGAATTCCGGGAGTCCACAGATATGGGGCTGTGACGTTGCTGGTTTGTCAGAAATTATGTGAGATGCGTCGTGGCGGGCGTCGACAGGCACGTTCGAGGCAGTTAGAGAGGTATTGTTGGAGTGGGTCTCAGATACTGGCGGCGTATTCCATTGTCGGGCGGACGAGTTCCTTGTAACAGGTGGTACGGCTATATATTGGACAACCCCTGATATTTCTGTGCTCAAAAGCGCTTGTTTTATTTGCCTTTTTAGCGATGTTCTGGATATGTTTGCTCCAGTGGAGGTCCTTGGTGATTTACACGCCTAGGTATTTGGTAGCCTAATTTTGTTGTAGGATCTTTCCAGGTAGAGCGTAGTTAATGGTGATGGGCTTCATCTTCTTGGTTACGCTCAGGGCATGGTACTTCTCAACTACATATGTCATATGCTAGGTCGTCTCCCAGTCTTCAAGCGCATCCAGGTCTTCTTGGAGCTGCTTTGTGTCTGCCGGTGTGACGATCTTCTAGTAGAGGATGGTATCATTGGTGAATAATCTCACTCGCGATTTGAGGTTCTGGTGCAGGGGTCGGATTTATGAAGCGTACTTAAAATTACGCAGTTACTTAGCGTCACGTGTTGGCGTAAACTCCTTTGTTTGCTTATGTTAAAATAATCACGTCATTTACTAAGACAATCATCTTAGCATTAAGTACGTTCTTAGCCGCATCATGAAACCGGCCTCAGGTCATTGACGTACGCTAGGAATCGGGTCGTGCTGAGCACAGACCATTGTGGGACCCCGGAGGTCTCTCGGTCGGTGGAGGACTGCTGTCCCTCGACTACAACTACTAAAGGGTTGAACCATGGAAGCCATATATAGTGAAATTTGACGAGGAGACGATTATCGGGTACTTTGTAATAAAGACCGGATACAGTTGCTTTATAAAAGAACATGTTACATTTATTTCATAGGGTCAATACTCCCCAATATCAATACCAGTGCAGTATTCAATTCGTGTTCTCAGGGACATGGATCATGTTCATAACTATGCATAGCTACATTTACACAAGATACCCTTATGTGTCTTGCGTGTTGCATGCATACACGAGTAGAACAATAAAGAGTTTTATTGTTGTAGCCCACGGCATTATACGAAATATTCTACAATTACTCGCTGTTCTGAACATGATGACGTCATTATCAACATTTCAGTGTTGCTACCAGTCATCAGGGAATCGCTACCTCTTCACGTTGTCTTTTTCTGCATCTCTTTTATGCCCTGCTGTTTGACAATGTCACACATTGCACCGTATATTAAGCAGCAAACAGTGTGTGTTACAGACATAGAATATCTGATTTTCAGCTGCACCCATGCAAGCCAACCATACACGGAAACTTTGGTCTTCCCCGAAAACGTGTGAACTGCTCATAAACCAATCTATTCCCATTGGTGGGTTTACGTTTCTCAGTCACATAACTATTGTCAAGTGTGCCAGTAGCCAACGCAATATTTTGACAGACAAACTAAATTCGATCAATCTTTCCTGGCTTGTGATAATGAAGATAACATTTTTGGACGCCTCACGTCATGCTTAGAATCGTCACCTGTAATTGACTTATTTATCACGCGACATGTTGCCTAGCAAAGGTTCCGTCAAGCCATCAAATTGGATCCTTGACACATTTGGTGTTTATGCATTCCGTCATATATTTGTTTTCAAATTCTGGCCACGAACTGTTTATTTACGATAAAAAACATCAGGCAGTTTTCAAAGTGACAACTGCATGCGTGATGTTTGATTTATGAGATGTCGTGCAGCAGTGGTAATGTATATATCCAAAATTATATTCTATTTGATTAACTGCCATTTTTCAGAAGTAGGCCATATTAAGTCTAAATTAGCGCATTACATCGTTCAAATATTGTCAAAGCCGTTTAATCGTCCCGATGCCATCCAAAATCAGTGTTTCGATTTGCAAAGTGTGTGATCTTTCATTGTCAATAAATCATGATCATTCATTTTTGATAAACCAATGAACCACGCCGGTTTTAAGGCATGGGTCGCCAAGCTAGTCCCGCCACACGGATTTGGGTCGCACCGCTGGCATAATGAACCAATGAACCTTGACAGGCATTGTCCATCGACGAAACACTATTGTCATGTGTGTTGTCGCTCGTGGCAAATTTGCAACGATCTATGACCATTCCCAATTAGAACGGAATGCGATGCGACAGAGTAAGTGAGCGAGTGATTGGTGAGTGAGTGAGAGACCGAGCGAGTGTGGGAGAGGGGGAGAAGGAAATAGAGAAACAAGACATAATTAGTGGGACAGGCACTGACACGCCCATTCACACGCACGCACGCACACACATATTGTGCCATTGTACGTAATCACCCACATACCAACACAAATTCGGACAAACCGATTCACACACGGGTACACACATTGTTACATACGCCCACACCGGTACATACACAGATACACGCTCATGTACACACGCTAACATATACGCACGCACGCATACATACATTGATAAAGACAACGACACACACACGCACATGCGCGCGCACATACACACACAAGTACACACACACACACGACAGTCTACAATACATACACCAGAATTGACACCTATATGTATACCATTGGACATGGTGAATGTTTTTAAGATGAAACACACACATATATATATACAGTCGTTTGACATTGGTCAACTGGTGATGACGTCGTAAATAGTATGACTTGCTCACATAGGACGCGCCAGATTAAACGACTGACCATTATTTTAAAAGTTACTGTCAGTGCTTTAATTAAAGCTCCCCTTTGGTTATTGGTCCTGTTCGTCGGGCTTCCGGTCGCTCTTAGGGAATCCCCGGTGATGAAGTTTAGTTCCACGTCGTGCTCCCGAGACTGAAGTATCCGATTGTTCGGAGCGATGTTCCTGAGTTTTTGCTTGTTTGTCATGAAGCATCATTTCCACAATTGTAGCAAACGAAGCGCCAGTCTTGTGCTCACCGCGAAGCACCTTTTTCACGGTATTAGCAAACGAAGGTCTAGTCCGCGCTCCAGCCCGAAATGGACTCTTGAGCTGAGGCAGAAGCAGAACCCGTGAAAACATTCAAACATAGATACCGCAGCAGTATACGAAATGAACTCGTGTCACACGAGTAGTCTGCGGGCAGAAACAATAACGAAATACACACACACATGCAAACTCACATACACACGCGATTCCTCCACACTTAGGTAAATCCGTTTTGAATAGATTTGAACAGACGACTGTGAGGAAGTACAATTGAGACTTATTTGCGTGGTCTACCATTCCTGCGTAACTGTTTGGTTACTTGGAATGACAAGGTCATTATTAGAGTATGTCTACAATCGCCCCGATCTCGATACGCATCCACATCCCGATCTCGAGATCGGGGCGCGTGCAGACACGTGATCCTCGTCTGTGATGCTCGGTAATGCTGCATGAGGACACCGTGGCCGCCTACAGGCGAGACAAAATTGGAATAATTAATTGCAATAACTAGTATTGCATATATTTATGATAAAGGTTACTTAATTAAGACACAATTTGCTTATTGGCGCTTAGTAAGTATTGTAGAATCGCATAAACTACACGTGAATGAAAATAGTTGTCTGATTTATGTTGCGAATGGAAACTACGCGGCTGCCCGATGGTGGGAAATAATGCTATTTAATTGGCAAACGCTATCGTGTTAACGTGTTATCGTAGTACGTCCTTCTATTAGCAGGATTGTGTTTCTATGACTATGTCGTATTTGCTGTTTCTTTCCCAGTGCCGTGGCAGCCTCATCGGGGATTAATATATACTTTTGTGATAGGTAGAGTTAATGGAATGTTAAGTTTGCCAGATGTGTTTCATGCTTCCGTTATGTGTTCATTTTAGCTTAACCTATAAATTTTAATGGATATTGTTCGACAATTTTAGACTTTCAATTTTTTATTATATTTATTTTTATTGTAAGTTCGTGGTATGTTTAATGTGACTGTATGTTTTAACACAAAGTCACATTCCTAATTGACATGTATTCTGTGTCGATCATGGCAATAAAGTATCTGTATTTAGTATGTTTTTGTTTTGTGTCAGTCTGGTAGACATGGTGGACAGATCGAAGACGTCGCAGACTTAGTAATGGCGAAGCTGTAACCAGATTGGCAAGAGGCCAGGTCAAGGGTTGGTATTTGATGTGACGTAACGGTTGCTGCGCTTAAACTCTTATTATACGGTTGTAATTGACATCACATTGTAATTTATATAATTGTTCTCCAATCTTGTGCTCACCGAGAAGAATATTTTTCACGGCATTAGCAAACGAAGGTCTCGTCCGCGCTCCAGCATGAAATGGACTTTTGGGCTGAGGCAGAAGCAGAACCCGTGAAAACATTCAAACATAGATACCGCAGCAGTATACGAAATGAACTCGTATCACACGAGTAGCCTGCGGACAGAAACAATAACGAAACACACACACACACACACATACACGCATGCA